>JAQFVV010013040.1:122500-178736 GCA_028023455.1 Epiperipatus broadwayi | reverse complement strand
ATTTATCAATTAATGAAAGAATAGTTCTTATTTAAAATTAAAAAATGATTAAATCTATTTATTATACCTTTCCGGCAGATAAGGTAAGATTTTGCAGTAATGGAATGGCATGATTATTTTAAAAATACATGATTTTATTAAATGATAAATATTTATAAAAAATTACAGAGATCCATGATTACCTTGAAAAAAACGAAATGTATTAATGACTTAAATAATCTGGATTTAGAAACAAAGATAAAGAAGCTTACCTTAGGGAAAAATCTTCTTTAATTCAAAATTATATAAGCTGGTCGTGTAATCAAACTGATATTCACCATTGATAACTTGATTGTAAGCAGTTGGTTCACCACAGACACTAGCCGTTTTTTATTCTTTTGCTTCCATTTAACAACGATGTCATCATATGTTAAAGATGCTAACTGGCTTTGAGCTTATCCGGGATATTAAATTGACTAAGAATGATATTGGTAAGTTGACATTGTTTGACTTTACCAGCATCTGCAAATGAAGTTGATTCAAGTTTTTAAAAAATATTCAGTTATTAATTTTTTTATGCTGTGGTTTTGATTGAACACTGCTTATTGAATACTTTTATTGATGTGGATGTATAAACAAACATCAGGTCTGTAGCTGTTAACTACCAATTTCGCAAGCATTATCATTTATGAAGGATTTGAAAATAAAATTTTGACTTTAGCAGTTAAAAATCCATCTATGCGGCTGAGGTGCATATTGATGATATCTTTGTTATTTGGTCTCATGGTAAGCATGTTCTTGATGACTTTTTAATGCAATCCTTCACAGAATATTAAATTACCATGGAAATGAAAACATTAATCATCATCTTTTGATGTTTTGATTGTTAAAGTGGAAATGGTCTAACCCAGCGGTATATAAAACAAACACACCGGAGATATTCCAGATTTTTCTCCATCACTCATCCGCACAACCATTTTAGTGGCAAAGACATTATTGGATAGAACAAAGAGACTTTTCTTGATGATAGCCATTTTCACTGGGACCTTTTGCTACTAATAAAATGCTTCTTCATAATGGTATCAACGCAGCATTATCAATAGCTTGCTACATAATGTTGTTATTGATATAATGCGCTCAGCACAATTGTCATATATAAAAAGAGAACTATAGGAATTGGTAACATTTTAAAGAATATAATATTCCACACACTGTCTATACATCATTTATAAAAAAATTAGGTAAATATTTCCACTTCCTAAAGATAAACTGCTTGGAGGTCATGTGTATATGAAATTGATGTAGGTCTGCTGTGTCCATTAAAGGTATATAGACATTCAATGGTAACAAATATTAGGAAAGGAAGAACACATTCTGGCAGTGAGAGAAAATCCATCCATCAATGATTATTCTCAGAAATTTAATAAATCATGATATCAATTTTGAAACAAATATTTTAGTGCAAAATTAAACAATATTATGACTTCAGATTGCTAAGAAGCTATTAGATTTTTAAAAAAGACCAGTTATATAAACAAAGGTGTGAATTAAAGAAGATTAACAATATTTTGGAAGAAGTTATAATAAAGAGAAAATAATTCCTAAAACTTCTCAACCAATAGAATTTAAATAAGGAGATAAAGCGAAATATAAAAAATAATTTAAATCTCAGTTACAATTCTTATGATTTTGAGAAAGAGTGAATGCCTGAGGAAGGTACTTGATATTGAAATGAAATCATTAGCATTTCTTTTCATTACAACGGAATATCCACAAATATAATAATGATAGCGACATATATATAATTACATACAGTATTTATAATACAAACTAAACGTTTCAACTGTTTACCTCTTTGTTGCCAGTCATTTTCAAGACATTCTCTCCACTGCTATATTTTGATACTTTTTACATTATTTATCTCACAAACTGGGCTGCTGAACATTGGTTTTATTATATAAATATACATACTGTATACGTTCAGTATGAGAGGTAAGAAAATTTAAGTTTTTAAAGAAAAAGTAAGGAGAATGATTTTTAATTTATTGATATTAGCTTGTAAATATATACATGTGTATTTTTAAAAAAGAAAAAGTGGATGAACATTTGCTGTGTTATTTATTATATATGATGTATACAGCATTATATCTAATATAGAGGATTTAGTGTTTTATGAATAAAAATATTGTATGTGTATATAAATTGCTCAAAGTCACATCACATAATACAATAATATACTTTTATTTTTTGTAAAATGAATTTGAATAGGAATATCTCCTGACATCATATAAAATCAAAAGATGGCTGTCAAATTTATTTATTTTTCTGAATCGCCGTAAATTCATTAATTGATTATACATCTAAGTAGTGACAAATGATGATGATTGCTGCTATTGCAAAGATCACTATAGATGAACGCTAAGCGAGGCAAAGGTGTATTTTAATTATGCATTTCTATAATGTTAGTTGTACTGATCTGAGTTCGATCCTAGCTTCCAAGGACCTCTAGCCATAAGCCTACCAAACCCTAATACTAACTTTAAAATTTCTGATGCAATGGGGCTTTATATGAACAACCACACAATTTCCATAAAGAATAACTATTTCATAAATATTCAAATAACTAAGTTTCAGAGTGCTTACCGATTAATTTGACAATAAATCGCGAGAATTATTCAATATATATAAAATATAATCCTCATGATTGAAGCGTATATATTTGTAAATATTTAAATATATATAATTGTTTGAAAGTTTCTATTGCATTCGGAATGTTTTGATTTTATTTTTAAATACTTTGTTAAAACATTAATAAAAGCTACATTCTTCACATAAGCTTTCAGATTTTTTCCTTTTCCAAAAACAACAGCAAAGTTTATTAATTAGAAAAAATATGATTTACTAAATCATTTGATTTAAGAATCTATATTTTCTAATTAGAACGTGGACTGGGTTTGAACTCGGGTACTGTGTATGAGTAAGCGTGGTGGATTTATACCGGTACAATATATATATATTTGTGTAATTTATTAATGTTGTTACTTTAATTATATGCCAATAATCTTTCGACTCGATAAACTCCTTTGTTCTATTTGCCTTACGTAGAAAATATAATATTAATTCTAATCGTAGTTCTCGCCCATTAGAACTAAATTTATAAGTTCTATCAATCATCGAGTTGAAAGAAATTATTACATGTTTACTATTTTTATCATTGGCTAATAATAAATTATTAGCTCTGTTTTTAATCTATGCCACCGCTATTTTCTCATTTCACTAATATTTATTTATTATTCAAATATAATCTTAAAATGTTTTTTGCAAAGAGCTGGTAAAGGAATCAAATAAATATATTCTAATTCAACTTTGTTATTTTCTGTTAAGATTCAGGAAGGGCACGATGATTGGGGCATAATTAATATGATTTACAAATACATTAAAATAGTTTTACTTGAAATCTCATTTGACTTTAATTCATTTGATCAAGTCATTACGTAGAGCATTCTATATGGGTTTTATTTTTCAAACAATGACTGTCCAGTCATCATCTGCAACGTTGCTGGCATAAGGCTATCGTTCATTTCACATGCTTGTCGATAGTAATATCTCTGTTATTTCAAATAATCGAGGAAGAAACCACCACCTCCCCTGTTCATGTTATAATTGGAACACCAAGGGGCTCATAGTTATGACTCGGCCTGGTTTCCCTCATGTTCCACATCTCAAAAGGGCAGCAAGACTTGTGAAAGACAAGCCGCCATGAGACTTAAACTACCAACCAGCAATTGTCTTTCATTTTCTAGCTCATAATTCGTCAGCACCGTTACCTCTCTGTTCCAGTAAAGTCCGCTCCGATGCTCGTAATTCGTGATGAAGTGATTTCAATTAAAGTCGAACAAATTCTCAGTTATATTTAATTAAATAAGTTTTCCAATCAAGATTAAAGTTATGCTCTAAAATACATATCTTGCTCTTCATGAATGGATTTGCGAATGTGAAAATAAATATCACATTCATTCATATAAAATTAGAGTAATAATTTCCTTTACTAATGAATACTTTTATCTGCCTTTATTTTCTTGTTGGGGGCATAGACATAGAATTCCAATATTGCGTACTACTCAATGACATATAATAAGGACCGCCACTCATATCATAATCAATAAACTTTGTTTAAGAACTAGAATTAATTAATATAATCATTATTTAAAATTCAAACAAAACAGACTATTATTATTAAATATTTTCTAAACACACTTGGTTTTTTTAAGTCTTTTTATTCATAATTATTTTAATGTTAATGCTCGCTGTCTGTGTTGGCAACCCGAACATATACATATGATTCGATTTAGAAATTATTTTAGTTAGTTTATTATCAGATATTAATGTCAGTTCAGGGGTCTCTAATCCTCACCAACCATTGAGCTAGTTTCTTGGCGCATAGCGCTGTGCCGTCGATTTAGATTTCTACTAATCTGAGCTGTTGAGTTGGGTTTGAATTCAGTCTTGGTTCAGCTGAGTTTGGATCCGACTTGCAGTTTAGGTGGTGGGTTTTTTGACTGGTACAATATATATACATTACCGGTATAATATATATATGTACATATATATATATATATATAGTGAAACCTTAGGTAGTGTTTTAATATTATTTTTGTGCTGGTCTGGTTGAATTTTGGATTTGGGGTAATTTTAATTATATATATATATATATATATATATATATATATATATATATATATATCATATTGCATAACTATGTGAATATATGTTTATTCATCATCATCACATAAGAGAGTAAATAAAACTAAACTAAAATATAAAAAAAAAAATGCATACTGATTTGAAATGTAATAGGAAAATTGAAAACCAGAAATAGTATTATATGTACATTTAAGACTAAATTTAATTATAAATGGCAATTCAATAGATGATGTATAGAATTTAAAAAAAATATTAACACTGCATAACTTCTGAAATATTAACTGTAATTAGATACAAATTTATTTTATGTAAAGTATCAACTAATAAATATATATGAATATTATGTATATGAGCTGCAACAAAAGTACATATTCCAAAAAAATAGCATACTTCTTACGGATTCAAATTTTTAATTTGAAATTTTCAATTGAAGTAATAGTCATCATTTCTTTATTTAAACAGTATTTAACTTTTTATATACTGAATAATACAGTAATTTTTAAGAAATCTGACTTCTTGATAAATTTTCTTTTTGGAAGGTAATTAATATTACAAAGACAGTATTTAATATTAAAGACAAATTGGAATGATAATGATATCATAAAATCTTATAACAAGTAGATATAAACAGAAAGAATTCTGACTAATAAAGTAACAAAATAATAAATTAGACAAAATCTTTAAAAGTTGAAAATATAAAAGGAAATTTGCCTTTCTTTAATAATATTTAAGTAGGAAATTTATGCATATGGGATTTTACTCTGGATTTATATACATTAGAAGATCACAAATTAAAAATAAAATGTTTTTTTTTTAAATTTAAAAGAATATATCCCAGAAAATGTAGCAAATAATTATTTATATCTAGATATTAGTTTATAGGTTTATACAGGTTGAAGCCATTATTATGAAACCCACAAACTAGAAGATTTTTCATAGCCAAATAATTTTAGTTCAGCCATAAATTATTTACCAAATATACATAAATGACTACAAAATAAAAAAAAATATAAAATTATTAGCACATCATGTCAATGCATAATTTTTTTTTTCATATGTCAAAACATCGGCCGGCGAATCTGCGACAATCGTCTGCAAGCAACTGCCTGCTTGCAAGGCGGCTGCGTTGACCTCTCGGCTACCAATGCTTGACAATGCATAATTTTTTAATGCTATGTAAATACCTATAATGTATAGTGATTCTAAACAATGTGTAAATTATATATGTAAACAGTTTTAGTTAAATATTTATTTTTCAAATAATATCAAAAAAGCTGAGAGAGTGAATCATCTAATATCTGGACACATTGATATCACTGTGAATGCTGAAGATTTGTAATTTGTGAAACATTTCGGAAAAGGGCATTCTTTCTTTACATTTCCTGTTATATATGTGCTGCAAAATTTCTTTATAATTAAATAAATATAAGCAATAAATTTAAATTTATTTATTTTTAATTATTTTTTTTTAAAAAAAAAAATACGTTCATTAAATCTGTTTAAAAATTGTGTTTATATAAAGCTAATAAATTAAATTAATTTAATTTCGTTAATTATTTTTGCAATTATTATTATTATTTTTTTAAAAGAAATATCTACAGGAATACTTCTTAAGCATTTTTCTTTACCATAATAATTATTTGAGTAATTGGTCAAATTAATAAAATGTAGTAAATTCAGAATCAAACAACAAGAGTTTTAGAATAACGGTATTCAAATGTATATATATATATCCGATTATTGGTATATACACATTAATACTGATTTTAAATTTGTTTAACAAACTGTCATTTAATCAAGGTATAATTTCATTTGACAATTTTAAGATTCTGTTCCATCTTGTCTCCTGGAGACAGCCTTCATTTACTTTGTTATTACTATTTGCATAGCTTAATCTTAGTTGTGAATATTTTAATGAAAAGAAGATTAGTTTCTATCTAGAGAAGAGAATAATAGAGTATTATTTAGTCTTAGTTTTCTGAGGTTTCAGTATTCTTTTTTGAATAATTAATTTTTTCTCGTGTGTTTTTATTGAAAGTTACTAAAAGATTTTTTTTTTTTAATCTAAAGTTTCAAAAATAATGTCAATTTGAAAAGGTTGAAAACGGCATGCTGTTAAAATTTTAAATAGACTGGCTTGTCAGAATAATAAACTAGATGTTGTTTTTTTTAATTTTTTAAAACTGTGAATGAGCTTTTAATTAAAATATTTCATTAAAAAAAATATTGTATTATTGCATTTGTTATTTGTCATTTGAAATTCAAAGTTTACAAAAAAAAAGTGTAAAGATGGCACATCAAAATGCTTATTTGTGATCTCTGCTGGATAAGAATCTATTTACGTTCGCAAATATTTTAGTACTCACAAATATGTATACAAACATCAGCACTTAATATTTGATATTATGATCCAACTAGAAAACAAAAAAGGAAATATTATCACAAAACGACTGATTACTTTTGTGCTAAAAATTATTTCATTTTAATTTAAAATAACTGAAATACAAGCCTATTTAATACCTGTACCAATATATGCAATATATAGAGTATATGAGCACAGACTTTTACACGACCCACCACTCACCACTCTATCTCATAACACTAATATACAAATAATCATTCAATATAAGTATTTCATGCTAAACCAGCAATCATCAGTTGGTCCAGATTATCACCTCTACACATATATGCACTAAGTGCTCAGATATATATTAAGATAGCCAATCTTCGTACTTTAATGGATAGGCTTCAATCCACTCCAACATGATTTACGAAATAATTATGACTAGCTGTATTTTAGTTTTATTCACATCAGAAGTAATAAGTCAGATATAGAAAAAAATGTTACTTTATTTTGTTTTTTTCTTTCTTTCCCTATAAAAAAGTTTTGTAGAGTCTCATGCTCACCACTGAGTTACCTGGAAGCGGTAAACAGTTTTATTTGAAATTCTCCATACAGTTTAGTCCATAGACAGAGTGGTAAAGTAGAGCGCTAATGATTCCTATATGAAACATTGTCATTTCTGACGTTTAATGTCATATGAATCATAAAATTAATCATTTGATTATTTTTTTTCTGCGTGGTTTAACATAATATAAGAACAATGGTTCAGGATTCAGTTTAGTAATGGGAAAAAAAATATTTAAACTAACTAATTGGAATATAAAAAACGCAGTCTGCAACTAGGGTTCATAAATATCATTTAATTTCTGAAAATATTCATCATAGTATTATTTTGTATTAAAATAAAACAGCATTAAATTTTAAATGTATAAATTTAGAAGGTATATAACTAAAGAAACCAAAAATTACATGTTGTAAATATCTATATGAAAATGTATTATTTTATTCTTCCAAAAAATCTTCAATTTATATTATTTAACCATTTTACTTATAAGCAATCTCTAAACCTTTGTCAATATTTACTTAATGTTTTGGTACACTTGTTCATCATTTTGTATGTATTAGTTTTATATATAAAAAACTGCCATTATTATTTTGTAAGACATTTTTATATTTATTATGCTGTCTGTTTGAAAGCAAGATGAAATAACTAGACTTAAAATGTTGTAATAAATATTTTTTCTTATTTTGTTCTGAATTATTGGAAATTTTCAACCAAAATCAAGATAAGTTTTTATTAATTGCAATATTCTTTTTTTGTTTTGGTTGATTACATTAAAGTATTTTCATAAAATTAAAATAAGATTATATAATTTCTAAGCTATCATGTGGTGTAAAATTATTTTTATGGTTTTATTTTTAATATAATTTTATAAAAAAAACTCTCTATCATATGGTGATAGACTGGGAAATTCAAAAACTAAATATTTTGGGGTTCATTCTCTGTGGGGGATATTTTGTTGATTTCAAGTATAAAAAGTGACAGATTTAGCTGTAATCAGGCATAATCTGTTTGAATTGTCATATGAAATCCAAGCTCCAGAGTCATAGATTAAATGTCAATCCCAAAATCTTTAATCTTCAAGTACATTCTATTACAGCATTAAAATATATAGAGATTATTTCATAGAAATCTTAGCTTAACAAACAACATGATTTGTATAGCAATTAACCGTATAATTATATTAATTAATTTATAAATCAAATAATTTCTCTTTATTTGTAATGCAAATATAATAATTTCCATATACCTAATCTATAGCTTGAACAGATTTATAAAATTGTCATGGTGTTCAAACACTTGTCAGTGAGGTTTTATTTTTTTGTTTGATATTACATGCTAATGCAAATCAGTTCAGAAACTATTTACTAATTTACTCAATTATTTTTTACAAAATAATAATAAGTGAAAAACTTCTTTATGCATAAACAAATTTCCTTTGTCTAATATCAAATTAATAAATACATAAACATACAAGTTAAGTATTGAAATAAAATGTTTTATCGTATATATAATATAAAGTCAGTGATTAAAACATTGAGTTATCAAGATATAGACCCAAAATATTGTCCTATTCTGAAGAATATTTATTAAAATTCAACAGCCATGATTAAATTACATAATGATATTAAAAATATTAACATTAGGAATTAGGAAGGGTGTATGACAGGGTGACTCTATGTCTCCAAAACATTTTACAGCAGTTTTACAAGAAGTATTTTGTGGATAAAAATTGAAAGCTAAAAAATTAAAAATTAATGGAGATTATTTAAGTCATCTAGATTTTGCAGATGATGAACATGTTTTTGCAATAATACTTTAGAACTTCAAGAAATGTTGCAAAAGATGTAAAATGAAAGTCAAAAATGTTGAATATTGATAAGTGTTAAAAAGACTAAATTAATGTTCAATGGGATTTTTCTAAAGAAGAAAATAAAGATTAGAAGAAGTTAATAATACAAATTCATTGGTCAAATTATTAATATAAATGGATACATTAGTAGAAATAATTTATTATTAAAAATAAATATGCCTATATGTGTGTAAAGAAAGGTTTTCAGTAAATGTGTTTTACCAGTTTTTACTTATGGATCTGAGATTTGGATACTTAATAGAAGAACTATTCAAAACCAATGGAAAGATGAATATTAGGAGCAGAAAGAAGGAATCAAAAATGAAATATATGAGTGAAAACACAAACAGGACAACATTAAAAAAAATTAAGAATCTGAGATGAAGCTGGATTGGATGTATTTCAAGAAAAGATTCCAGTAGATGGAAAATGAAGTTTTTAATTAGATTTCAAGACATAAAAGACCTAGAAAGAAATACATGTGAGATTGTCGGATAAAATAAGCAAGTTTGCTTGTGCATTGTGAAGAAGTGAGACTAGAGATCAGGGTATGATTGAACATGGAGAACTTTTCATTCAGCCATAGACTGATAATAGATAAGTGATGTAGATGATGCCAGTGAATTGTAACTACACTTGATCTTTAAAATTAATTTAAAAGTTTTTTTTTTTGATAGTGTCTTAACAAATTGACAGAGGTTCAATATTATATACATATAACAATTTATAGTAAACTATTTTAAAACCCCTCATACATTTTGACGCATATAAATAAAAATATATATAAAAAAAATAAATATATTTTATTCTAAAACAACACGTTTCAGTTGGCACAGATGCAAATGTTTTCATCATTTGTTCAATATTTATCAATATAAATTATGTATTTGAGTCTATGGCCTGGTCATGTAAAAAGAGCTAGATCAATATGAATTTAAATTAGAACTTACAAATCGGTTTCAAATATTAGTAGATTTTAAATATGATTCAGATTTGAATGAAATTAATAAGAAAATAATTGATACACTTTTAAAAACTGCAACAAAGATACCTTGTAGAAAAAAGCAGCAATTGATCAATAAAATTTGTATTGAGATCAGAGAATTTATGAAAAAAAAAATGAATGTAAATAAAAATGATACATTAAAAAGGATTGAATACCTTGAATGCTTTAAAATAGTGTGGAAAAGAGTTGAAAATGATATAAGAAAGTACAACTGTGAACTAACAAGGAACGATGTAGAAGTGAATAAAAGTTTCAAGAGTGTAAAACAACATTTTGGTATTGGTAGGAAATTTATGTCAGCAATAAGGGGAAATATTAAAAAAAGAGATGACATCATGAAATGGGTAGAAGACTTTTATCAAGAATTACATAGTAATAAAGATTAAGTACCTCCTATATTTATTACATTTTCCAAATTGCCCAGAATGTTACATGAAAAAGTGAGACATGCAATTAAATTTATGCAGAAAGGAAATGCTCAAGGTAATGATGGAATTATAATTGATATATTAAAAAAAGCAGATGAAGAAATATATTTTTTTAGCAACGGTATATACCAAATGTCTAAGTGATAAAGATGTACCAGATGAATGGAAGAATGCAGTATTAATATTTTAATAAGGTGATAAAGAAGATATTAGAAACTATAGACCTATCAGCCTTTTATCAGTTTTATACAAACTTTTTAGCAAGATGATTACAACACATCTACAGAAAACATTAGATTTCCACCAACTAAAACATGAAGCTGGATTTAAATGTGGTTTTAGTACAGTAGATTATATCCAGGTATTGAGAGAAGTTATAGAAAGAACAAAAAAGTATGAATTGCCATTAAGCTATAGATTTGGAGATTATGAAAAGGCATTTGATTCTATAAACATTTCTTCAGTGATTAAAGTATTGGATCATCAAGGTATAGATCCAGGATATTGTCATATTTTTAAGAATATTTATAAAAATGCAACAGCATCAATTAGATTACATAGTGTACAAGGTAGGTCAACAATTAAGACAGGGTGACTTCATATCTCCAAAACATTTACAGCAGTGCTGCAAGAAGTATTTTGTGGATTAAAATGAAAATCTAAAAGAATGAAAGTAAATGGAGATTACTTAAGTCATTTAGATTTTGCATATGATGTAGTTGTTTTTGCAAATAATGCTTTAGAGCTGCAAGAAAGGTTGCAGGAGTTATCAGATGAAAGAGGAAAAGTAGGACCAAATGTTAAAAAGATTAAAGTAATGTTTAATGGAAATAAAGATTGATTATGATGAGTTAGAAGAAGTTAACAGCTACAAATATCTTGGTCAGATTATTAATACAGATGAAAACATAATGGATGAAATTAATCATCCAATTAAACTTGGTTGGATTACTTTTGGTAGAAATAACTTGATACTAAAAGGAAATATTTTTATATGTTTAAAAGAAAGGGTTTTTAATGAATGTGTTTTACCAGATCTTACTTATGGATCTGAGACTTAGACTCTTAATAGAAGAGCAATACAGAGAGATGCATGTTAGGAGTAACAAGAAGAGATCAAAAACACAATATAAGGGTAAGAGAACAAAAAGATCTTATTGACCTCATTGAAAAAAATTAAAAGACTGAAATGGAGTTGGGCTGAACATATTGCTAGAAGAGATGATAATAGATGAACAATTGAAATCTTAAACTGTATTCCAAGAGATTGTAAAAGACCCAGAATGACACCACATGTGAGATGGATGAGGGGTGATGTGGAGAAGATAAGCTAAAGATCAGAGAAGATGGATTGAACTGGAAGAGACCTCATCTTGCAGTAAATTGATAATGGTTGATGATGATGATGATGATGATACATTGTTTAAATACATTTTATTTTTTTTTTTAAATTATCAGATTATCATTAAATTTACACTCTATCCTTTTAAAAATGGATATATCTCAAATATTAGAACATTAAATACTCAAAAAATCAGGATATATTTTTACGTTCCAAATAATATTAATAAATTAGTCAATAATTCTAAGGATGTCATACCTGTCAAGCAAAAAAGTAATGTCATATATCAAATTTTTTGTGATTGTATGCTATCATATGTAGGTGAATCTAGGTGCAGCATTGAGAAAAGATTGAAGGAGCATGAACTGTTATATAAGTGTGTAAAAAATAAAAATAATGTTGATTTAATATTTCCTTCGATTTTCTTTGATCACGAAAAAACATGTAAATATAAATTTAAATTTAATTTTGAAAATGTAAAAATTCTTCATGAAGAGAGAAACCATAGTAAAAGAAAAATTAAAGAGGCAATTTTTATAAACAGGAATAAAATGCATTTAATAAATCGACAAGCTTCTAACATTAAAATACGAGATTCATGGAATTTGAATTGATGATGTTTGCTTCCGCTTTTGATTTTTGAATTTAATGGGAGTTGAGGCAGGTTAGAAAGCAACCAAAAGTACTTCTGCAGATTTAGGGATTGTTTGTAAACCATTAAAAATATTATTTCAATTATAATTACAATATTGTTTTTAATTAATGGCTATTTTATTTATTTTACACACACACACACATACACATATATTATAATGAGAGAAGGATCATTGAGATTCGCATATACTGATCCCGAGGGCGCCACTAGTCCGAAAATAGGAACTAGACATTTATTTTAGGGTGGACAGGATATGCGAATCAAAAGGCACTGATCTACACTCAGGGAGGAACAAGATATCTTAAATATTATTTAGACAGTTGAGAAATCAAAGCACAAAGACAAACATCAGCCAAATTAAGTTTAAACAATTTATTAATTTTATTAAAAGTTGTGCAATAGAGTGAAGACATCTAGCCATGAATACAAAAGTGGCTTATAGTAACATACGCGTATTTACCAGAGAGTGCACAAGAGTACGACAAACATGAAGGCATAAAACATTTTGGCAGCAAAATTATCTCACTTAAAATAGAAGAAATGGTTAGGAAAATATCTTCTTGCTGGCCAGTTGTAAAATTACAAAACAAACAACAACTTTAACTTCCTGAATCAGGGATAATAAAACAGTTACTGTCCCACCGGAAATCAATGTACCCAGTGCGAATGTCCAAGCAGTAATATTCTAATTACTATCATTAAAATGCTGCAGGACTGCTGCACGTAATACTACATTCAAAGTAAACATGATTGATCTCACTTACAAGACAGCAAAAGATATTTGATTATGATCTTACGTAATCCAGAAAGAAATGACTACTTTCAGACAACCCGAAGAAATAACTTAACAAATAGCCAGCAAAAAGATATTGTTGTTTGCACAAAAAGCACAAATAAAACATGCTTAAAGATTCCTTATTTTACAACTAAGGCAGGTGAATAAATAAAGACTATGAAAACTGCCAATGCATTTTGTAATAGTTAACGAAGTAATCAGGTATATATTAAACATATAAAATACAATCTCCTAATGCACCCTCTCATAAACGAAAATTGCAAACAAACTTGGAATCTTAAAACTAAGATTCCAAGACACTTTAAATACTAGAAAAGAGTACATACAGATAATAAATAATTAAAAAAAAAAATCAATGCCATTTTAAAACATATTTATCATTAGATTGAGTGGAGATTTAATTAAACACAATTTATTTACCCTGGCTAGAATAAGAAAAGTTTAGCTTATGTTAAGGCAGAGTTCTAGTGATTTAGTGACGAGTGCACACTTTTGATAATAGTTCATCTTTCAGGTCCTTTGACAGCAGCAAGGTAGAGGCAGTATTTATTTTAGAGGTTCATGGCATGACTGAAGAAGAGCTGTTAGGCATGTGTCCGTCCTTTGTTTAAATTACCCAGACATTCTAATGATGGCAAAACTCACAGTGGTGGATTTTGACATCTTGCACAGCAACGAAGTTTGCCAATAATTATTTAAGTTTTTAGTAGGAATTAAACGTCCGAACAGCTACTCACAATGGTATCTCTTTGCAGGCTATAATCCAAATGTGTATCTAATAATAAATCTCTTCTCTCTCCAAAGATTGGCAGGCTATTCTTGTCTTGCTACTATTCCCATGCAAAACTTTCATTAGTGTCCATTCTATATTCCAGGCAGCACAAATATTAATTTCCTGCTCAATCTAATTTAAGACTTCCAACCAGGGATAATTGAAACAAAAACGACAAATACAAAACTAAATTTCCGCTTTTTTTTTTAGAATTAACTTTAAAAATAATTACAATAAAAGCAACAGAAATATATAATTAGCAAGCTTGCCTGTTTTTAATCAAATTGATTAAAACAGTTGGTGAAAGTAAACTATTTTACAATCAATTTTATAAACATTAAATAATTTATTTTAAAATATAAATGCGTATGTGTTTTAAATAATAATAAAAAATTGAGCATTAGACATTTAATGAAAATGAAGTTGTTTTCCCTTTCTAATTTTAGTAATAAAACAATTGAATCGGAAATCAATCCAGCTCAACTGCCTCAACACGTGATCAAAAAAAAAAAACATTCCTGCAACTTTTTTTTCTTTTTTTAAACTAAAAACATTTCAAAAACTACTCCTAGGAATTTGGCTGAACGATTTCTTACATTTATCCATTCTCATAAATCATTAACAAATTTTTTTTTTTGTCTGTTTTAAAACAATCCGTCCAATTGCTAAAAGCCGAACCTTTAACTTTTGTCCGGCGGTTCTTTTACTCTTTTTATTAATTTTCTGAAATAAGTTCCTTTCCCTCTCTTATATTTTACCTGCCTAGAATTTATGATTTTGTCTCTTTCCTTTTCTGTTTTGATTTCTAGCGTATATAACTGAATCTTTTTCTTAACGAAACGTCCCAATTCTTCGTCTTTTCCTACTTTATTTTTAGTCATATCAACACTAGTAAATGGCAACACTTCATTCCCCACAGACTTTTTATGTGCCTTGAATAAGATTGCTTTATAAATGGCTTTTATTTCTGTTTTAAGATCATATTCTGAAAACTTTTCCTTAGTTTTAAACCCCTGTTCACAACTAAAAGTTATTTTAATCAACTCATTTTTAACATCTGGAGGTAACTTATAACTGTCTCCAATATTTTCTTTCTCCACCATACTATCTCTCTCTCTCCCCTCTCTACTTATTTCAAACTTTATTTTCACCCTCTCTGTCCTAGTACTCTCCTGTGCTACTTCAATTTCTATATCTTTTACGACTACTTTTTCTACTTCCTGACTCTCTTTACTCATCTCATTTTTCAAATCCTTTTCCATCTCCACTTCTTTTTGTTGAGTTTTTTCTACTCTTCCTGTCATTTCTCTTCTCATTTCTTTCATTTCTGCTCTCAGCTCCTCCAGTATTGTTTGTTGACTCTGTTTTATCTCTAGCAACTTTTGTCGTATTTCTTTCATTGTGGCTTGCCGACTTTGTTTCATTTCTATTAATAACCTCATCATCATCTGTGTCTTGCTCTCTTCTTTTTCTACTATCTGGGGGTATTTAAACAAAACAGGGCTCTCTTCCAAACCTGCCGCCCTGTCACTTTCTTTTTTACCTTCCATTTTTATACAAGGCTAACTCGCTATACTAACTTTTTTTTTTTAAACAAAAATCTCAAAGCAAATAAAACGCTATTTATTTATATGCAAGAAGACAACAAACTATTTTTACTACTTTTAAATTTAAAAATTTACTCCGAACGATTTTTTTTTTGTTTAAATAACAACAAAAAAAACTCTATTTATTATTTATGTCATATGAAAAAGTCGAACTCCGTTTAACCAAACTGCTCCAACAATGCATGCAATAATTAACAAAAATCAAACCTCTACTGACTAGATCTTGCCACTTACACCTGAAATCTTTCTCAATCGTCTAAACAAAATCTCACATGGGTTTGAAAACTCGGAGGCTCCATGTTGATGTGCCAAAATTACTATATATGTAACGGGAGAAAGATCTTTGAGATTCGCATATACTGACCCCGGGGGCGCCACTAGTCCGAAAATAGGAATTAGACATTTATTTTAGGGTGGACAGGATATGCGAATCAAAAGGCACGAACTACACTCAGGGAGGAACAAGATATCTTAAATATTATTTAGACAGTTGAGAAATCAAAGCACAAAGACAAACGTCAGCCAAATTAAGTTTAAACAATTTATTAATTTTATTAAAAGTTGTGCAATAGAGTGAAGACATCTAGCCATGAATACAAAAGTGGCTTATAGTAAAATACGCGTATTTACCAGAGAGTGCACAAGAGTATGACAAAAATGAAGGCATAAAACATTTTGGCGGCAAAATTATCTCACTTAAAATAGAAGAAATGGTTAGGAAAATATCTTCTTCCTGGCCATTTGTAAAATTACAAAACAAACAACAACTTTAGCTTCCTGAATCAGGGATAATAAAACAGTTACTGTCCCGCTGGAAATCAATGTACCCAGTGCAAACGTCCAAGCAGTAATATTCTAATTACTATCATTAAAATGCTGCAGGACTGCTGCACGTAATACTACATTCAAAGTAAACATGGTTGATCTCACTTACAAGACAGAAAAAGATATTTGATTACGATCTTACATAATCCAGGAAGAAATAACTACTTTCAGACAACCCGAAGAAATAACTTAACAAATAGCCAGCAAAAAGATATTGTTGTTTGCACAAAAAGCACAAATGAAACATGCATAAAGATTCCTTATTTTACAACTAAGGCAGGTGAATAAATAAAGACTACAAAAAATACCAATGCATTTTGTAATAGTTAACGAAGTAATAAGGTATATATTAAACATATAAAATACAATCTCCTAATGCACCCTTTCGTAAACGAAAATTGCAAACAAACTTGGAATCTTAAAACTAAGATTCCAAGACACACTTTAAATACTAGAAAAGAGTACATATAGATAATAAATAATTAAAAAAAAACAAAACAATCAATGCCATTTTAAAACATATTTATCATTAGATTGAGTGGAGATTTAATTAAATGCAATTTATTTACCCTGGCTAGAATAGGAATAAGTTTAGCTTAGGGAAAGGCAGAGATCTGTGATTTAGTGACGAATGTGCACTTTTGATAATAGTTCATCTTTCAGGTCCTTTGACAGCAGCAATGTAGAGGCAGTGTTTATTTTAGAGGTTCATGGCATGACTGAAGAGGAGCTGGTAGGCATGGGTCCGTCCTTTGTTTAAATTAGCCAGATGTTCTAATGATGGCAAAACTCACAGTGGTGGATTTTGACATCTTGCACAGCAATGAAGTTTGTCAAAAAATATTTAAGTTTTTAGTAGGAATTAAACATCTGAACAGCTACTCACAATGATATCTCTTTGCAGGCTATAATCCAAGTGTGTATCTAATAATAAATCTCTTCTCTCTCCAAAAATTAGCGGGCTATCCTTCACTTGCTACATTTCCCGTGCAAAACTTTCATTAGTGTCCATTCTATATTCCACGCAGGGCAAATATTAATTTCCCACTCAATCTAATTTAAGACTTCCAACTAGGGATAATTGAAACAAAAATGACAAATACAAAACTAAATCTTCGCTTTTTTTTTTAGAATTAACTTTAAAATTAATTACAATAAAAGCAACAGAAATATATAATTAGCAAGCTTGCCTGTTTTTAATCAAATTGATTAAAACAGATGGTGAAAGTAAACTATTTTACAATCAATTTTATAAACATGAAATAATCTATTTTAAAATATAAATGTGTATGTGTTTTAAATAATAATAAAAAATTGAGCATTAGACATTTAATGAAAATGAAGTTGTTTTCCCTTTTTAATTTTAGTAATAAAATAATTGAATTGGAAATCAATCCGGCTCAATATATATATATATATATGAGTAGTTTTATGTACTCTCATATGTCTAAAGTTAAATGTAATTAGAAGGTACTTGAACACAGATTTTCAAGCTGAATACAGCTATTCTCTCTATCTTATATAATTGATACATATGACCACATACATATAAAGAAAGATAAATGGTCTCCAATATATTTTATCTTGTGCTGGACTAATTGATGATTGCTGGATCAGAATAAAATACATATATTGGAGATCATTTATCTTTTTCACATTTATGCAGTCATGTGTATTGGTTGTATAAGATGGAGTAGATAGCTTTAGGCAGCTGGAAAGTCTGAGCTCAATTTTTTAATATATATATATATATATAGACATAAAATAATAATATATATATATATATATATATATATATATATATATATTATTTTATGTCTGTATTTTTCAAAGTTTATAAGTATAGTAATTAGATAATTACAAATTTTATTACCTCAGGAGCACTTTCAATTGCCCAATAGACTTTTGACAATAATGCTTTGAAAGGCTAACCTTCCCACAATTCTGTGATCATAACATTTGCTACCTTCCTCTTAATTAAGTTATGTTTGTATTTGTATATTAGCATAGCTTCCTTTATTATATTGTTATTTTTTTTGAATTTGCAATATTTTTACATTATTAAAATTGAAGTCAAATTTATAAATATATGATTTATTATGGTCATAAAAAACAGAAGCTGAAATATTATTATCTATTTTACAATTTTGTTTTGATATCTGAACCCGTTTTAATACAGCAAGTTATATATATATATATATATATATATATATATATATATATATATATATATATATGGTACAAATATATTGGCATTTGGTAAAAGCTAAAAAAAAAGAGTTAACTTATATTTTTTTTATTAGTATAATTTATTTTTTTAAAAAAGTGTATAATGAAAATTAAAATTGTCCTTCATATTTTTTGTATGTACTTAAAAATAAAAGTTAAAATAGGAGAGAGCAAAAGACACACAAATTACCAATATAGATAAGCTAAAAGAAAAATATGTTAGCTAATTAAAGATGGCTGAAAAACATTATAAAGAAGAGAAATTTGTAACATAAATTTTATAAAGAATGTACAAGATTATCAACACATATTTTTGACAAACAAAACATATGTACAGAAATCTGAAAACTGGACCTCTAGTATAAAAAGGAGGAGGCCAGTTTGATCAACATCTTGTTTTGCCTGTTTTTTTATAGTTGGTCCTGGATGGCAAAAGAATATATCCAGGATCACCCTATGCTAAATATTTATGCATGATGGGGTGAACTGGAACTTTAGCTAACATTGTTACTGCAAATGGACACCAGAAAAGCTTTCATGATCGACCAATAGAATAGTCTACAAGATCAACTTAAAACTGATGGACAAACTCATTCTCACACACAAAAAAAACTATGCATAGTTATCTATAAGCTTTGTGAACTCACTAAACTTACTGGTAAGCTATGATTCATTATTTCTGATTGTGACAAAATTAAGCATTTGCAAACAATTCTTAAAAATATACTTATAATAGGATCCCAATAGAGACTTTAATTTTATTGATCAAGAGACTCTTGTTTACCCAAGAACATTAATCAATTAATAGTTTAGCTGTTGTATTTTATTAATGGATTCACATCTGCATTAGCATATGTTCTCTACAATTTATTTAAATCGAAATTTATCTTTGAATATTTTAATCTGTTAGAATAAAACTGTTTATTTTTAATATCAACTTTTCATTTGTACATTATTAATAATAATTATTAATGTTTATTATTAAATTTATTAATATTTGTTTAGTAAGATTTGAAAATATAATTTACCTTTGCCAATATGTGTTTAATAAGCTCCAGGAATAATAATATTTAGAAAATAATTTTAGTTACAGTAAAATATAATACCGATTATTTAAAAAAAACAAGCACTTTTATTTTTATTTTACAAGTTACGATATGTTTGACACAGAATCACACGTATCTGGTGCCCTCATTTATAAATTAAAAACTGATTCAGTTTGCAATTGTACTCATAGCAATCCTAGGCTGAGTTGATTAGGAAATATAGTTATGATTTTAAAAATGGGAATGAAACTTTCTTTTTTTTTTTTGCATAACTTGATCAACTCGCACAATTTATTGTGATAGATGTCTAGCAAGACACGGAAAATGTTACAATGACTTCCCAACATGAGGCTTCAATGTAACAACCACAACTTGAGATACCTTGTAATGGAATAAAGAACATTACAATGATGACCCTAAAACTCATAGCTGGAAAATAAATACTACTTTTTTTAAAAAAAATATATATATAAAAACTAACTAACTAATTAAACCCTGATTATACAAATGTAGAAATATTTGTTTAATATGACTTACAAAAAGAATATATATATATATATATATATGTATGTATTTCTAAAAAAAACAAGATCGTGGCTGATGTAGATGTTAAGTCACAAGTATTTGACCGGATAGGTGGTTACTGAAGAGGGGGAAAAGCGAGTCCCTGTACACAGTATATAACATAAAACCTTCTTTATTTGCCCATCAGTCTATTTCTAGCAGGGATCCCAATAAAGAGGAGGGCAGACCAAGTTGCGATTAGCCTATAAAACTCAAAATGGTGAGCAATGCTTGTGTGTACTTATAACTTGAGCTTCTTATCATTATTATTATGCTTAAGTGGAAAGGACACAGATGAATGTGTAAATATTTCGCATTACCACTGTATTAGACCCAAATTGTGGGCATGAAAGCCTACATCACTTGTTGAATAAGTCTACGAGATATATCAGCATGTTAATACAAAAAAACACACAAATATGAATTTAAAAACTAAAAATAAAATTAGTGTAAACCCCTATTTTATTTTCATCTTCTGGCCACAGTGGTATGTACCATTTATTTATATATGATACAAATATATTGGCATTTGGTAAAAGCTAAAAAAGGAGTTAACTTAGATTTTTTTTATTAGTATATTTTTTTTTTTTTAAAAAAAACATACAGTGAAATTAAAATTGTCATTCATATTTTTTATATGTACTTAAAAATAAAAGTTAAACTTGGAGACAACAAAAGACACACAAATTACCAATCTAGATAAGCTAAAAGAAAAAAATATTTTAGCTAATTAAAGATGGCCAAAAACATTATAAAGAAGAGAACTTTGTAACATAAATTTTATAAAGAATGTACAAGATTATCAATATAGATTTTTGACAATCAAAAGGTATGTGCAGAAGTCTGAAAACTGGACCTCTAGTGATCAACATCTTGTTTTGCCTGTTTTTCTTATAGTCAGTCCTGGATAGCAAAAGAATATATCCAGGATCACTCTATGCTAAAATATTTATGCATGTTGGGGTGAACTGGATCTTTAGCTAACATCGTTACTGCAAATGGACACCAGGAAAGCTTTCATGACCGACCAATAGAATAGACTACAAGATCATCTTATAACTGATGGATGAGCTCATTCTCACACACACAAAAAAAACTATGCATAGTAATCTACGAGCTTTGTGAACTCACTAAACTTACTGGTAAGCTATGATTCATTATTTCCAATTGTGACATAATTAAGCATTTGCAAACAATTCTTAAAAATATACTTATAATAGGATCCCAATAGAGACTTTAATTTTATTGATAAAGAGACTCTTGTTTACCCAAGAACTTTAATCAATTGTATTTTATTAATGGATTCACATCTGGATTAGCATGTGTTCTCTCCAATTTATTTAAGTCGAAATTTATCTTTGAATATTTTAATCTGTTAGAATAAAAATGTTTATTTCTAATATCAACTTTTCATTTGTACATTATTAATAATAATTATTATTGTTTATTATTAAATTTATTAATATTTATTTAGTAAGATTTGAAAATATAATTTACCTTTGCCAATATGTGTTTAATAAGCTCCAGGAATAATAATATTTAGAAAATAATTTTAGTTACAGTAAAATATAATACCGATTATTTAAAAAAAAAAAACATTTTTCTTTTTATTTTACAAGTTACGATATGTTTGACACAGAATCAGTAAGTCTAAGCGACTCTGGTGCCCTCATTTATAAATTAAAAACTGATTCAGCTTGCAATTGTACTCGTAACAATTCTAGGCTGTGTTGATCAGGAAATACAGTTTTGTTTTTAGAAATAGGAATGAAACTTTTTTCTTTTTGCATACTTTATCAACTTGCACAATTTATTGTGATAGATGTCTAGCAAGACATGAAAAATGTTACAATATATAAAAGCTACTGATCTATCTCCTACATACATAATTATGTTTCAAATAATATATATGATCATAAAGATATACTGAAAATTTGAGTATCTATAACTATAGTGGAGTAATAACATAACTTCTTATACTAAAGATACTTTGCTCATGTTTTTATTTTAAGACGCGAATTTTTTAAACACCCAATTATAATTATATTAAAACCTACTGTAAATTCTATCTCATATCAAACATTATAAATACTGTTATTAAATATGTATTTATATTGTATGTCAGATTATATGTAATAAAGTGAGTGAATTTTTTTATTTTTACAGGCATAATATGAAATTGATAAATATTATTCACATAAAATATAAACCAACTTTTAGATTTATAGTTTAACATGATATAGGTTGATAATAAATAATACAAGAATTGACTCCACTTTCATTGTAAGTGTTTAATGTTGTGAAGTTTGTTTAAATATAATATTTAATTAAAAACTATATTTATATAAAGTTTACATCATAAAATGCAACATTAACAAAAATCTATTTATATAAGAAGCGATACTATTATATCATCACATTTATAGGTATTCAATTATAGGAAACTTAGTTATTTAGTATAAGAGTTTAAACTGATTATTTTTATGATAAAAAAATATTGATTAGTTTGATATCCTGTTTTTAAAAAATCACCACCATTTACTCACATAATTACCAATACACTTATGTGAGTCATCATCATCATCAATATCAACCATCATCAATTCACTGTAGGATAAAGGTCTCTCCCAGTTCAATCCATCTTCTCTGCTATTTAGCTTCTCTTTTCTACATCAGTCCTGCACACTTTCTTATTTTATCCAGCCATCTCACATGTGATCTCTTTCTGGATCTTTTAAAATCTCTTGGAATGTAGGTTAAGATTTCAATTGTACATCTATTATAATCTCTTCTAGCAATATCTTCATCCCAACTCCACTTCAGTCTTTTAATTTTTTCAATGAGGTCAGTAACACCTATTTGTTCTCTTACCCATATATTGCATTTATGATCTCTTCTTGTTATTCCCAACATGCAACTCTCCATACTTCTTTGATTGGTCTGAAGTCTCTATATTGCTCTTCTATTAAGTGCCCAAGTTTCAGATTCATAAGTAAGAACTGGTAAAACACATTTATTAAAAACCTTCCTTTTCAAAGGCATAGGCATATTTACTTTTAGTATCAGGTTATTTCTACCAAAAGTATTCCAAGCAAGTTTAATTCTATGATTAATTTCATCCATTATGTTTACACCTGTATTAATAATCTGACCTGTTAACTTCTTTTTACTCATCATAATCAATCTTTATTTTTATATTTTGAGAAAATCCATTAAACATTACTTTAGTCGTTTTTAACATTTATCTTCAATCCTACTTTCATCTGATAACTCTTGCAACATTTCCAGCAGCTCCAAAGCATTATTTGTAAAAAGAACTACATCATCTGCAAATACAATATGAAATAAATAATCTCCATTTACTTTCACTCTTTTAGTTTCCCATTTTAATCCACAAAATATTTTTTGCAGCACTGCTGTAAAATGTTTTGGAGATATGGAGTAACCCTGTTTTACACCCTTCTCAATGTTGAAACATTAATACAAAATTTTTTGTAAAAAAAGACAAACTATAAACAAATTTTGATTTTATGAATGTGACAAAATTAAAGTTGGGTTGGTTTCTATGATCTCTATCTTCTTATCGTGAGTAAATTAGTAGCTATTGATAGTAGCTTCATTGCTATAACAGTAAAAGTTTGATGCCTTAACAGTACAGTTAAGCAAGCACACACATATACATCGTTGAATCTGTAATCTATATTCAAACATATATAAATGTTTTAACATAAATATAAAATGGAAAGTGAATAATTTTAAGCTTTTTTCAGATTTTCCTCAAAAACGACTGTTTTGCAAAAACTCAGTTCAAATCTATATTTGTTATGAAATATGCAATTGAAGATTTTTTTGCTTGTTTTTTAGGTTAAAGGCAAAAATATCTTACCGCTAATAAATATAAGAAAAGTAAAGAATATTAAACAGAGCTTAAAGGTACAAAATTATACTTGACAAACAGCATCAGTAGCATATACATTATTAATGAATCATATATTTACAGTCAGTTTTTATTAATGTTTTTTAGATTAGATTGCAGCTCATGAATTATGAATGAAGATGTTTACAATCTAAGAGCATCCAACGTCACATTTAATCATTTTTACATACAGTATTTGTTATACAGTTTTTATTTATATACATTATTGTTTGAAAATTTGCATAATTTAATTCTATGCATTTTACAAACCTTTTAAAACACAATGTATTGCTTTGTTATCATTTCTATTGATCCAAATAAGATATTGTAATAGTAAAATTAGCGGCTATTTTTTTGTACTTAAAATTAAATTTTAATTAAATTAATTTTAATTTGTTGCACATGTGTGTGTTTATGTATAAAAACGGATTGAATATGTAAGCAATTGCTCTAAGAGTTGTCTGTACACATATTTATAATTAATCCTATATTTTTTATTTAGTAAACAGTTTTCGGTTTATTTCTTTAAGAAATAAAAGAGAGAGAAAGAAAAAAAGAAAGAAGAGTGAGCTGAAAATAAAATAAGGGAGAAAAGAAGTTTAAAAAGAAAAAAGAAACAAAAGATGCAACAGTTTTGATTTTTTAATAAAAAAAAACCTTTAATTTGTGTTTGGTTTTCATGAAATAAATGTAAAATGTTAGAAACTCGGAAACAAAAAAAAATGGGGGGGGGGGTTCATTGCCTAGGAGTTTATAAGAAGTAGGGATTTCAGACTTACAAATCAATCTTAAGACCTTTCATCCCAAATCAGATGCTCTACCACTACTCCAAACATGCATGTCGCCAAATCAAATACCACAGGCAACGTGATTATGATTCAAGTAATAATTACTATTAATTGAAACATCATTATATTACGTTTTTATAATTGGTTATATAATATTCACTTTTTAATATTTGATTACAGATCAATTATAGTTATAAAATGGTAGTATCTAAAGGTTGTTTAAACTATGCAAATTTTTTAGCTACATATGTGAAAAATCTGCTATTAAAATTAGTAGTTATTGAATGACATTATTGTTCGAGAGTTCATAAAATGCTGGAGATGGACTGAAATGACTCAGCTAATAATTCTAAAGATAGTATCTCCAGAGTCTACCAATTTACATTTACACTCCAACCATTCATTCCATTAAAATACAGGTAATATCTATGGGTTAAGTTGTGTGCCAATATGCAGTTGAAGAGAAGTGTATTCTTTTATGTTGAAATATCAAAATAATGCTGAGCGCTTTTGAGAGTTACATTACTCTAATAATCATAGCTGAGGTAAGTTGTAAAGTGTGGAATAAGTGTGCTTAAGTATGTCCAATCGTCCTAATAGTTGGGCAGTAAATGTAATGGAATGCGATATATATATATGTATGTATATATGAAAAGAGATGAAATTACCGTATTCATTTTTAGCTAATTGAAATGGACAATTCACTGCCATTATCACATATCTCAGGTTTGGATTTATTTTCTTAAAGTATATACATAACAAGTATAAACTAACCCAATCAATGAATTTAAAATGCAATGAACTAGGTTGTGATGCTATGCTTTTATTTAAACAACCTACCAATTTAGTAGGCAATTGTAGGTAGATTATGTCCATGCAATAGAAAATATATTATGCATGAATGGATAAGGTTTAATTATTACTCAAATCATTTTCTTGGCTAATTATATGTAAAATAAATCTTGATACTAAAGAAAAATGATAAAGACATATTAAATGATTTACTCTCAGGGTTAACTTGATTGATGATTTGATTATTCAATAAAATACAAATTGTAAGCAAAAAGAATTTTGTTGAATCCAACCTATATTTACAAACAAAGATTATTTGTCTCTTAATATTCCAATTAATGATGGCTTAATTAAATGATTATGAGGTTAAATATTAACAAAATATAAAATTATCATTTAATTGATTTTAAATATTCAACATGACCTTCATAACCTATCCAAACTCTTACTTACCATTACATATGAAAACACCAACAAAATACTCAAATATCTTGACCTGTCATTATCAAAAAACTGCCACTTGATAGATTATAAAATGATAGTTAAGCCATTTGAAATTCGAAGCTGAATTCACCCTAACTCCAACTCACCCACATCGCATAAATTTGCTGTCTTAAATGCACTTTTATTTAGAAACTTACATCTCTGTAAATACAAAGCAGACAGGAAAGAAAATATAAATTACTACATAAAATATCTGTTAACAGCAGGATTAAAATTTAAAGCTATTAAAAATAAAATTGCAAGATTCCACAATAGAACAAAATGTACCTTACCCCGATCTACCTAGAATAACAATCTTCTACATTCCCAAAATATCTAACAAATTAACTAAAGCATGAACCGTAAATTTAAAATAGCATTTAGAACTCTGCCTAATTCTAATAGATTGATTAACAACTCTCACATTGAACCATAATTCACTCCACACATGGTATACTCCATTGCATACCCTCAGACCAGATGCCACACTCTATGTTATAGTGAAACTAAAGCTACAATCAACACTAGACTTTCTCAACACCTGCACACTTACAACAGAGCTCAAAAGAACAACAATACATATTCTATATTTTTGGAGCATGCCGAGCAATCTAGACACAACTTCACACCTGCCAATCCCATAATCTTATGCTCAGAATCAAATAATCATAAGAGGAAAATATATAAAAAAAGCATTCTACATTAATGTAAACATCCATGCTATCAATAGAAAAGATACTTGCTTCAATATTTTGAAAAAATGGGTTATGTAACAATGGCTTATTTAAGTATCTTTGCATATATTTTATTATACATTTTTTATGATGGCTATGATTATGAGGCATGGATCTTTGAAAACATTGAACCTATCTATATTAACATTTAATTTATATCTTCTCCACTAAAACTTACTTAGAAATAAGTGTTTTATTTACATAGTATTCAAAAGTAAAATTATATTCATTTAATTGATTGTAAACTTAACAAGTTACCTAATGACTTCTGCTCTGCAAAGAGAAAATAAAGATATTAATAAATTTTAAATAAAAACACCAAGTCATTTCTTATAAAACAAATGGTATATGATTTGTTTTAAATTGTGGTTAGATCTTTTCAAACAGCAATAAATATATGTAAGATCATACAGAATCAGTTGATTTTTCAAATTTCGAATTTCGTTAAACATGAGTCAAATGAAAATAATTATGAGCAATAAGCATAAATTGGAATTTATGTTTGCATAGAAATTATTAATCAATTATCGTATATAAAACTGTAATAAATAAAAAAAAAGATAAGTTGATAATAACTTGTTTAAGTAATAATTTAATATCATAAATGTGCATTTCAATGATGAATTGTTTAACAAAACCATAACACAAAATATCATAAGAATTCTTTCCCCACTATGCTATGTCTATATATCCATTTACTTCATTTACATTAAACTATATTATTTTTTTATTATGAGCACCAAGTATTTATACTTATTATTGATATAAGGCTTCCATCCTAGTCTGCAAAATTCAACATTTTATTTATAACTTCATTGCTCTGGCTTCATTAAATGCCTATTATGAATATATATATATATATATATATATATATATATATATATATATATATATATATATATATATATATATATATATATATATATATGTGTGTGTGTGTGTGTGTGGGTGTGTGGTGGCCCATATTATGCAACCTTTATAAAAACAAAATATAGATATAAACTTCTCCTATATATAATGTATGTGGAAATATCTATCTACAGCCTCGATGCCAAATAACTATAACTTGATTGATCCTTTTGAAACACATCAAATAATAAGATTAATAACTAAATGCTGAAAAATATTAAGTAATGATAAATTTGTAAATGCAAATTTAATATACTATATATATATTCATAAGTGACTTCCATGCAAACAACAACACTTTATTCAATTTAATTCCTTAGTCTAAATTATGCAAAACATTTATGTTTAGCATATGTATATATGCAACGTGTTTAAATTAAAACACAACAATTTTTTTTACTAACAAATAAATGCAATGTATGTAAACATTTGTCTATAAATTAAGATTTGTAATCGGTCTACTTACACAATTTAGGTATATAAGACTTATGACTAAAAGACAAAATAATTGTATTAGTCAATGGCCTTTGGCATCTTTATTTTTAATATTTGTGATATAAAAAAATAAAATGATCTATTCATATGACATATTAACATATCTATATTACATGTAAACTACTATAAATCTAAATCTAAATACTTTATGAAAACTAACACATTTTAAATCATAATGACTGACTAAATCACAAATTATCCATATACATATAATATTTATTTTACAATTTTTTTTAAATAAATATAAAAAATAAATAACTTTTAACATGCAGAAAATAAATAAATACATAAAATGATTAATTTTTAGTTACCTATATATATAAAATGTTAACTTTCTTTATCATTTACAGTTTTTTGTTTATTTAAAATATTTTGATTTTGTTTCTATTCCCTAATGGTTGAAATAACTTAAAAAATAATACATTAACAAATGCTTGTTTTTATTTCCTGCTTGGGCAATTACTCTCTGGCATTTTTCCCTCTAAGTTTCAAATTGATGAATTAACTGTATTGGTAGATAGATTTCATCATTTAATCAAAACAATTAAAATATTTTACAGTCAGAATACTTCACTCTCTACAATGTCAGCTTTTAGGCACTTTCTTGGTGATTAATTATGTTTCACTGGATTTTGATAGTGAAATAAGATAGGCAAAAGGGCTAAATGGCCCAGAAAGTAATCTATTATTCTAGCCTGATATTCTGATGCTATATATGGATCCAATACTGTTATATTTATGCCAAAAGAAGAAATCATAAAGCAAAAAAGTAAAGTTCTTGCTTCTTTCTTTTAGTTTTAATGGCAATGGTTCCTTTTCTTGCTACAGTAATTTCTTTCCATTGTTTAAACCTTTCATGCACTAAATTAAAAATCTTCATCACAACAATTGTGTTGATATTTTTAAAATATTAAAACAAAATAATAATAATAATAATAATATTACACATAAAATCAGTTTTACAGTTTACAAAAATAAATAAATAAACAAGCAATAAACAATAAAATTATATCATAAACAATTACCAAAAATAAAATACAAAATAAATATATAGTAGCAATTTTATATGCTATTATTTATATATGATATTTATAAACACAGACAAATACAAATTTATATATTATCATTGCTATTTAAACTCCACAATCACCAATAAAGGCACATATCACAATAAAATAAAACAACTAAATAGCAACAACAACTACAAACAACTACAAACTATATACAAACCCTTATGTCTAAGCCAAATTAAAGAAGAGTTGTTGTTTTTTAAACATAAATGGCACTTTGATGGAAATGGTGGATCCTTCCATCCTTTACAACATATTGTTATGGAAATTCAAATTTCTATAAAAATGACTTCCTTGGAGAGGAGGAAGAATGAATTTTTGTAATTGGTAGCATGGGTAGAATTGTCTTATCTAGTATTATGCTTCCATAATTTTTTGTTTTTCTTAATATAATGAATTGTTGCTGAAGATGGTATGAACAAATGTGTGGTTAATTTCTAATGCTCAAAAAGACTTAACTGCAATCTGACTTGATTGCCTCCTTATAAGAGCATGGATGCTATGCTAATCATGTGGACAGAGACATCCATGATTCCCCAAAACAAACAGAATTATATCCAGTGTGAGAGCATTTAATTTCATAGACAATGCAAGTGGTAAACTCAAGTTGAAGTTTATTCTTTTAGTTATTTAGCAGTTTATTGAATGAAAGGGGGGCGGGTGCAAAAAGTGATGTGATATATAGGTAAAAATAATATATTGAAGGTTTTATTGAGGGTGGGAATATATGGGAGAAGAAATCATAGTCTGTCATCAGAAGGGAGGTTAGAGTTAAGTTTTTTATAAAAGTATTTTATTTTATTGTTTAGGAGGATGTGTTTGAATCCAACAGCTGCAAGGTCACTGGTGTATACTATATTGATTTTATGGCAAGATTTGCATTTTCATAAAGATTGGTTGTGAAATAAATATGATGAAAAACCTGCTAGTTTGTGGCCCTGAGGTGTGATGGATTTTAGGTGCATGAGGCCACATACTTTAAGTAGTTAAATACACATTGAGTAATCTATGGAGAGGCTTTCTGTGTATTTTTAAATTGAGATATTGAGACATGAGGAGTTTTCTCATTCTATAGTAAGACATAGTACATATTGATTTTGAATGTTCACTTTGATTATTTGGATAGTTAATCCTAATTGTGCGATGAATATGTTATCCACAATACATATATATATATATATATATATATGTATTGTGGATAGTTGCAATATATATATATATATATATATATATATATATTGCAACTGGATTCCCATACAACCTCTTTACCACAGTTGTAACTATTTCCTGATGCGCATATTCTAGGAAGAAACCATTGATTGGCTTTTCCCAATACAGATGACACCCCACCCCCCTACAACAATATTTTCTGCTCATCAGAGGATGTAGCACCCTAGAGACTGGAAACACCTAGAAATTTATGTGATTGTTTTTCCTAAACAGTGTCACTAGAGTTTCATCTCACAACAACCTGACTTAACTAGGTCTAGTTACACCGGGCATAGCTCAGGAGGCATGAGATTTCCATGAACAAGTGCAATGAATGACAAGTGATGCAACATGAACAACTGGATTGATTTTATATAACAATAAATTTGTTTCAACTGTTGTTAAGATTATTAGTTTTCCATAGTTGTATTGGACAATAAGCCCATAAAGTTTATCATTAGTTCATTTTTGATACAGTTCATCTTTATGAAACATTTTCTGGTATGTGCATTTTTTTGGGTTTCATTGAACAGGTACTTCTCATTGGTGATGTATTTATCTGTGGTGTCCTTTAATTCTTTAGTTGTGATTCAAATATTATTCCTTGATCTATGTACAGCTGTGTTTTTCTTATAAACATTTGTAATTTCTTCTTTTAATGATGTGTATTATTTTCTTAAGCCTTTCTAATTCTTCCAGGTAGAACTGTGTTTTGTACATAACATTTATTATTCCACAAGCTAGAGAAGTATTTTAATAATATAGCATTTATATTTAATTCAGACTGATATATGTGGTTTATATGATTTATACTAGTGCAGACATATTTTGTTGATTAAAATATAATTATTTGTGATTCATTTCATTAAAGATGCATTATGATTATAGACATCTAAGTATTTATGCTTTATCCCCAATAAAATGTATTCACATATAAAAATATAATCATTTATGGTTCATTTCAAGAAAGATTTATTTTGATTATAAACATGTAAGTATTTATTTTTTATTTTAAGACAGACATATCTAGTATATAAGATGTATAAGCATTTGTTATTTAGCCCAACAAAAATGTGTTTGCATATAAAAATATAATCATTTATGATTTATTTCAAGAAAGAGTTTTTTGATTATAAATATATAAGTATTAATTCTTTATTTCCACACAGATGTATTTGGTATATAAATGTAGAAGCATTTAGGATTTATCCCAATTAAAAACACATTTGCATAAAAAATATAATTATTTATGATTTATTCCAAAAAAGATGTTTTTTGATTATAAGCATATAAGTATTTGTTTTTTTTATTTCAAGATGGATGTATCTGGTATATAAGATGTATTGTAATGATAAGAATTGTCCTTCCACATAACAAAATCTAGAGTACTGTCAAAGTACCTAAAACTAATCAAATCTAGATGCTGGGATCCAGAATCTGGCCAACATTCAATTCTTTTACTCCTGCTCAATGACCTAATACCCTATGGATGACATTTCTCAAGTTACACAGACATTCAATTTAATCTCAGTTTAGCAGTCACCCAGGGTGGAACAAGAGACTCATAAATTAACTAACTTAACACTGATTTGGTCAGATATACACACATATAACTAAGTGAACCACTAATATATCAGTGATTGATTATGGAATCTAATAGAATGGTCTATGTATATATAATGAGGTACATGCAAATAAATCTAGAGTTGGATAGAAATTAACTCACGGACAATAAAGATATGAAAACAAGTTATATTTTAAATAATATTAATTTAATAAATAATAAAAGATAGTAAAACATAAATATACAAAATTAAATTAGAGACTTCCCATTTGCATATATATGTGCGATCCTGCATATATAATAAGTTATGGTTGATTAAATGGGTAATTTGAGGGGGTTTAAACCTGGCATAAAGATAGGTGTGGGGGTAAAATACATGAAACAGGCAAATGGATGAAACTGACTTCTTCGGTATAAGCATTCATAATTTATCCCAACAAAAATATATCTGTATATAAAAATATAATCATTTATGATTTATTTCAAGAAAGATGTTTTTTGATTATAAACATATACATATTTAATATTTCATAAAATTGTTACCTTCATTTTCATCTGGTGTGTTTATTCAATACAGGTCACTGTTGCATTTAGAAAAGGAGTTGGTTCATTTAAGTTGAATGACATTATTTAATATCCATTGCTATTCACCCAAGCATGGATTGGAGATTCATGGTGGTAGATAGAAAAAAAGCTATTACGGACTAGCCTATCATCCTTATGATTCCCATATTAATATTTTTCTTTTCATAATTCAACAACTATAGGGTTCACACTTAGTAAAACTAGATTTCTCAGCTGAGATAAGCTGTGTGGTTGTAAATATAATGTTCCAAAGGTGACACTGCACTAAAATCACTTGGCAACTAAACAACTAAACAACACAGAATTTTTTTTGAACTTCAAACTCTACTATTTATATCCTGATCAATTCTCTGGATTAATCCAGCATGATTCCACTGTATGTGATTTGTCAAACAGCTTTCATTTAATCCTGAGTGCTTTTCACTTCTTGATGATTGGATCATTTAGTTTTAGTGGGAACAGATAAGGAATTAGGTAGATAATGCCATGTTTTCCAAATTGATAAGTTTGCCTCAAGTGATTATTGCACTTCATACACAACAACATCATTTCAAAAATTAAAATATAATGTTTTAATAAATGGCAGTTTTAAATGCTTAAAGATGTATTTATTTCGTGATTTAAAAATTATAAAAAATCAATAATTAAGATTTATCTTTTTTAATTCTTAATAATGATTTTCTTTTTCTTCTCTTAAATTTAAACATTTTGCTTTTTTTAATAAGATTATTGAAAAGTTGTTTTCTTTTATATTCGTTTGTTTTATTTTAATCAATCACTTTAGGTAGAAAGGAAAAATAAATCTTAAAATATATTTGTGAAACAATGTGTCTGTTTCAATATATATATATATATATATATATATATATATATATATATATATATATATAAGAAATATTTTGTGGGTTTTTTTAAACATGGATGAGCCTGCAAAATATGTCTTTTATATATGAAACCTGTGAAAATCTTTGTATCAACATATATATTCCTGAAAAATGCTCAAAGTATGATGAAATGATCTTTTTGAAATGGTTAACATATAAACTAGAGATGACCCACTCAGACAGAGAGCCCATAGAACCACCAGACATTTTGTAGTAGTGGGAATTAAAAGTGGCTATTGTGTTGTTATTGAGCCAGGAGAGAAATGCAATAATAATGTCTATGCATGGGTTGGAGTAGTTCACTTTATTTCTTCATTATTAATAATATTGATAAAGACATTAATGGAACCATATAACTCTGTAACATCCACAGAGGCTATTTTGTATGATGGATTAAGCTTGGGAGACAATGTTCAAAATAAAATCAAAAGAAGACTGGATAGTGTAGTCACCAAATCTCAATTGATTGATAAGCCATTGGTTTACCATTTTGACAGTTTTGAAATAATGGCCATTTGTTCATTCCATCTTCAACCAATTCAGTATATTGACAGAAGAACACTCAAAATAAAAAATTGAAGACACATACTACATAGCTATTTTAACCCATGCTAGTAATTGCAAAGAAATATTATCTTTCCCACTCTACAATAAATGGACTTTCTGATATTTTTCAACACTTACTAATTTTACATAAATTAGAATTTCCACAACAATATATTGACTTTCACACATGTTACCTCCATGACTTTACAATTTACCTCCACTATGGTTATGAGAGTAGTGTAACTCTCAAAAACTCAGCATTATTTTGATATTTAAACTCTAAAAAATAAACTTTTCTTCAGCTGCATATTAGCACACATCTTAGCTCATTACTTTCTTAAGTGAAGTCTAAACCTTATATTATTAAGTAATATATATATATATATATATATATATATATATATATATATATATAGTGCCCTTTTGTATGGGTCTCCATAAATTGTTGTATGAATTTGTTAAAAAAATTTTAGATTTAAGATATATTATAGCTATATGATGTTGATTTTATTTATAATAATTTTTCAAAAGTTTAACTAAAGTAAACTATGAATATTTGATATGTGAAATTGTGCTAATATTTGAGAGAGACGTTTCAGTAAAAAAAAAAATGATAATATTATATGGTTGGGAAAACTGGCCATGATCAATACTGCATTAATAAGTTTTGTAAATAAATATTTAAAGCTAAAAGTTTTAAAAAAAGATAAGTTAAAATTAAATGCATATATATTTATTATTGATAAAGATTAATATTTAGTAAGTGAATATAAATATTATGTTATTAATAGTATATAAGAGAAGATTAATATTTGATTTTATAATATCGAATTATTATTTTAAAGTTGTTATAGTATATTATTTATTTTAAAAAATTATTTATTTTCTAAAATTGAATTGTTAGTTTATTTTTAGATAATTACAAGCATTTATATCTGTGTTGTAAGTCAGGTGACAGATAGACATATGTACACATATGCTTGTAAGTTTTTTAGTAACGTTGCAAAACTGTTTTAAAATTCTATTATAAAATTTAGAAATATTATATTGGCTATCATGAGATAAAAATAAAAATAATTAGTGTGAAATATTAAATCTGATTTTTAAAATACTGTTTAAAAAATATAATGAATAAAAATAGACTTAGTTTGTTTAGAAAAATAGTCTTATAAAAGTTAAAAGTGAAATAAAGTAAAAAAATATATTTTTTAAAAATGTTTAATGGATTTAAATAAATGATAAAAATCAATTTAAGAATTTAATAATGTAATAAATAATAAATATTAAATAAGTCATTATTTATTTTTAATTCTGTATTGTTGGTAAAATATGTAAATAGGCTAGCAAGGTGATTGTTTAATTTACCAATCAAGTGGGGAATGTATTCCGGTATAAAACCAAGGGTCAATTGTTCAGGGGGATTATGATTGTAATTTCTTTTAAGTGAAGTGAGCTATTAAATATAGCTAAGTAAAAAATTATAGACGCTCTCGTAATAGTTTCTTAATTTATAAGAGAGTAGTTCTAAATAATTTTATAAAAGTTTTACCGTTAAATATGCAGTGCTAATTTATTTATAATTCCCCATTGATCGTCTCTATCAAGACTCAATTTTACTATCAAATAATCATGAAAATATCGTATAATGATAAAATGTGTTGGAAACTTTATATTAAAAATATAGTGAACGCTGGATTAACTAGGAGAATTACTAGTTGGATAAAAGTAATATATTGGACATTATATGAATTTAAAAGTTGATTATAATTGATTTTTATAAACAAATATTTTAAAGAAAGATAAATACTTTTATGAAGAAAGTATTTTTAAATTATATATTTTAAGTATATCTTTTGGTAAAGATATGGAAGTTAATAATAATTGCAGAAATATTTGCCTTATTAAGTCTTTGTTGTTTAAAAGACTAGATGTTGATAGTTTTTTTAAAAGGCAGATAAATCGGAAATTTAATTGATAAATAAATACCTATAAAAATGTTATAATATTTAAAGTCTAGATGCTGGTTATATAGAAGAATTTAAAAATGATTTTGCCTGAATATTTGTTAAGAAATGCGCATAGATAAGTATACGTGGATATCCAAGTCAATTTTTAGAAAAACTTAAATTAGAACATTATAAACTATTGACTAATCTTAGAAGATAATAACTTTTAAATAATTTCTGTAAAAAATGAATCCGGATCCTATAAACTGTTTTAATTATTATTTTGTTTCTTTATGGTGGAACTTATTTCATCTTATTTTTTTTAAAAAAAACGTTTTCCATTTATTTCATAAAAACTGTTTAAACACGTGATGTACCGGAAAAGGATGTGATGTTGGTAAAATGTTGTGCCTAGGAAAAAAAGAACAATTGTGGGTGGAAAGAAGACACCGTTGGATTTTATGTAACATATTTTTGTTTTTCTTAACTAACATAGATATTTAATTATTTATTGATCTATTAAAGATAAGAGAGGTACATTTTTAAAAAAGTAATTACATATTAATATAACACTTAATTTCATAAAGTTTATTTTTCTTATATAATTATACAACACATAATATTTTAAAGAATAATTGTTGAGTATAAATGTTATATTATTTTTGTAAAGTTATAATCCTGGAGGACATCGTGTGGCTGATTATAAATTGGAGTATCATTTATGGTAATAAATTATATAATAGTAATAATTTAATGTATTTTGCTTTGTTTTCTTTAGATAAACCAAATGTTATTTGATTGTTGAGTGAATGTATAAATATTTAAAGAATATACACGCATAATATTAGTCAATAATAGTTTTATTTTAATATGCATACTTTATATTTACAATATAAATTTATTACAACGTAATAAGAGTTATCCAGAAATAATTATATGATTCTTTCATGAATACAGCTTTAATGTTTTTCTGTTACAATATTAGGAATTTGATTTATTATATTAGTATGAGTCATTTATATTTATTTTCAAGTTAGTAAGAGGTAAAAAAAATATATCTATATTTTTTTTTTTATTAGATAAGTTAAATTAATTTTATATAGAAATTTATATTTTGATTGAAGGGTTTATCATATATAGATGATGAGATATAAGATAGTTTGGATAGTCTTATTTTTTTTATAAAATTGGTAAGCTGATACTGAAGTTAAATAAGATTAGAGTGATAATTAAAGATAAGATTTTATTAAGAGGGAATAGGAATAACAAGTGGAGAAGAATAGTAGTTTAAATGGAAAAGAATCATAGAATTTTATTTTAATATAATAACTTTATAAAAATTGGTAATTTATAAATAAAAATTTTGTCTTCACAAATAGTTGAATAATTTTAAAATATTATTTTAAGAAAAGAACATATATGTATTGCATATTTTGGTAAGACATACATTATGAAATTACATCAGAATGAAGTAAATAATTATGTAATCAATAAAAGTCACATTATATTACAAAGTTATATCAATCTATACATTAGTTGATATTTAGTTAATACTAATAATAAATATAATACATAATAGTTACATTATAATAGAAATAGCTATAATACTTAAATGGAGTAGCATTTTAATTGTTAAAGTTTGTTTATTTTACATGTGCTACATAAGTGATATTTTACATAAAAGCCTTCTATTGTACTAACTGATTATAAATGATATCTAGTAAAATATAAGTTCATAAACTCAATTAAATGTTACTGATAAAACATTTAAGAAATGTATGGATTATTTATTTTTGGATTATGGAAATAATAACAATGTAAGAATCTTGTATTATTATTATTTTCTTATTTATTTTTTTTTATTTTTTTTTCTTTGATTTCCACTTGATAATGTAAATAATGTATATAAGTTGTTTATTAAAGTTGATGTAAATAAATTTGTTTAAGTTGTTTTTTAAAAGTGTGTCGAATTCATTATTTTGCACCACAGCATTTGACAACAGATAATTTGAATAAAACATAATATTTGCACAATATGAATTAAATTATTATTTTTTTAAAAAAAAAAAGAAATACAGTATTTTCTTAATATAATTTATAAAAATTCATTAACATTAACATATTATGTTATAATGGTCACAAAAATAATTATAATGCACAATATAAGAGTATAATATTATTTATTGCCACATATTATTAAATTATAAGATTTTATTATATTCTCAATTAAGATACTATATGAAGATAAAAGACATGTAGATGATTTATTTGTTTTCTTAATGATTAGTAGTATAATAAAATAGATAAGGTTAACTTATATACTAGAGATTGTTATTATTAATTGTTTATTATTATTATTATAAGTTAGGTGTAGTTAGGTTTGATATTAAATCCCTTATCATGCCTATTTGCATGAAGTATTATTACTTTAAGATAATTAAAAGAACCTGAGATTATTTAGTTATATTTCTTTGATAAAAGATTGAGATTTATTTATTGCTATTATTGAAGTTAGTTAATTTTATAAAAGACATAGGAGTGCTATAGATGTATTAGTGAGATAGTAAGAGGTAATAGTATTCTTATGCCATTGAGATTATGTCTTTGAAGACATGGGCTCAATGTAAATTCATATTACCACTTGTAACTTCACTTCATAGTCTCATGATTTTAATAAATACTTATTTAATTAGTACATGATATTGAACCATATTAATTTTGGTTAGTTATAATAAATCTGATAAGATATAGTATTATAAAAATATATTAATAATAGTTATACATATTTTAGCCGAGCATAACGATTTAATTGAGCTAGTCATATTTTAAGTTATATTATATATTTCTGGAAGTGAGGGTACAATATATATATATATATATATATATATATATATATATATATTGTAACGGGCACATACGTATGTTACATTGTTTTTTTATTAGTAATTATGAAAACAATAAAAGTTCGCAAATAAAAATTCCTTTTTAAGAAATAAAAATTGAAAATTAAAATTCTATACTAAACGCATATATATATAAATATATATTAAAAATAGAAAAGGTATTTTAAAAACAAAAACTTAAAAAAATTTGGAGATAAAAATATATCTTTAAGTTCGAAAACAAATTAAGTGGTGTTATAGAAAAATGGAAATGATTGTTTTAATTAGTTAAATGTCAACTAGCCTTGGGCATTTAAATGCATAAGCAATGGTCATATAGGAGAGAAAAACAATGAAATTGGACCTCAGCGAAAGGACCATCACATCGATGACGTAATGTCAATTGAATCCTTAAAATTAATATAAAAGAAAAAGTTTGGTAATTATTAGATAGTTATTACGAGAGGACAGATACGTGTTAGTGCAGAGTTGAAGAAGGGGATTGAAGAGACACACTCTTCAATCCCTTGAAATGACATCGTTTTTTTTTTACATTAAGGACCATCTACAGTAAAAGACCTCTGGATAAATAAAAAAACAATGGCTAACTGGATACAAATATCTTCAGGATGGTGTGGTGATTCCCATTCGAAGTTACACACAAATAGAAATTATGGACCTTTTAAAACTGTAAGAACTTTAGATAAATCATGAACATTAAATTGAAAACTTTCCATATTTAAAAAAAATAGAAATAGATTCCTATCTGACCAAACTAAATTATTTATTAATTAGTTATAATTTTATTGGATGTATTTTTTTTTTTAAATCATTTCCATTTATTTTTTTTTGTTCTTTAAGTTTTATTTATGATTTTTGTTTTGTGATAAATTAAATTATATAAATGTTAAACTTAAGTAGGGCGTGAATGGCTATATAGATTTGTAAAGTCTTATTAGGGGAAGGAAATCTTAGGTTATTTGTTTTGTAGTTGAATTAGGTCAATGGTTTGGATATATTGGTGTAATTAATAGATGTAGTATGAGCTTCGATATGGGAAGAATTGCTTTATATGCCGCACACTTCTTTTTTGGCCTATGAAATGCGATTTGTAAGCCAGCAAAATGACCCCAGTCCTTTTCTATGGAGTTTTTTTTTTATTGCTCTTCTTGTCAGATAGGTGTAGTATTTCTATCTGATGAGAGGCAATTTCTTCTCTTAACCTTTTGTGCTGCTGTATTTTGTATTACATTGAAGTCATTGATATATCAGATGAATTGACATTAGTTTGACTGCGAACTTTTGGCCTAGGGTTAAATAAGAATAGAATATTTTCTTTCAAATGCAAATCTATGTAGTCTATTCATACTCGACAGTCTAAATAAAAATGCATTAAATTTAAGATGGGTATGGAAGTTGCATGGATTTGTTATCGGTTAATTATGTTTTTTGGTTTTCATATTTGATCAAAATATATAGACATACAGTAAATAATGATACCTTACGGTGAGTATCTAAAATGTATTTATTCGGATGTCTTTTAAGTTAGTGGTGTCAATGCGATATTTTATGATGAATACCAGTGGGTTTCTTGTATTCCCTATGCAATTGACAGTATCAATGAATTTGTATTTTGATCATTTATGTTTATTTTGAATTGTTTTTGACCATGTAATCTATGTAACCGATCTATACTCAACATTATAAAACAAACTTTTATAAATCCATCTGTGCGAACTTATAATAGTATAAAAATTAAAATGTAAATTAAAATCTAAAAACAAAAGTTAAAAATAATGTTAAAGTAAACATACTAAAATAATAATGTTAAATTATATATATATATATATATATATATTTATATATATATATATATATATATATATATATATGCATAAATAAATGTTTGTGTGTATAATTACTGGAAGTGACTTATTTTATTCTTTTTTATATATTCGTAGATAAGAATTTATTATAAATATAAATCTCTGCTATTCCAATGAGCTAGTGACAATGGGCTAATGACTGGATATCAAAATATATAACATAAATTTTTTTTTTGACTAACATATCTGCCTACTTTATACATTTTTTTAGGTTCAAATGCCTTGATGGCACCCTGTAGTGCAGATTATGTTAGTCTCAATATCCCCAGATCATTATAACTGGCTACCCAGCTTGGGCCGATCTTTAATAATCCACGAATACCCTGAGCAATTTTTTTCAAAATGAAATATGTTTATCTGTTTACATAAAGTAGGATACTTTAAATCTTATAAAAGCACTTCCAGAAAGAAATTGCACATATATTAAACAAGAAAGTATAAATAATTTTAAATTGTACTTTGTTAAAAAGAAAGTCAAAAGGTTGCAATAATATGTTTTTTTTTATTAATATATATTATGCTTTAGCGTGTATAGGCGCTCACAGTCACGTAAGTTTATGATCATAAATGTGGTACCTTACAAAGCGTACTGTTGGGAATTTACTTCAGTGTAATCCTATGTAAGCACTTCAGTCAGTCATAAATAAGTTGGTGGTATTTATAATTTTGCTGCAAATATACATGTTTAAACCCATTATTTCTTAAAACATATTTACCTCAGTGCAACCTTCTCAAATAAATAATTTTTAAAATTTACTTGTCATGCTGTGTGTAAAAATAAAATGTATAAAAAAATAGAACTCTTGTGGGGAGGAGGTGAATGTAAATGGTCCTTAGGAAAATGATAGTCAACATTTTTTTTTTGTATATAGTCTTTTTATAAAATTACTAACTGGATGTTTTTGTAAATGTCTTCGTTAATTGTGTACCGTAATTACTAACCCTAAGTAAAATATTTTTTTTTGTTTATTTTTTTTTTAAGCAAGTTTACTGATATGTAATGGCACATACATACATTACATTGTTTTTTTATTAGTAAACATGAAAAGAATAAAAGTTCACAAATAAAACTTCCTTTTTAAGAATTAAAATTGAAAATTAAAATTCTATACTAATCTCATTTATATAAAATCACACAGATAAAAAAAAATTATTATAATAAAACTTTATTAAAAATAGAAAAGGTATTTTAAAAACAAAAACTTAAAAAGATTTGGAGATAAAAATATATCTTTAAGTTTGAAAACAAATTAATTGGTGTTATTGAAAAATGGAAATGATTGTTTTAATTAGTTAAATGTAAACTAGCCTTGGGCATTTAAATGTATAAGCAATGGTCAGATAGAGAAAAACAATGGAATTGGACCTCAGCGAAAGGACCATCACATTGATGATGTAATGTCAATTGAATCCTTAAAATTAATATAAAAGGAAAAGTTTGGAAATTATTAGATAGTTATTACGAGAGGACAGATACGTGTTAGTGCAGAGTTGAAGGAGGCAATTGAATAGACTCACTCTTCAATCCCTTCAGTTTTGTTAAAAAAATGACATCATTTTTTTCTACATTAAGGACCCGCTACAGTAAAAGACCTCCGGATAAATAAAAAAACAATGGCTAATTGGACACCAATATCTTCAGGATGGCATGGGAATTCCCGTTCGAAATTACAAACAAATACAAATTATGAACCTTTTAAAACCGTAAGAACTTTGGATAAATCATGAACATTAAATTAAAAACTTTCCATATTTTAAAAAAAAAAAAAGAAATAGATTCCTATCTGACCAAACTAAATTATTTATTAATTAGTTATAATTTTATTGAATGTATTTTTTTTTTAAAATCATTTCCATTTATTTTCTTTTGTTCTTTAAGTTTTATTTATGATTTTTGTTTTGCGATAAATTAAATTATATAAATGTTAAACTTAAGTCGGGCGTGAATGGCTATATAGATTTGTAAAGTTATATTAGGGGAGGGTAATCTTAGGTTATTTGTTTCGTAGTTGAATTAGGTCAATGGATTGAATATGTTGGTGTAATTAATAGATGTAATATGAGGTTCGTTAAGGGCAGAATCGCTTTATATGCCACACACTTATTTTTTGGCCTATGGAATGCGATCGTAAGTCAGCAAAATGACTGCAGTCTTTTCCTATGAAGTTTTTTTTATTGCTCTTCTTGTCAGATAGATGTAGTATTCCTATCTGACGAGAGGCAATTTTTTCTCGTAACCTTTTGTGCTGCCATATTTCGTATTACATTGAAGTCATCGATATATCAGATGAATTGATGTTAGTTTGACTGCAGACTTTTGGCCTAGGGTTAAATAAGGATAGAATATTTTCTTTCAAATGCAAATATATGTAGTCTATTCATACTCAACACTCTAAATAAATATGCATTAAATTTAAGTTGGGTATGGAAGTTGCATGGATTCGTTATCGGTTAATTATGTTTTTGGTTTTCATATTTGATCAAAATATATAGACATACGGTAAATAATGATACCTTATGGTGAGTATCTAAAATGTATTTATTCAGATGTCTTTTAAGTTATTGGTGTCAATGTGGTATCTTATGATGAATACCAGTGGGTTTCTTGTATTCCCTATGCAATTGATGGTATCAATGACTTTGTATTTTGATTGTTTATGTTTATTTTGAAATGTTTTTGACCATGTAATCTATGTAACCAATCTATACTCAACATTATAAAACAAACTTTTATAAATCCATCTGTGCAAAATTATAATAGTATAAAAATTAAAATGTAAATTAAAATCTAAAAATAAAAGTTAAAAATAATGTTAAAGTAAACATACTAAAATAATAATGTTAAATTTTATATATATATGTGCATAAATAAATGTTTGTGTAAATTTTATATATATATGTGCATAAATAAATGTTTGTGTGTATAATTACTGGCAGTGACTTATTTTATTCTTTTTTATATATTCTTAGATAAGAATTTATTATAAATATAAATCTCTGCTATTCCAATGAGCTAGTGACAATGGGCTAATGACCGGATATCAAAATATATAAAATAATTTTTTTTGACTTACCTATCTGCCTACTTTGTAAATTTTTCTAGGTTCAAATGCCTATATTGTGCCCTGTAGTGCAGACTATGTTAGTCTCAATATTTCCGGATCGTTATAATATATATAACCATTTTCTGAGTAAAATTTACTTCTCATAAAATTTTTCTGAGTAAAATTTAGGCATTGGAAAAATGATAATATCTAGCACTCTTATTTGCCTATATTAAACAAGAAAAAAACGTCTCAATTTTTTATCAGAAATAATAAAACATGTAATCCATTTAAATAAAATGAAGGAAAAGCTCAGCATGATAAATACCATATAAAATTTTATTAGAGTTTAGATCAATTAAAGAAATTCAAGAAACTAAGACAACTTCTAGAATTATTTTTTTAAAATAGTGATTTTATACAAATTAAAAAATAAAAATATTTTATAAAATATTCTTACAAAGTGGTCATATTTTAGGTATATGTTTTAATTCAGCAAAATTGGTATATAAATTAACTTGCTAGGATGCAAGTAATATTTCTGAAATTTTGTTTTACAGATTCAAATACTTACTTCAATATAAAGCTATATTTTCCAAAAATTTGATGACATCTAAAATATATTCAAATATTAGAAGATCAAAAAATAATGATATAGATAAAGTATATAATACATTAGTAAACTAAAAAATAATGCTCAATCATTTTTAAGAAGTTCTAATATGAGAATGAATAAGCAGGGCTGCAATCCATGGGCTTTAAACTTCAGGGTCTATGACTCTGGTGTTGCATTAAGGCACAGAATATAATGCTACACTTGATCAGGTTTTAAATACTATAATATAATTTAGACACGCATTTCATTTTAATATAAAAAATAAAATAAAAACTATTTTTGTGACTAAAAAAAATAAAAAAAAAGTAAATATTTTTTTTTAGATTTGATTATTAAATATATAAAATAAAAATTGTATCTAAAAATAAGAATTGAAATCATAAAAAGTAGTATTATACTGCTGGGAATCATAAAATAAAAACAAGGTATAATGTGAGCATATGAACAGTAGTAGTTAATAGCTGAAAGATTTAATATTTTTTTTTGCAGATAATGAATACATAGAGATTATTAACAGTTGAACTAATTTTTGTACAAAAAAATTTTTTTTTATATCAAATAAAAATAGCTTAGTGCATACATCCTTCTAAAAATTATATTGCCAACATAACAATTCATATATAATATTTTGACTGTCAGTTTTTGAGTTTATTTGATGCATGCAATATTGTGAATTTTGTTATGATGACATTAATTCATCGATATCTATTTTCTCTTTTACCGCTATGAGCGAATATATTCTTAGTAAGAATTACAAATTATGATAGAAACTGGAAACATTAAAAAAATAATACAAATATTCACTTTGCATATGAAAATTAAAAATTCATTAAATTAAAAGTACATTAAGACTTTTCAATGTATATTTGTTGATAATGATAGATTTCTGGAAGCAGAGTGATTACAATATCTCTTTTAAAATTATAAAAGAATATAGAAGTATTTAAAAAAATTAAACTCAAAATGATATTGTTGAATATTATTATATCCATGTATAATGATAATTAAATCACTAAACATTATATGATCACCACTGTTTAGGCTTCATAAGTTGTTTACATAGATGCTTGCTCTGAGCTGCGTTACTGTATAGATGGATAATTAAAAATATGAACTGCTTTGGTGAAGAAGATAGTACCTACAAAAGAAAAACATCACTGTAAATTGTACATTTTGAAATAATATATATAGATATTATGAAAATTAACTCACAAAAATGTCCTGTTGTTCAGAATATAATAAATACTCAAAAAAAAAAAAATACAGAAAGGAATTACAAAAAAAAAAAAAAAAAAATGAAAGTATAAACATATTTATTAATAATGATTGAAACAAAGCTAAATAAAAGAAAAATATTATTAAATAAAGAGTTTGAAATATTGGCAAATTAGAGGGGAAAGTTTCAACTGAATTAAGAAGTATGTTATACTTAGATATGAACAATATAATTACATTCAAAAAGTCAAGTCATAAATATACCATGAAGCAAACTCAAAAGAATAATAATGTTAATAAGTGGGTAGAAACTTTGTTTGGAAGCATAGTATACTATTGTAAGATATGAACAATATTTTTACTTCATTAAATTTATTGCAATTTGATTGAATGACTTTAGGTATTTAAATTATTTAATTTTTTCTTTAAAATATACAGTTTAATTAATTTTTTTGGGATAAATTTAGAATATGTAAAAAAACAATTTTTTTTTAGCCAATGCTTCTGTTTAGTTAATATTTTAATTTTATAATTTATGGTTATTTTTCATATCCTCTAATGCTGTAAACATAGTTCTATAAAATAAATAAATAAATTGTAATATTTTATTATCTTAAATTGTTCAATTTGTATATTTATAATATTCTGTAATACCATGTCCTTTTATATTTTTTGAAATTATAAAAGGTAATATTATTCTATCACATACTTTTTTTCATATATTCAGTTTTTTAAATATATATTATAGTCAAGCGTTGTTAGCCAAGAGGTCATCGCACCTGCCTTGCAAGCCAGCAGTTGGTTGCAGATGGGTGTGGGTTCGCTTCCCGGCCAATGCTATGGCATATGGAAATATGTATATATATATTTTACAAAATTATTTGTATTTTATATTTCTACTTTTTGCCTATAGCAGTGTTTACCAATTTTTTCATTGAAATATTCCTACTTTATGGTATAAATTTTTGTAATTAGTTAAAAATATTACAGAACTTGGAAAGATTTATTATTTTAAAGTAGAAATTAAAAATTATAGTCTTTAGATTAGAAAAAGATTAATTTCTAAAACGAATAATAGACTAATTAATATGGGTAAAATAAGTCGTTATTCAAATAAAACAAATTGAGGAATTCGATTTAGATTCTTTTTTAAGATAATGTCAATCTACAAATAACTGATTAATTAAAAAAGCAGAAAGATAATACTAAAATTCTGATGGAATATGGAAAGGAAAAATCACCTGATCGGATTGGCAAAGGGCTAACTAATTATTTGCAATGATTCAGAGAGAATGAACTGCCTTTAGTAGTAATCGGAAGAAGAAGAAGAGAAACACTTTATCATTGGAATATGATCTGTGTAGACTGATATAGTGGAAAAGGATATCTTCTTTTGCACAGTGACTTTAAGTATGGAGAACTGGTCTCCGAATGTGAGAATAGTCAGCATATGACTTTTACAAGTCATATTTATCTTAATTATTATTTGTGTATGCCTTTGGGTCTTATAATGTAAATAATTGTATATATGTTATTAGTTAAACACTTTAATGAATAGTACATTAAAATATATCATAATATTAACTGTTAGCCATTATTGGCACTCGTGAAAGTGCACCTTATCATAGCTAGACATAGCACAGACAAATAATTTAAATGAATTAGAACAATGCAATAATTAGATTCTTTAGATAGATTATACTCTTCACAGTATTTGAGCTCATTGAAGCTGGCTAATTGTTTTGTATTTTTAAACCTATAAGTTAAAAAGTATATTAATATGACTTTCCTATAAAACAATTGACAATAACAAAAATTGTATTATGAAAACATATAATTATAATAATACAGAATAAGAGTGATGACATGATAATGTTGAAAGAGTTCCCAACTAAATGTTAATAATCTAAAAAAATCAACAAATCTTTTATTAAAGTAAGAACAGAAAATCTTCTCATTCATAATGAACCCCTCTCCTGTTCACTATACTATTTGCTTTTATTTTATAAATAAACAATGCATAGAGTTTCTATTAATTAAATTATAGAGCATGTAAATTTTATATGTATTCAATGATGATCTAAAAAGATGACTGTCAAATATCAAGAAAAAGAAAGATTTTATTATAGAAATGAGCACCAGAATATTTATTTATAAATACTGTGAATCCATATAACAGTTAAAATTGTTTTGTCTGAATCTTAAAATCCATATGCAATGTATATTATACAATCACATTAAGAACTAGAAAATCATTATGAGTTGAGATTAATTTAAGTATAGTGTTAAGTGTAAATAGAATTACCATATCAATGATATATAAAATCTAAGTATTTGCTCTTGGTATTATTGCATCTCAATTAAAAAAAACATTAAGCTCTTAATTATTAATAAAAAATATCCATAAACAAATATTTATATTTATCTTTTCATTAAAAATTAAAAATTTATTTTATTCATATTTTCACTCTTAATAAGTGCATATATACTGTAATGGGTTAGGAGAGAGAGGGAGCACATTTTATTATGTTCAGACTTTGGTTCTTCAGATAGGATTACATGATTAAATATATAACCTATGATTGTATCTATTTCCAATAGATTATCTCTATTTTTTTATTAACTTAGACACAATTTGGGTTAGTTCATCCAGTTCTCACCCTTCTTGGGTATGTTATACCACAGTATTCAAAGTCAGGGAGCAATTGCTTTAGACTCTCTTAACAGGGAATGAAATTACACGGGTCAGCAACTATTGAATCTCTATACAGATAATGATTGAGTATTCAAACTCCAAATATTCTCCAATATCACAGCACATAGAATAAAATATGTGTGTTTACATATTCGAGGTTATTATACTAATTGGTGTGAATACCTATTTATGATAATACTAATAATAGTAATGATGATGAGCTACATAATAATGATTAGCTAGAGGCCAGATTAAAGTAATAAGTTATGTAACATCTATTGAATGGAAAAACAACAACAACAAAAAAATAGTTTAACAATAGTGAATTATATAATAAGCTATTTCAAAGATGACCTTCTACCATATTATTATTTAAAACAATAAAAGTCTTTATCTCTAACCCATGGTAGAAATTCATGCATTTGTTATCAATTATTTATATATATATATATATATATGTGTGTGTGTGTGTGTAACGGTAAATACAATATTATAGTTTAAATTCTTTTGTAGCACTTTTGATTATGTGTTAATCCTTGTCAGCTTTAAATGAATTTCAAATTTTTTAAACTTAATGTTATGTATATTTTCATAAGCGGTGTATGGTCATATTTGCAGCTTACCTATTAATGACATCATTCTTATATTTATCAATTAATATTGCCTCTTTAATTTTCCTCTTTTTATGATTTCTTTCTTCCATTAATATTTTTATTTCATTACTATTAAATGTAAACTTATAATTACAAGTTTTTTCATGGTCAAAGAATACTGAAGATTTATTAAACTGACTATTTACATTATTTTTAATTCAATTATATAATAATTGATGTTCCTTCAATCTTTTTTCCACAGAACACCTCAATTCACCAATATAAAATTTCTGACATCAACATGAAATCTGATAAATTATATTACTTCTTTGCAACTTAGGAATTATACTCTTAAAATTATTAATCAATCGATTAACATTTGGAGGAACACAAAATGAAATAATATACTTTTCTTTAAATACATTCTTAATTAATTTAGATTGCATGTTATTTATAAACAGCATAGATAACCATTTTTTATTATCTAAAGTAACACTGCACACATTTTTCTTCTTATTAAATTAATTTACTGTATGCATGATTTGGTTTCATCATAACCAACCTTTAAAAGTTCATTAACAAAGAGTTAAATATTTAAAATTTTATCACTCTTATATTTACATAATTTATCATTGCAATGCAAAAATGATTTCAGACTTGCCATTTTATGTATCATTGGAACATGTGATTTAAAATGAATATATCCTCTTTCTCCAATAGGTTTAAAAATTAATTTATAATTTAAATCAGTAGCATCTCTAAATATTTGTAAATCCAAAAATTTTATTTTTCCATTTTGTTCATTCTTAGTAGTTCATTTTAAATTGTTTAAATTATTCTGCTTATATAAAAGAACATCAATAATGTCTTTAGGATTACAAACAAAAACATCATCAACATACCTAGTATAAAATTTAATATCTTATAATTAGTATGTCAGAATCATATTGGTGATGGGAGGGCAAGCTGACCTAAATTTTATTTAATAACAAAAAATACTTAATTAAACCTTAACTGCTACCGCATCTTCTTGTTCTTAAAATGAACTTTTTCGAGATTTAGACATTTCTGCTTTCAAGTGTAGAAACAAAAATAAATGAAAAAAATTAACAATAATAGAAAATAAAAATCAGAATTTCCAATCAAATATGTTGATTAAAGTCTCATGAGTTTTCTGGGAATGTCCTTCATATTATCAGTCCATGCTTTTCAAGACTGATCTCCTCGGATAAAGATAACACACTGTTCTTTTGGAAAATAGTATAAACATACTTGAAACAATAGGACAGTATTCTTTTCCAATTGATTTCTCTTGGTTTATATGCAGGCATCCCTCCAAAAACAGTAGATGCTTCTTTAGGATTTGTGCAATAGATAAGTAACATCACTGTGCTTTCATGGCTCCAGAAATGACATTCACTCCTATGATAACATTAATTTAGCTGGAAAACATTGTACAGTGATCTATATCATATACAGATTTCATATTATTCTAGTTTAGCATTTAATAATGATATATGTATAAGGATTATTTTGCCTCTTTTCCTCAGTTATTAATGATTATTTACTTTCTTTCTCTTCATGCGTGAATGAAATTAATGTTTCTTGCAATAAAAAAAAAAAGAATGCTTTACCTATTAATTTTCAATTTAATTGCTGGTTTGGTTTTTTAATTACTTCAGTGCTATTCAAAATCTATTTTATTTCAAATATATATGTCCATTTTATAACAATCAGAATTTAAGTATAACGGGGTTGACTTTTATTTAGTGAAAGCATTATTTTGAAAAAGAAAGGATGAAGATTCAAACTATTTTTATACTTATAATTTTATAATTTTCTTATTATGATAGAAAAAATTAAACTGTCATGGGATTAAATGTTTTAATCACTAATAAATCAAATGTTTAATTGTATATGTGAATCTTAAAATATATATTATATTGCTTAGTAATCTAGGGGTTAAGTAGATATTTTCTATGACACAATTTAGTGATGTGGGTTAACCTGAGATGGTGTGAAAAGGTTGTAAACTACCCTTACAATATTAAATCAGTTGAATATATGAAACTATTTTTAACAAAGACTAGGAATTAATAAATAAAACTGTTTTTTCCTAAGAAAGGAAAAACAAAAACAATAAATAAATGTTGAAAATAAAATACAAATCTACTATTAAATAAAAATTTACGAACTATAAAACTAAATTTCACTTTATTTTATTTCTAAAATACTGTAACATTACTTTTTTTTCTAGTTATATATCAAGTTTAGCACACATTTTATATTAAATATTCGATCCATTACTTAAAAATTGACAAATTATTGTAATTTTTAAGTCAAAGATATTGTTTTGATGAAATGAATAGAATAAACATTATAAAATAATGCAGGTTAAATCTAAATTTATTTATTTTTACTAAATTTTAAGTTAGGTTTATATATTTTTGTTTTACATATAAATGTTATCTTTGATAATTACGTCATATATATTTAAACTTTGTAAGTATTTCTATGTAAAAAATTGTACAACAATCTCAAAAATAATACTTGCTGAAGGAAATCTTTTATCAATAGAACTATATTTCACGCTTAAAAAATACAAATCTAACAAACTAAATAAAGTGCTCAATATTGCCATTTATAATTGCTATATTAAAAACGAAATAAATTCTTCATATAAAATTTGAATCTTTCAAATATTCAAATCTGGTTAACATTTTGTGGCGTTTTTCTCCTTTAACAAAATATCCTATAGAGCTTAATGCAATATTAATAAGCTTTTGAAAAATATCAGGTTAGGGTAGTTTTTAAGACAAATAAATATTGATAAGTGATTTCTCTCCCATAATAAAAATATCAAACATTAATTTGATTTCTTATTCTCAATTATCTTTAACAGAATAATGACTAGCATACTTGGTTTCCACTTCATTAAGGCTACATCAATAATAAAAATTGTGTTTTCTTGATCATTAGTAAAATACTAAATAATTCCATAACTGCTGTTGAAATATATGATATTATAAACTATTGATAAGCCATTTATTACCTTACTTATTTCCTAGTAAACATTAAAACAGTTCTCTGAGAATATAAACATTTTATTTACATATAAAACTATTAAATCCTTTCAATGTTCAGATTGTTCTAGTTGTATTTAATCAAAAACTATAGGGTTGTGAATACATAAAATGAACTATAAACCACATCATTACATTAACTCATATAAAATAATTAGAATAAACATTAAATAAATGTACTTTGAGATTTATGTAAAATATCCTCACATATAAGACATAATGTTCAATTAAAAAAAACACACACACATATAAAGCTGTTAATATTATTTATAATCAAAATGTAAAAGTTAATAATAGTTATTATATTTACTTCATTGCATGTTTAGATATTTATTCGTATGTAATATCTTTAGATATATATATATATAATTTATTTCCAAGTAAATAGTTAATATTTTAATAGGATATTTATATAATATAAGCACAAAAAGAATAAACTCTTTTTCATCTTTTATATGATAGATTTATTATATAAAAATATGTATGTAATAAAGCATTTGCTAACCGATGTCTTATAATTAAATATAAATAATACAAAGGAGCAAAAGAAAGCAAATTTTAATAAATGTATCAACTTAATAATTACAATAAATCAGTTCTTATTAAACTTTGTAAATTATGATTAAATTTTACTTATTTATGCTAATTAAATATTTAATAAAGAAACATTTATTTACACAATACAACTGAATTTATAAATGATATAAATAAAACAATGTATTAAAAAATTTATTCTCACTCCAGTCTTACTATAATTAGATTAAAAATCAAATTCAATTTCTGTCTTCGTAATCACATTTAATTATAATCTATCTATAAAATACATTGATTTTAGATAAATTGAAGTGAATTGAATATATATGCTATTCAAATATAAGTATACTGTCTATACTAAATTCAATGTAATTATAACTGACTTGAACTAATAATTTCAAGCTCCCTACAGATATACACATCATCTTATATAAATGATACACACGACGACTTACATGTGAAAAAGATAAATGATCTCCAATATATGCATTTCATGCTGAACCAGTAATCAACAATTGGACCAGATCGCTATCTCTCACACATATATATATATATATATATAATCAGTGCTTTGTTTATATTAAGATAGGAAATCTTCAAACTTTAATAGACCAGCTTCAATATTTTCCATCTTCCAACTCTTCAATCATCCATATTATTAAAAATCCAATGATGGAGCACTCAAAACCTTTGTTGATGTCAATATTATTGTCAAACCCATATTGACTTTAAGTCGCTCTGACCCCTCACATATAGGACCTTAATATGTCCATTTAATTACACAGAAGGAGGATGAGCAGAATAAAGGCTGAATATGTAATATTCAAATATAAGTATATTGTCTATACTAAACTTAATGTAACTGTAAAAGACATGAACTCAGATTTTAAGCTCTCTACAGCTATGCACTCCATCTTATACAACTGATACACATTACTACACATATTTAAAAAAGATAAATGATCTCCAATATATGTATTTTGTGCTAAACCAAAACCCATCAATTGGTCCACATCACCATCTCCTACACATATATACAATCAGTGCTCATTTTATATTAATATAGTAAATTTTTAAACTTTAATAGACAAGATTCAATCTGCTCTACCCTCCAAGTATTCAGCCATCCATATCATTGAAGATCTGATGAAGGAATCCTCAATGCCCTTGTTGATGTTAATATTATTGCCATACCCATGTTGACTTTAAGTCACTCTTTAATGATATTGATTGCTAAAGAGTTGGAGGGTGAAGAAAATTGAAGTTTGTCCATTAAGGTTTGAAGATTTTCTAACTTAATGTAAACTGAGCATTGATTGGATATATATATATATATATATATATATATATATATATATATATATATATATATATATATATATGATAAACAAAAATGCAAGTTAAAAAACTTGCTAACGCTTGTATTTATGTCCACAGATGGCGTTTCTACCAAAAACACCAATCAAGCGTATATTCTGTTTACATAAACGTCAGAGTAGCATTCACTATCTCTAACTATAATTCCACTTTCAGATCATGATTTCAAGCTATTTGCTATCGTCAGTGAAAGACAGGAATAAAGAAACTAGATCTAAACACAAACTCTGAGCGTTTATGAAACAATTTCTATTCAGCTTGCAAGCTGAATTTTTTAGACACGTAATGTCTTCAAACTCAGCATAGCAAACCAGATAGCTATATGGGTCTGATCTCAGTTCAGCATCACCACATAGTAGAAGCCTCTGCAATCTATATCATTGCAAGAAAGACCTCAAAGGTACATTTATGATAAACAAAAATGCAAGTTAAAAAACTTGCTAACGCTTGTATTTATGTCCACAGATGGCGTTTCTACCAAAAACACCAATCAAGCGTATATTCTGTTTACATAAACGTCAGAGTAGCATTCACTATCTCTAACTATAATTCCACTTTCAGATCATGATTTCAAGCTATTTGCTATCGTCAGTGAAAGACAGGAATAAAGAAACTAGATCTAAACACAAACTCTGAGCGTTTATGAAACAATTTCTATTCAGCTTGCAAGCGTGAATTTTTAGACACGTAATGTCTTCAAACTCAGCATAGCAAACCAGATAGCTATATGGGTCTGATCTCAGTTCAGCATCACCACATAGTAGAAGCCTCTGCAATCTATATCATTGCAAGAAAGACCTCAAAGGTACATTTATGATAAACAAAAATGCAAGTTAAAAAACTTGCTAACGCTTGTATTTATGTCCACAGATGGCGTTTCTACCAAAAACACCAATCAAGCGTATATTCTGTTTACATAAACGTCAGAGTAGCATTCACTATCTCTAACTATAATTCCACTTTCAGATCATGATTTCAAGCTATTTGCTATCGTCAGTGAAAGACAGGAATAAAGAAACTAGATCTAAACACAAACTCTGAGCGTTTATGAAACAATTTCTATTCAGCTTGCAAGCGTGAATTTTTTAGACACGTAATGTCTTCAAACTCAGCATAGCAAACCAGATAGCTATATGGGTCTGATCTCAGTTCAGCAAGTGTTTTTGGTAGAAACGCCATCTGTGGACATAAATACAAGCGTTAGCAAGTTTTTTAACTTGCATTTTTGTTTATCATAAATGTACCTTTGAGGTCTTTCTTGCAATGATATAGATTGCAGAGGCTTCTACTATGTGGTGATGCTGAACTGAGATCAGACCCATATAGCTATCTGGTTTGCTATGCTGAGTTTGAAGACTTTACGTGTCTAAAAAATTCACGCTTGCAAGCTGAATAGAAATTGTTTCATAAACGCTCAGAGTTTGTATTTAGATCTAGTTTCTTTATTCCTGTCTTTCACTGATAATAGCAAATAGCTTGAAATCATGATCTGAAAGTGGAATTATAGTTAGAGATAGTGAATGCTACTCTGACGTTTATGTAAACAGAATATACGCTTGATTGGTGTTTTTGGTAGAACGCCATCTGTGGACATAAATACAAGCGTTAGCAAGTTTTTTAACTTGCATTTTTGTTTATCATAAATGTATCTTTGAGGTCTTTCTTGCAATGATATAGAT
>JAQFVV010013040.1:0-117500 GCA_028023455.1 Epiperipatus broadwayi | reverse complement strand
ATTTTGATTAATCTGCATATTCATTAGCACGAGCTGGCTCATCTATGAAGTTATCCTATGATGTGACTTTTTACACAAAACTAATTGTTTTCTAAACTATGAGGGAATTTATTTCACATGTAATAAAAAGGCATTAATTTTTATCAAGAAAGTTACATTATTTAATCATTAATCAGCAGTTTGCAATGAGTTTTCAATTCTCAGAATATTCAAGACAAAAATAAAAAAATCCAAATTAGCAAGTATGGTGAATCCAATTTGATTTTATGGTGGGTGAAATATACTGAGGTATTTTTATCAATTCCCAATGTTATAAAAGATTAAGTACATAGGATGCAGATTGTAGTAATTTTTCAGTCCAAGTTATATTCAATGTTTCATCAATTTAAAGGTAAGGTGGAAAAATAATTCAGATAGATGGTTTGGGAAATTAACAAAAAATGTTATAACGTTTCAATATTTTTTATGGCAATTTAAAAAAAAAAAAAACTCAGCAAAACTATATCTAAATACTAGATAGTTTGACAAATTTATGATAAAAGAGTGTAATATTTTTCTATTTATTTATGATTTGTTAATTTATTTTAAAGATTAAATGCTCCATAATATTTGGTGTAACTGATAATTTGTAATGAATGAAGTTTCATCCACAAGATTGACAATATATTCTATTTTGATATAAAAGATACTTCTTTTACATAAAATATACCATTTCAGTTGGAAAATAGCAAAGGGATTTTAATAAAATGTTTATAAAGAACCTATTAACTATTTACATTGATAAAGTCATTATGTAAAACTTGACTTAATACTTACACATTAATGTATATTTTATTGACAAATTCATACATAAAGTATGTTTCAAAATATTAAAGAAAAATATTTTAGCCACAACATGAGTTATTTCTTTGGCACTATTTCATAGGAAAAAGAAAAATATACCAACAGTCCAATATCCTGGCCTTTGTAATTGGAGAAACAAGTTTTATAAAAAATGTTATTTATGATATGAAGGTGTATTATGCTCAGGATATTCAGACAGGAGCAAGGTTTTAGACTTATAAAAAACATTTCTTTAAATTGAAGCTATCTTATTCATATAATATCTAAATATTATCCATATAAATAGTCAATAGCAATTATGGATTGAAAGTGATAGTGTTCAAAATCCATAAAAATAACAAAAATGTTCTGTATTAGCCAAACATTTAAAGATCATTGAATTAAATTCTACTGTAAGAAGTAAAGTTGCTTTAGCTATAATTTAATTATTTAAAAATTTTGTGAATAATTGTTAGATGCTAAGATAGTCTTAATTATTATTATTTGACCAATTGGAATCTTTATCTTTTTAGGTATGGTTATTCAGTAAAATGTTGTGCTGATTTTGAGAATGTTGGAGCTGACATTCTCAGTTTTAACTCAGTATAACCTTGCCAGAAACTTTTGTGAGCAGAAAAATGCCTACATTGCAACCAGCAAAACAAAATGTAAATGATTCTATAGAAAAGTCATAAAGCAATTAGCCATTCTGCAGAAGCAGAAAGTGAAGTAATAAAATATTACTGCAATCTACAGCATCATTTATCCAACTATAAAACACATGCAAAATGGTAGTGCAGTTAAAAGATTGTTATTGTATAATGGGCAGTATATTAATATATCAAGAGAAAAAGTATGACCAATCCCTTAGGATTGTCATCATATCATCCATCAAACAAATTAGTCATTTGTATTTATTTTCTGTATACAAATTATTAAGCACAGAAAATGAAACAACTATGATTTAACTAGCCAGATATGTTTTCAAACTTAGTTCAATAAATATTGTTATGAGATATGTATAAAATCAACATCAATTAAACTGCTGCTATATGAAATTATTTCATCTCAGAATTTCTAATCACATTAATAAAATGCTAAGCATTGGTTACTATAATCCACTTTGATAATACAAAAGGATATCTTTACAAAATTTGTTATTGTCTATCTTCTAAAAGGGCAAACATCATAAACACTATGAAGACTATTTTTTTTATAATACAGTGCCCCATTTCTTTTAAATATTTCAAAATGATAAGAACATCATGACTGCAATCTGAATCCTCACTTCTATCTGTGCATTATATTAAATGGGAGTTAAATCATGTGATAAGGGTGTGTGTAATCATTGAGTTGGGGTAAGCCAAATTAAGTGTATAGTGAATTACATTAACTGGACATTCAATATTTCAATTGGATTTGCTCTCCTTGACTTCTAGCTTGGAAATAAATACTCACTGCTCATTAATGACACTTTACTTATCATACCCATGATGGTTTTATATACCAAAATATAGAAAAAGACATGTAAATCAATTGATAAATAATAACAATATACACATTTAATAAAAGTCATCAAGACTTTAATGTAAGTTACTAAGTATTAGTAAAAATTCTCAGTATATCAATCTTGACCAGCATTCATAGAAAAATATTTCAGAATATACCCCATTCACACACAAAATTTATAAAAAATCATGGGAAAATGCTTTTTTATTAGAAATAAAAGTGTAAACAATAGTCATTTTAATGCAGTAATTTATGAAACATTTTTTAAAATAGATAATAAAGAGTGGAAAAGAACAGTAAGAGTTTGATGTTGAAAGAAATGATATAATGGGTTTATGAACATTTATTTGTTTATGGGTTTACTGGACAGTATAAAACCATAATAGGGTTCAGTGTATTTCTGAGATGTTTGATCATTAAAGGTTGTAATTGTGATAGTTGCAGTTGAACACACTTTCTAAACTTACTTGACCTAGGATTTTTGCATCCAAAGACACATTTTAAATACAAAATACAAGTTCATTATATTTATAACAGATGAAAAATTATTAGAAACATTTTGTGCCTGTTCCAGATAATAAATGTTTGTACATATTTTCATATATTTTATCAGATAAAAAATCCATTATCATACATTTATGTATTATTAAGATATTTAATGCTTAGGTTTTCTAGCATGCACAATTTTAATTCCTAGTTTTGTGTGGAAATAAAAGATTTTTAAATCAGTATATTTTTTGGCTTGTTCTTTATTATATATTCCATTCTTAAATCTTGAAGTATTCATGATTGCTAAGTTACTATAAAAGATTCATATTAAATCACTCTGTCTAATACTCACTGATTTTCCAAAAGGATTGTCTGATTGTATATTTTTAGAACTGAAATATTCATTTAAAAAATCTACATATCAGCCAAAAAGAAGAGATTCATATATTAATAGAAGTAAAGATCTAAAGAGCTTTGAAGATAAATTTCACATAATGGTTACAATAGAATGATTAATTCTCAATGGTATTAATCAGAACTTTAAACCATTTTAAAATATAGAATGAATATCAAATAGAAAACAATTAAAATAATGTGGGCATACAAATAAGGCATCTCAGCTATATAGATAGTTAAAAATATTGTTAAAAAATTTTCTGAATATGCTTCAAGAATATTTATATGCTAGTGAAAGGTTAAAATCAAGAAACCATCATATTAGATACATCTGATAAATTATAATTGGATTATAATTGTGGATTATGGAAAATTTATATAATATATATTTGTGTTGGATGTATTCTTTTGTATGTGAGAAGAATTCCATGATAGTGAAAGTAATTACTTGTAAAACATTAATATTTACCGAGGCTGTAACCTCGAGAATATGCATGTAAAATGTGATAGTAGGGACTTCTACAGGTGTTTTAACCACTAGTTTATGCTATGGAAGTAAAACATTAATATAAAGTTTTGACTAGAGATTTTCTGTAAAATGTTTGATTTTATTAAATAAATTAGCTTTTAATTTTTAATGTTATATATTGTAAAAGATAAAAATCATGGAAAAAATGTAGAAAATAACACTAATTAGTAAAATTAGAAATGGTTAACAGATCTGCTTACATATACAATCAATATAACCACTTCTATGATAATGGTCATCAAAGAACCTTATAACCTAGTAATAAAAATTAAATTAATAGTTTAATTATTCCAAAAGTATTTTTATTTTTTCTTTCTTAATTTTAAATATATCTTAAGGTACCAAACTTTCAAATACAAAGTTTACTTCTATAAATCATAATACTTCTAATTTAAAATTACTATCATTATTCTTCAACGTTCATCAGTAGATTGCATGATTTCTCAAGGTTAGAGAATATTAATTGCTCATATTCAGAATGAGTTGGAAAAGCAAACACAAACTAAATTGGATAATAACAAAAAACAATAATTTATTTAGAATTAATAAATAAAAAATAAACTTATTGCTTATACATTCACAACTATTATTAGATAAATATACTAAATACAATACAAAATATTGAAATAAGTAAAAAATAATTATAAATATTTAAACTTGGAATCTTAGCAAATGTTTAATTTTTTTAAACATTTAGTTGATAACCTGCAGATATTTTATTTTTATTATATATGTGAAGAAGGGTTTATAAATCCATCACTGGTGTCAGTCTTCTTTGGGTTTTGGTGACAATGGATAGTGTATACAGTAGGTCTTGGTGGATCTTATAGAAAAGTCCACTTTTTCATACATGAGAGTTTTTTTAATTAATGCAGGATACTATGCATTCCATGTGACATTAATGCTTATCTATGTATATGACTGCCGAGTTGAGATCTTTTGACCAACATGATTAAAGTTTTCTAACCATTCCTAAAAAAAATGGGCATTGGCTACCTACTGTCATCATAATTTCTGAAGTAGGTAAACTATTGTCACTATGATGGTCAAATATCCAATATAATTTATTTATCCATAATGTTGTCACAAACACATAAATAAATAATCAATCAAACAAGATTGAAATAAACAACTATTAATAAGTATAATTAAATATTTATCAAACCGGCTTTCATTTCCATTGAGACCTTATTTATTATTGAAATAATACTTTAAACCTATTATCAGGGCATAGCTAATCAGAGGAAAATAATTCTAACTAGTGGTTTTTCCTATCTTCACACAATTAATCTTCCATGCTTTCTTCTTACATCAAGATTATAGTCATTTTTCTTTTATGAATCTATTTATATCTCATGTAACACCTATCATATAATCAAGGATGTTTATCCAAAATATTCATCAAGTTCAAATTAAAAGATTTAATATCTATTTATTTAAAAAAAAACTATTATTGATAAATATTTTCTTCATTCCTTAAATTATTATTTAAATGGTTACATAAAAAAATAGTTTATTTAATTATTTAGAATAGCAATAGAAAGCAAGCAAAAATCATGACCAACTTTTAAAAACTCTTTTCTAACTTTCTTAATGTTAGTGCTTTATAATTCTTAAAAATATATTTAAATGTGATTCCCAGTTTATTTGAGAAAAGCGAAATTATTTCTTTAAGCCCTCATCCAACAATCAAATCTGAAAAGATCCCAAAATATTATGCAATTTCTCAAACCACACCATTCAAATTCATTTTTGTGCACTAAAACTAAAAATATGACAATGAATTTCAGAGGTAAATTGTATGATTATTTTAGAAATCACTTAAAAAAACTACAAACATAACCAGAAGCTACATCACAAGTTCAAAATGATTTATTTAAAAGACTGCAAGGCATTTATTTATTTTACATAAATTTCTATTTAATAACTGAAACACACAGGCTTACTATATACATGTGTCTATATATGTAATATATAGGGTATGTGAGCACAGACTTTCACATGCCCCACAACTTTCCACACTATCTCATAACACAGATACACTTGAACACGTATATGTTGAAAAGATAAATATTCACCAATATACGTATTTTATGCTAAATCATTACATAGTAGAAATGTCTGCCCATCCCTTGTATATGTATTAAAATGGATTATGTCCTGTACATGAGGGGTGAGATTGACCTTAGATCAAGCAGGGGTGTGACAAGAATCTCGGCCTCAGGGTGGCCTTTGAGCATTTCATCATCAGATTTTCAATTGGATGGACAGTTGAAGAGTTGGAGTGTGGAGTAGATTGAAGCATGCCCATCAAAGTATGAGAAGGGGCTATCTTAATATATATATATATATATATATCTGAGCACTTATAGCACATATGTGTGAGATGGTAATCTGGACCAACTGTTGATTGCTGTTTTAGCATGAAATATGTAAATTTGATGATTATTTATCTTTTCAACATATATGTGTTCCAGTGTATCAATGTTATGAGATAGTGTGGAAAGTGGTGGGTCATGTGAAAGTCTGTGCTCATATAGCCTATATATTACAAATGTAGACACAGGTATATAATAAGTCTGTGTGTTTCAGTTATTACATAGTAGAAATGTCTGTCCATCCCTTGCATATGTATTAAAATGGATTATGTCCTGTACATGAGGGGCCATATTGACCTTAGGTCAACATGGGTGTGACAAGTGGTCTTTGAGCATTTTATCATCATATTTTCAATTGGATGGACAGTTGAAGAGTTGGAGTATGGAGTAGATTGAAGCCTGTCCATTAAAGTATGAGAATTGGCTATTTTAATATATATATATATATATATATATATTGTACCCTTACTTCTCGATGTATAATATAGTTTGAAATACGACTAGCTTAATTAAATTATAATGCTCAGTTAAAATTTACATATCTATCTTTAATATACTTTTATATTATTATATTCTAATTAAATTTATTATTAATTAACAAAATCAATATATTTCTATAGTATGTACTAATTAAATAAGTATTTATTAAAATCATGAGACTGTGAAGTAAAGTTACAAAGCAATAAGTAGATTTACATTGAGTCAATATCTTCCAAAACACTGTCTCAATGGCATAAGAATACTATTACCTCCTTACAATCCTATTACTACATCTACAGCATTCTTATGGCTTTGAAATAAAATAAATTATCTTTAATATTAATAAAAATAAATCTTAACTTTTATTTTTAAAATATAATTAAATAATCTCAGGTTCTTCTAATTATCTTAAAGTAATGATAACTCATGTAAATAATTATGATATGGGATTTTATATCAAACCTAAATACACCTAACTTATTTTAATAATTATAATACTAATCTTAGGGTATAACTTAATCTTATCTATTTCTGTTATATTATCAATCATTAAATAAATAAATAATCATGTGTATATCTTTTATCTTCATATAGTATCTTAATTTTGAAATAGATCAAAATCTTATAATTCAATAATCTGTGGCAATAAATAATATTGTACTCTTATATTATGCATTATAATTACCCTATGACATAATATATTATTGAATAATTTAATCATTCTCATAAATGATAATCAGGAAAATATTGTATTTATTTCTAAAATATATTAATAAATTCACATTGCAATATTATTTTCTTCAAATTATCTGCTGAAATGTTGGCAAAATAATGAACTTGAACACTTAAAACAAATTAAACAAATTTATTTACATTAACTTTGATTAAGAATTTATTTACAATATTTACAGTTCAATTTTAGAAAACAAAAAAAAAATAAAATAAAAATAATAATACAAAAATGTTTACATTGTTATTAACTCATACTCCTATAAGTAATTATACATTCTTTAAATGCTGTATTAATAACATTAAAATATGTCTTCAAAACTCAGACTTTAAATAAATATTAGTTAACTTCAATTGTTACATAGAAAATTTTATGTAAATAATCTTTATGTAGCATATGTAAACAATTAAACTTTATTAATTAAATTGCTACATCACTTAAGTATTGCTATTATTCATTTTATAATGTACTAGTATGTATTTACTTTATTATCAGCATTATTCTAATAGCATAATATAGAAATTAATGTATCCTTGTAATGTAATAACAAATAATTGATTATAATTTTATATTTCACTTAATGCAATTCATGCTATATGTTTTTATTAAATATGCATTACATATATGTACTATTAAAATAATAATATTTAAATTATTCATCAATTTCAAATTCATAAAGCACTATATTAGATAAATTTTATGATTCTTTTCTGTGTGAAATTATTACTTTAATCTATGTGTTATACTACTCCTTCCTAATAAATTTCTATCTACAAAATATCCTTTAAAACTTATTTAAACTTTCCGGAAAAACAATCATCTACTTTACATAAATACTAATTATTCAAAACTATTTATACCTCATCATATTCAGTAAACCTTTAATTCAAACATAAACTTCTACATAAAACTTAACTTAATTTATCCAATAAAATATAATAAAATATAAACTTTGAAATCTCTTCCTAACTTTTAAATAAAATAATTACCGATATGAATAAATAAATATAATTTTAATACTCCAACATAATAATAATAATAAATAAAAATCAAAATTTATTTACGAAAGAATCATATAATTATTTCTAAGCTTTTTATGTAATGATGTATCGTATTTATTTCATAAATTCAAATTATGCATATTTAAATAAACTGTTACTGCCAATATAATGTGTGTGTATTTTTTAAAATATTCATACATCCATTCAACACTAACATATCATTGTTGATCTAAAGAAAAACATATTAAATACATCAAAATTATTATTATATAATTTTACCATCAATAATGATTTAATGTACAGTCCATCTTCCAATATTCTTCGGAATTACAGCTTCATAGAATAAATTACATTTATACTTACAATCATTCTGTAACATATTACGTTTTATATTAATTATAAGATAAACTTATGCAATTAATTATTATATTACTTTAGTTATTAATTTTAAGGAATGTACCTATCTTATTTTAAATAGATTAATATTATTTAACTTTTATATTAGATAAATAACAAAAATTATATTACATGACTCCATCGATGTTTTCTTTTCCACCATAAAGTTTTTTTTTTTAAAAATCCTAGGCACATATTCACTAGCACACCATTTCCTGTTTCCGGTCCATCACGTGTTTTTTTTTAAAAGTTTATGAAAACGAAAATGTTCTTTTTTAAAAACCAAACAAAAGTTAATAAAATTAAAATAGTTTATCTGATCCGGATGCAGTTTTTAAAAATATTATTTAAAAGTTATTATTCTTGAATTAGTCTATAATTTATGAAAAATTATCATTTAATTATTTTAAATTAACTGGGACGTCCACGTATCACTTGCGCATTTCTTATCAACATATCTAGGTAAGAATAAGCTTCTTTATTTATAAACGACCTGCGTTTAAATTATTTCAATATAATAATTTTATTATATTAAGATTTTTAGCTAATTATATTTCAATTGATTTGCCTTTTAAAATCATCAACATTCAGTCTTTTAAACATAAAGACTTAACAAGGCAAGTATTTATAAAACTACTTTCATTTTAATATCTTTACTTAAGATATATTTTTTAAATTTATAGCTTGCAAAAATACTTTCTTCATAAGAAGTATTTTATTCTCTAAAATATCTATTTTCTAATATTCACTATTAATTAGCTTTTAAAATTATATACTGTCCAAAATACTACTTTTTCTCCATTCGAACCTTCCGAATTAATCCAGCGTTTGTCATATTTCTAGGGTAAAGTTTCCGATATTTTTCACTATATTGATGTTTCCATGACCATTTGCTTGCAAATTGAGCTTCGTTTAGAGACGATTGATTGGGAAAATTAAATTAACACTGCATATCTATCATTTTAAAACTTTTAGAGATTATTTATAACGACACTCTTGTAATTTTTAAAAAAAATGATTTTAGAGCGTCTATAAATTTACTTAGCTATTTTTCTAATAGCACAATTAACTTGAAAATTCAATCACAAAGTTTTCTCCTAACAATTGAACTGAGCTTTTATACCAGAAGAAACTTCCCATTTGATTGGTAGATTAAACAATCAACTTTGCTGGCTTATTTACATATTTTACCAACAACACAAAATTACAATAAATAATGACTTATTTAATATTTAATATTTATTACATTATTACATTTTTAAATAATTCTTATCGTTTATTTAAATCTATTAAACACTTTTAAAAAAATATATTATTCTACTTGATTTTAATTTTAACTTTTATAAGACTATTTAAAATACACTAAGTCTTTTTTATACGTTATATTTTTAAAACAATATTTTAAAATCAGATTTAATATTCTACATTGATTGATCTTTATTTTTATCTCGTGATAACTCACGTATTATTTATAAATTTTACAACATGATTTTTAAAATAGTTATGCAACTTTATTAGACAACTTCCACGCATGTGTGTGTTTTAACTAACATCTGTTTTTTTTTATAACACAAGAAACGCTTATCGTCGTCTAAAAATAAACTAACAATTGCATTTTTAAAATAAATATTTTTAAATATTTAAGATATTATAATAGATTTTAAATCAATAATTCGATATTATTAAAATCAAATATTAATCTTCTATTTAAGTACTTACAATAATTAAAATATTTATATTCTCTTATAATATTATTTTATCAACAACAAACATATGCATTTAATTTTACTGCTTTTAAATACTTTTAGCTTTAAATACCTATTTATTAATATATTCATGCAGTATTGATTATGGCCTTTTCCCAACTATATATATAACATCATCTTTAAAATGCTCCTCAATATCAGCACAATTTTCAATCAAATACTCATAGATTGCCTTAATTAAACCCCTTGAAATATTACCATAAGCAAAATTAACATCACATATTCAAATATATCTTAAATTTAAAATTTTTTAATAGATTAGCACAAAAATTAAATGGTGACCCATACAAAAGGGCACAATATATATATATATATATATAAGTCACTCTGACCCCTCATGTACATGGGCATGGCAATAATATTAGCATCAGCATGGGATTTGAGTTTTCATCATTAGATTTTCAATGATATGGATGGCTGAAAAGTTGGAGGTTGCAGTAGATTGAAGCCTGTCCATTAAAGTATGAAGATTTGATAACTCAATATAAACTGAGCATTGATTATATATATGTGTGAGAGATGGTAATCTGGACCAACTGATGAGTGCTGGTTTAGCATGAAATACATATATTGGTGATTATTAATGTTTTCTACATGTGTGTGGTCATATGTATCAGTTGTATGAGATAGTGTGGATAGTTGAAGGGTGCTTGAAAATCTGAGTTCAAATCTTCTATACTTATATATATATACACACAAACCATTATACAATTACAAATATCCAGTAATTTTTAAATAAGCAAACGATCTTAAATTTTGCTAATAAACTAATAAGTTTACAAAGTTATTAAAGACAAACTAAACATTAGATTTTAATCTTTAAACTCTTCCCAAACTATAAATGTAATTGTATAATGGTTTGTATATTTTCTATAATTATTTCAGTTAGTGTTAACAGTAACTTTCTTATATATATATATATATATATATATATATATATATATATATATATATATATATATATATATATATATATATATATATATATATATATATATATATATATATATGAGCACTTATAACATATATGTGTGGAGATGGTAATTTGGACCAACTGATGATTGCTGGTTTAGCATGAAATACGTATATTGGTGATTATTTATCTTTTCACCATATATGTGTTTAAGTGTATTAGTGTTATGAGATAGTTTGGAGAGTGGTGGGTCGTGTGAAAGTCTGTGCTCATATACTCTATAAATTATAAATTTGTATTATAGTTTAATTTTATTTTAAAAATATTTTACATATTTCCAAAAATGAAAAAATAAAATAAAATGGAGAGTAGCTCCAATGTTATGACTATTATTAATGCTACCATGATTTAAAGAAAATCTACCATATATAAATTTGAAGTGTGATGCAATAAGCAAGTCAGTATACGTTGAATATGAGAAAACCATTGGCCATAATTTTCAATCATCAGCAGTGAGTATTGTTTGTATGGAGAGAAATGATGTAAAATGCAAGGTTAAGGAGGTATGCTACATAGCAATGATCCTATAGCAATTAACAAAAAAGAAGCTTGCTTCTTCATATCAAAAAAATGGACATTGTAAATGATGCACTCAAATTTACATATATTTGCATATCATATGCATTATATATATTTCTCATTACACACCTAGCTATGAATATGGAAGTACATATCTCCTGAAAATGCTTAGCTTAATATACAATCAAATTTAAAACTTCATTGTCTGTGCTCAAAGCACTATTTGAAATTGTATATTTTATTTTAAATGTTAGATTTACAAATCTCAAAAATATATTCTTAAAATATTGCAGTGTTATTTTAATACAAGATAAGATGGAATACAAATGAATTCTTAAATATTTTTAAAGATATTGCAAGGGTTTAAACAAAAAGAACTTTTAAACATTAATATAAGAATAATGTTTCTGTAAATATACATGTATGTTTGTAAAAAAGACTTGATTCATTGAGTACATATTCTTGAAACTGAATAATTCTATTATTGGATAATCTCTAGTCTAATAAATGTCTAAAAGGAATATAAAAGTTATGATTTTTTAATTTGTCAATGTATACACACAAAATTGCTTATAATATCATCTTACTTAAATGCAGTAGAATTAAAAAAAATATTAAATAAGAATTCATTTTAATTAATTTATGAAAAATAAATAATTAATATTTTATTGATAGTACTGAATGCAGTTGAGTCTAATCATAGTTGAAGACTTAAGGAGTTAAATTCAGAGTTTCACATTTATGTTTATAGATAATATTGATTATAATATAGTCATTTATCATTTGATTTTATTGAATATATTTAGTGGTATGATTATTTTATATGAATTGAGAGAAGAAATTATCATAGTTTTTTTTATATTTTTGCTATTGAGAGTTAACTTAGCATGGTATCTAAATCATTTAATATTATATTTAAGTTTCTTCATAAAGTTGAGGCAATATAGTCAAAATGATGATCTTAAATGCTTGATTATTACTATTAAGAAGATTTAAAGTTATGAATTATAAGAATAGTTCAGTAGTCAGAGAAATTATGATCCCGAAGAACAACGAAATCAAATTAGATTAGATTAATCTTATATTATCTTTAGTAATCTATCATCCACATTTTAAATTTCATTTGGCAGTGTTCGACTGTTACAATATTATATATATATATTTATGTACATAAAAGAGAGAAAAAAGAGAGAGAGAGAGAGAGAGAGAGAGAGAGAGAGAGAGAGAGAGAGAGAGAGGAGAGAGAGAGAGAGCTGTCTATCATATTAATAAATGATCTATATAAATATTTCTTCATATTTTTATTATTCTATTCTTTTATTAGACATTGCTAATTGTGTTCTTTAAAAAAAAAAAGGAAATTAAGAATACAAATTTTCATTTTTCTAATTTTTTTGTTTGCTTTGAATAAGTTTGCTAACAAAAGAAAAATGTTTTCATTATTTTATTAATAAATAAATGATATATATAATAATAATAGTTACATGAACATAGATTTAAATATTTTTTTTGTAAATTAAATAAAAAGTAATCTTTAGTGAAATAAAGGGAAGGGGAGTACAGATCAGCTTGGCATTTATATAGGCATGTGTATATTCAATTTATGTATTATAAAATAAATCATTATTATTAAAATTCATTTTGCTTAAAATATACATGGCATTGATTTTTTTTATTCAGTTTAAACATTTTATGTCTTACAAATCTATATACGTGCTATATGAAGTTTAATTATTAAGTGAAAATTCTTTTATTAGTTTTACGACCTCTGCTAATATTTTGTTTAGAGGATTATATCACTATAGGAAAGAATAGGATTTTTTCCCCTGTACAATCAAACAGTTTGAATTCATATTATGGTAACAATTTATACATAAATAAGTAGAAACTGGTTTTATGAAGAGAGACTTAAATGAAATACCTGGGGCTGAATAACACTTTAAAGATTTTCAGGTAATTAACAACAAAATATTTAAATGATAGTCATATTAATTTTATTCGGCAAAGCTTAAATGTAGATTATATTCATCATCATCATCATCACCAACCATTATCAATCCACTGCAGAATAAAGGTCTCTCCAAGTTCAACCAATGTTCTCTGATCTTTAGCTTCTTTTCTCCACATCATTCCTGCACCATTTCTTATTTCATCCATCCATCTGACATATGGTCTCTTTCTGGGTCTTTTACAATCTCTTGGAATCCAGTTTAAGATTTTAATTGCCCATCTATTTTCATCTCTTCTAGAAATATGTCCAGCCCAACTCCACCCAGTCTTTTAATTTTTTCAATGAGGTCAGTAACAACTGTTTGTTCTCTTACCCATATATTGTGTTTTCGATACCTTCTAGTTACTCCCAACATGTATCTCTCCATACTTTTTTGAATGATTTAAAGTCTCTGTATTGCTCTTCTATTAAATGTCCAAGTCTCAGATCCATGAGTGAGAACTGGTAAAACACATTTATTAAAAACCTTTTTCAAAATCATGGGCACATTTCCTTTTATTATCAAGTTATTTCTACCTAAAACACTACAACCAAGTTTAATTCTATGATTAATTTTATTCAATATGTTTCCATCTGTATTAATAATCTGACCAAGGTATTTGTAGCTGTTAACTTCTTCTAACTCATCATAATCATTTTTTTATTTTTATACTTTGAAAAAATTTATTAAACATTAGTTTAGTCTTTCTAACATTTATCTTTAATCCTATTTTCCTATTTTCATTTGGTATCTCCTGCAAAATTTCCTGCAGTTCTAAAGCATTATTTGCAAAAACAACTACATCATCTGCAAAATCTAAATGACTTAAATAATCTCCATTTACTTTCATTCCTTTAGTTTCCCATTTTAGTCCACAAAATACTTCTTGCAACACTGCTGTAAAAAGTTTTGGAGATATGGAGTTACCCTGTCTTACACCCTTCTCAATGTTGACTTTCATAGTATCATTATATAATCTAATTGTTGCTGTTCGATTTTTATAAATATTCTTTAAAATATATTACGCTTTTATTTATACTTATTAGTCTTATGAAGTATTCTATATATGTGCGCAAATGAGTGTGTGTGAATGAACTTAATGCTTGTTATTGTTAGCCATTATACACCAGGTGTCTATTATCTGTGCTCTGCCTGATGCGATGCGGTCTACAAATTGTTATAAAGCTACTATTAATGGCAGGTAAATGTATATAGAACCAAATCCGAAATATATATTTATGCATATTTTGAAAATCTTTTTTTTAATATACATATAAATTCATAATGATACTAAAAAGTCATACAAAGCTATAAAAGTGGGACAAATTAAACAAAACTATTATTAAAAAAAAATTAAATAAAAAAGTTATCAAATAAAAAAAATACATCAAATAAAATTTTCTTTGTTCAAAATAGAAATAGATTATATTTTTATAATTCCACCAGGAATCATTTATTTCTGCAGGGCTATATAGTTTGTATTCTAGGAAGAAGTGTTATTAATCTTATAAATTAAAGCCTCCCTTTATCCTCAAGTTAAAACTAGATTTAACAAAGAAGAAAAAAAAATCAAATTCTAAAAGAACTTTTTTTACATAAAAAAGCTTATTATTTCAAAGCAAATATTTAAAAAATTCATGTATAAGAAGCAATATTCTGAATATTAAAAACTATCTCCATCCTCTCTCTGTTTTTTCTGTTTTATATCAACATACACAGATTAAAACATAATAAGTATAAACCCCCCTAGCACATTAAAAAATATTTTTTTGCTTAATTTTTTACTCAATTTTGCTTAAATATATAATTTTTGTTTTATAAACCTTTTTGAAAATATTCATTTACAACCAAATAGTACTCAACAAATGAGTTATAAACACATAATTATTGTCAGTAATATTATTAGCATTATTAATATTATTATTGATGTTATTATTAATGTTTTCAAATAAGTTGCTGAAGACTCCAAAAAGTCGTACTAACAGCATTCTTCATAAACATAAAAATTTCAAAGTAGTACGCTGGTGTAGGTTATAGTTGCTTTCTTTCAGAAGAAAAAAAATAAGATTTGTTGCTGAAAGGCTTTTATGAACTGAGAATAGTATTCTTTTACATTTCTTCTGAGCAACAAAAATATTATAATGGGACATGGCAAAAATTATATACAATTCAAATAGAAAAAAAGCATGTTAAAACAGGAGAAATGCAATAAAGACAAAAAGTATAAAGCAACTTATGAGAAGGGAAAATAAACCTTGGTTTAGAATTCAGTATAACATAAAAAATATAATTAATAGATCACATAAAATTATATCTAGCTAAGTCAGCTACGTTTTCTGCACTGTACTCACTATTGAGATTCAAATGAGGAAATACATAAATATTTTCCATTTTCGAAAACTTCTTTGTATAAAGTGATTTTTACATATGGTAAATATATATATAAAACCCAATGATATATATATATGGTATATATATATATAAAACCCAATGATTATCCTAGAATATATTTGCCTCCTCAAATGTTTGAATGTGTTCTATAAGATACTGTTCAAATTATAAATAATATAGGCTGTTGTATTAACATATTATACGGGAAACCCCTTCTGCTGCTGCTAATGATATTATTTATATTGATAATTCATATATTTATACATATATTAATGTATTAAAAATTTTAGTATATATATATATATATATATATATATATATATATATATATATATATATATATATATAAACCATTATACAATTATAAATATCCAGTAACACCCTCTGTTTAAAAGTCTATATCTCAATAATAGCGAGCTTCAAAATGATACCTATTTGAAGTTATACGCTAAACGATGTCAAATATTGAAATACAAACAAACTCAAACACAGAGCATGACATTTTTAAATAAGAAAATGATATCTGTAATTGTATAATGGTTTAGATTGAAACAGTCAGATATATCTATCCTACTGTTTCACCTATTATATGCTATAGTAGTACTTTTATTTATATACCTATATAGCCAAATCCTCATATATCAGGCTAATTTTAAGATTAATAATCATAGTTATCTATACAATGTGGAAAGTGTATGTATATAAATAATAAATCAACTCATATGCACACATATATATTACTGTTTACTAAATAAAGGTAAATCTTGATGTATGTGTAACCAAGATATACATATATGCAGAGAAGAAGAAATAGTGTGACATATTTAACATCATAAGTTTTCTTTATTTGATTAGTTTTATAAATGTAATATTGTTAAATAATTTTATAAATAATATTTGAAATTATATTCCTGCATATATAGTTAAATTCTGTTTTCGTGTTACACACATATAATAAAGCTTTGCTAGAAAGGTACTAAATTTCAGATTTGTTTTCGTAAAGGAATAATAGAATTGAGTCATCTGGCTAAGTATTTTGACCTACTTATAAAGTTAAAAATAAAAATAGATTTTAAAGTAAGGTGAAAGAAATTAAATTGACCAAAGCTGGTAAACAAGTCAATAATGGCAGGTGTCACTAGTTTGTCAAAATGTAGTAAACTAATTAGGAAGACAGATCTGAAATTTAAAAAATAATTAAGAACTATAAAGAAAAACGTGTGATTTTGGTTTCGTTTTATTACAGGTAGTTAATAAAGAAAACACATGTGACTAAATTAAAAGGAGAGGGGGGGTGAAAGAGTATAAATGTCGATAGCAGCCCTTTTGTATGGGAGTAAAGCTGAACTATTATTAAGTTTAAGATTAAACAGATTGTTAAAATTGTTAATAATGAAAATGATTGGATAAACACAAAAGACTGGCTCTCCAGATCCAGAAGAGTGAGTCTATAGTATCAGAGAACAGGATGACCAATGCCTGATACAAGTAACAACACACTCAAGATCAACAGTGAATAACCATGCCTGAGAAAAGAACTTAAACCGGTAACATTTCTGCAATTTTAAAATGAACTTTAAACTAAATCTCATAACCTATTAAAGCTAGCTCAAGTTATTATAAATGACCAATATAATTTAAAGTAATGTATTTCAAATCTTTGAATATTAATTCTTAAAGTAAAATAAAACTTTTGTAATATTATTTGGTATCGCAAATATTGCCTAATTTAAACTGATTGCATATTATTTAAACTAATGTATTTCAAACTATCAAATATTGATTCATTAACTAAATTGTAACTTTTGTAATTATTATTTGGTTATCGTAAATCTTGCCTGATTTAACTGATTTGATATAATTTAAAATGATATAATTTAATCTGATTTAAGCTGAGTTAAAATAATTTATCTCTATTTGCTTTGATATTTAATATATCTTAATTTCATTTCTTTGCACTAAGTAAAGAAAGCCAAATCTTAGATTTCACTTACATGAAATCTTAATTATAATTTTATATGTTTTTTAGTTAAGAATATGCCAATATTATTTTCAATTATTTATTTAGTATGTTTTGCTATGTTGATTCAGAATGGAGCTTACTCACATTTAAGTTAACTAGTGAGAAGTGATTAGAGGTTCTCACATATGGATAATTTTGTGTATTAACTCACAAATGAAACTCCCTTCTGAAACTAGTAAATAAAGCTTAGTTTAGGTGTATAATTAAGCGATTACAAATGATTAAAAATAGGTTTGCATTAGATGGTTAATATGTAGCTGAAGTGATAAATGAAGCATAGAATTAGAATTTAATCCTATAGTTATCCCAAAATATGTTGTAGTCCTCCTTATATATCTATAAATGCCTATATAGATAGCTTAATAAATTAGATTCGTTATATTTCTTTAGTAGCATAATTATAAATGCTAATTTATGATAGTTCTGTAGAAGGAAACTAATGTTTTGCATCTCAATTTTATATATGTTAATGTAGTCAGTGGGGCAAATGTGTTCTTAATTATCACACATGCGCATTTACCTATTGCTGTATATTATTTCATGAATGGGTTTCTGGTTTTGATGACCATCCCATATCTTTAGTTTGTACAGCTCTTGTTCCACAATGGGTTTGATTTTAAGGATCATCCCATAACACCTCTGCTTAAGACTGAATCAGAAGCATCCACATATCCTGAAATAGTGTTTCGATCACCCAGACTAAAAAGATATCTTTCACATTTACAGCAATGGGCTCGGTAGGAAAAGGAACCGGTTACATGGTAACAAATTCTATAAACAAGGGCACATTCAAAATGCACAAACTCAGATGGTATGTTATATATATATATATATATATATATATATATATATATATATATATATATATATATATATATATATATTTGCCTTAGTATCTGAAATCTTCCTACCCTCCATAATAATTTATATTTCAGCTTTGATCTGAAACTGAATCTAGTTTTGTAAGCTTATAATCAATATAGAGAATTGTGTACCGATCAAATAAATTATAAAATATAATTGATGATGATCATCTCTGCAGATTAATTAAGGCAATTCTAAGCATAAAACATAGCATAAATAGGGCATAGCTAATCATGAGCTAATCTTGAACTAAATCTGTATTACTATAATAATAGAGCTTATAAAGTATAACTTGCTAAATTATAAATCTTCATCACCTGAGAATGAGAGAAAATAATAATTGTATAAATTAAAACAGTCTGTAACCTTAAATTTAAACAAAATGTAACTTTATTTAATCATCATCACCTGTGAGTGAGATCAAATCTTAAATCTGCAAATTTAAACAAAATGTAGCTTTATTTAATCATCATCACCTGTGAATGAGATCAAATCTTAAACCTGTAAAATTAAACAAAATGTAATTATAAATCATCATCACCTGTGAATGAGGCCTTATACTAAATATGTAAAATCAAACAGCTTGTAACTTATTCTATCATCATCACCTGTGAGTGAAGTCAATTGTTTTATTTTATTTTACTTTATTACTTAAATTTTTTTTTTATTAAATTTGTTTAAAATATAACTCTGCTTAATGTCTAAATGCTCATTATTCATTAATTGAATATTAACTAATAATTAATTATTGTTTGAATATTTATGTATCACAGTCTAAATTAATGGTGTCGGTTAGTTGAGTCACACCTATATAGCTATACTTTGGTCATGCCAATTTATATCATAGTCTCATGTTTCGCCAATGTGCTACTGCCAGCATGGGAATTAAGAAAATACTAGTGTGTCTTCATATATGTCATTCATAAGGTAGTAAATCTTTGAGTGTTGGTAAATTAACTGAAGTGAGATTGGATTTGGGGTCTCAACCATATCACTTCGATCAGCCTTGGTGTGATTTGCTAAAACTCTGGATTTTGTTGTGCAAATGTACAGATATGATCATTACAATATATTTGTATAATTATTTCAGTTAGTGTTAACAGTAACTTTCTTTTCATTTATAGTTTGGGAGGGCTAGTTAAAGATTAAAATCTAATATTTAGTTTGTTTTTAATAACTTTGTAAACTTGTTAGTTTATTAGAAAAATTTAAGATCATTTGTTTATTTAAAAATTTCATGCTCTGTGTTTGAATTAGTTTGTATTTCAATATTTAACATTGTTTATCATACAACTTCAAATTGGTATCATTTTGAAGATCGCTATTATTGAGATATAGACTTTTAAACAGAGGGGGTTACTGGATATTTGTAATTGTATAATGGTTTATATATTTATATAATTATTTCAGTTAGTGTTAACAGTGACTTTCTTTTCATTTATAGTTTGGGAGGGCTATTTAAAGATTAAAATTTACTGTAAAATTAAGTTTCTAACAAGGTTTTCTTGGTATAATTGCTGAGAGATTCTTGACTTCATTTAAGAAGAACCTACAGTACATCACATCACATCATATAATAATGGTTTATATATTTGTATAATTATTTCAGTTAGTGTTAACAGTAACTTTCTTTTCATTTATAGTTTTAATCTTTTTGAGAAAGCATTTTAATTTAAAAAAGTTTTGATTGCGAACAAGTTTCTTTTTATTTTTGATTATAATTTATATAAAAAAGCTGAGACTTATTTTTGCATTTAATTTTTTAAAATTAATTTTGAATAAGATAGTTGGTCAAATGTTTTTTATTTAAGATTAAGCAGGAGATAGTGATTTACCCTGGTCAAAACTTCTAATTAAAGATTAAATGGAAGATAACAGTACACATAAATAGCCCTGAATATTTGACTTTTTAAATCCTGTTTATTATTATTCTACTTGTTATAAGTATTTGTCAGCTTCTTATTATTAATCTGCTCATTATGATTATATTTCTTATTTTCTAATTGTTTAACATGGATTGTGCAAGTTGGATTTCTGAAGACTATTTACCATAATAGTAGCAGCCATCAGTTACCATGTCTAAAATATTTGGCATGAGAAATATTAACAACATGCAGTGCTAAATCAACCCAAAGATGAGCCCTATATTTCTAATTGTGCCTTCAAGATCATGTCCTAAAACCTATGCCAGAACTGATCCAAATATTGCCTCCAGACTCCTGAACATATAAGAGTAAACCAAAGCCTTCATAAAGAACTGTATATAAACCTGAAGTTTGTAAAGCCTGAAAGGTAACTGAACATTTGTATATTTAAAACCAGGGTTTAAATCTTTATTTAAAACTATGTTAAAGTCTCAATTTAATCTTAAAAGAAACCTGTCTTTATAAAAAGTTTTTCATATTCATTTAAATCTCTATAATTATTTTATTATATATTTTTTATTATTGTATGTAGTGGAATATTAGTTTTAAGATTTCAAAGTTTTAAATTCATTTATCTGGGAGTATATTGAAAGTTTCTATTTTATATGCTTGGTGTTTTCCTCTTTAGTATTGTTAACCCTTGACAAATACTTTGGCAGATATTCATAATTTTTTTAATTTACTTGTCCTTTATTCTTTCATTATAATTAATTTAGTCAATCTTGGTTTGCATTTTCTGCAGACCAAAAATCTTTTGGCTAGTGATTTTTTGAGTATATTGTTCTTTTTTTCTCAGTAGAGATTTTGGTTTTCCTATATTTGAGATTACATAAAACCATCATCTTTTCTTTTCTTTTATTGAAATCATCCTGATGATCATGAACATGGTCATTGTTGAGCTGTTCTGCAGACATATAGCATCTTTCATCCCAATATTTCTTTTCGGACTAATGAAAGACCACCTGTGCTGTTCATTGTATTCCCTACAAGATCTCTTTGTTTTGAAATCTCTAAATAGGTAAACTGAAATTTGTTTTTTTTTGTTATAAATTTCTAGCAGGAAGACATTATAAGTCTCTTTTTAATTCTTAGGTGAGAAAGTGAGCTGATCTACCAGGGTGTTTAATGTTACAATACTCTCATACACTTTCTGATAAATTCACCAGAGTAATCTAGGTCAAAATTTCATATTTTGTTTGCCTGGGATTTATTATTGTAAGTTTAATAAACTATGAAATTATTTGAAATTATTTTGGCTGACATTTGTTTCTGTATTCTTTTTTCAGTTGTCTGAACAATGTCATCTTTCTCTTCCTGGGTCTAACTAATAGCATTATTCATCATCAACTCTTGATCACTGTAAATTAAATTTTCTAGGTAGTAGTGGTGCCCTTGGTGATCAAAAGAAGTGAAGAAGAGATCAGTACAATATATATATATATATATATATATATATATATATATATATATATATATGGTAACAAAAGAGTAAGACATTAATTACCGATAAAAAATGGAAATAAGATAATGTGAGCATGAATTGGGTGTGTTTGCATTAATTAACTACTATAAAATACATGAAGAGTTTGATTTATATCTACAATGTCCTATAATTGGGATTTTAATACATTCTAAATTATTACATTGGAAAACTCATTATCAGTTAAGTTATCAATAACAGACTATCTACTTACTTTTTTATTCTTTATAATAATCAACGAATAGTTTGCATCAACCAATACTTTAAGACAATAAGACAAAAAACTCATTTCAATAAATAATAATTTAGATGTATGGAATATGAGTATTAGTTAAGCAATTGCATGCATGAAAACAGTCAAACTAACTTTAGAAAGATTATTTTAAATGATAAAACAATAGATAGAAAATCTATACATTTTAAGTTTTTAAAAATATTGACCAGGTGTGTCATCAATTATTAGCACATTTTAAATTTGTGCAACTAAAGTCATGTTAGTCCAACTGAATACAGTAGGTTTGAATACCAAAATAAAATAAAGGGGGCATTCTAAATGTAGAACAAAGAATGAAGACTAGAAAAAAATTATCTATTCTTGGAATTCTGATGTTTATAAGCATGCAATTGTCAACACTGTTGGTAATTCTGCATGAAATTAATATATCATCCAACTGGAATGTAGCATTAATCTAAAATGATTTATATGAGACTGGAGATCATATCTTTCTTTTAGTGCCTTAATTATAATAAGTAAATAATATTTAATATGTAAGCATTAAATTAAGTATAGTTTAAACTATATAACAACAATGCATCAATCTATGAAGAATAATAATAAAGAGTTTACTTGTGGAGCACTAAAATTTCCAATTATTTACATAGAAGATTGAAAATGTATTAACTTAATTACTATTGATATCAATAAATTTCTGCTTGTTGCTGTGTATTAAAAATATGGTAGATATATTGAGCAGTAAAATATTTTATGTTTTATACTATTTTCAATACAGATGTGTGAGGTATAATCATTATTTTTTTGTGCTATAAAATACGTGCAATCAAGCAGATTGATTAAATTTTTATTAGCGCCATCCATAATCATTACAAATATGCTTAGTGGCATTATATTTACTGTCTTAGAAAATATTATAATGTAAATGGAAATTGTCACCACTTGTGTGAGACTTACGTCATAGTAATGTTGGATAGATGCAATGTGTAAATTACTACTGCCAATTATATATATTATGTACACACACACATATATATATATATATATATAATAAATGTTTCATAAATCATTAGATATAATTAAATGGGTTGTACAAATTGATTAAAACACATTTATAAAGATATAGACTTTGCCGAAATAAATAAACAAATCAAAGTGAAAAAATACAAAGATGATTTTTAATAAAAATTAAAGAAAGTATTTTTAAAAAAAATCACTATTTATTATATTTTAAGCCAAAAATTTCCATTTATACAAAATATTTTAAACCTTTTCCTTCCTTTTTTATTTTTTCATTTTTTTGGTCATTCTTGAATAATTTTAGAACTTCGCACTTTTTCTTTTTATAAAAAATATTTCATAAATCTGAAAAAAGTATGCAGCATATATTTTACGATATTTTTTCCTTCCTGTAAATATCTTATAAAGTTGTCTTTAATGTGAATTTATTGCACTGAAGTAAAGCTTATTAGTAAGCTAAAAATACAACTCTAATGGCATACTTATTTTTTCATTTTCTGTCTTAAAAAATATTTAACATCAATTTATTTATTTAATTTCTTTTAAAATAGTGTGTTTAGTAGATATATACATTTTTTAAAAATATAATGTAGATTAAAATATTTTAAATGCTTTCTCGTTTAGAAAGTTTCTGAGTAATTTCAAATGCTTCTCCCATAATTTATATATATGGAGATTACATATAATAATGAAATTAACTTGAAAATTGTAATTTAATTAAAAAAAAATATTGATATACTGTATCATTATTTTATACAATTGATCATTCGGACATTATATAAAAAAGAAAAATTTAAAATATAAATATTCTCTCTCTGTGTGTGTATGTTTGCATATATGCATATATATTGTTAAATGTATTGTTTTATTTTATGAATGCAGCTCTCATCCTAGCTTTATTACATAACAAACATCCAACACTGCAAAAACTCAGTTCTCCTTCTCTTACTAAACGCACATTTTAAGAACAAACTTTATTCATTAGGTGATTTAAACTTGAGAGCTCAATATTATTCTATTACGCAGTTTTTCACTAAGTAGGGAATAATCTCTATGTACTTTTAACGACTTGTAGAAAGATGAATGATTTTTTAAGTGCAGAAATATTTTTCGAGTTTTTTGTTTTTTATGAGTGCATTTCTTACCTATCAATTGATACAGTCGGGGCTTTAAATCTTTGGATCGTGTCTCTGTCATTTTCAGTTATTAAATTTTCTGTGAAATTTTGATCAATAAAACAATTTGATTATTTACCACTGCCGATTCATTAGGTTTATATTGCATAATAAAAACAAGGTTATTATATAAATGAAATTATATTAAATACTTATTTATCAGCATAATTCTATTAATATATTAACCAGTACCCGTATAATTGCTCGGTGCACCACCACCATCAATCTATGTAGTTTGATTACTCAAAATATGAGTTTATAAAAAAAATATTTGTAAATCATTTATATTTTCCTAGCAAGAATTATTATTTTTTATTTCTCTGGATTGATCATTGTGAATGCAAGTCACCTTTATTTATGTTTGAGGTTATGGGTTTCTGCCAATCTACTACTACCACCTTAAATAGAATTTGCATTATTTTATAATTTTTCAGAAAATTGTATTTATTACATTATCTGTGATCTAAAAGAATGCCCATAGTGACATATATACCATAGAATATAAGCTATGCATTTAAACTTAGAGACAATTACTTTTCAAAATGGCATTATGATAACAACAAAATGGAAAAATAATAAATAAATTTAAAGCACAAACTCAGTGTATTATATATATATATCATTTAAAGCCAGTAAACACTTAAAAAATTCCGATATCATTAACATTCAATAATTTTAAATTCTTGTCTTGACCGAGAGTTGATATTAGATATTAAGATTGTCTAAGTGTTGAAGGATTATGATTACTTATAAATCTATTTAGCCTTGAACAATATCACATTTATTATTTAAGTAATACTTTGGATGCAATTTGAAATTTATTATTGCAATTTGTAATGTTTTATTTGACTATTTATTAATCTGCATTGAAAGCAGGTTATATTTACCTATTTAAAAAAGTTTATTTAAACTTCTTTGTATCAATAATTTCAATCTTTGTAGTCAAGTTGATTGGACCATTAATAAAGGTGGGATTCCACCTTTATTGTTAAAAGGAAGATGCCTTGAGAACAGGTTAAGATTGTTGATTATTACTGATATTGGGAATGTCTGTTTTGACTGATTTTAATGATTATATATTGTAACATGATAGAAATGATGATGCTAGGAAAATGATCAGTGTAATCTGAATAAAACATAGTCCAAACATTGGTCATCATTTGTAATGAAATACTGATTATAATATGGGATGATAATATAAAAACTTTAGCATGTCTCAGAATTGAGACATCATTCGTAATAATATAAATCTAGCCTAAATGCTAAAAGTCCTTTTATAACAGTCCCAAAGTTAATTTGGAATTTTGTAACAATTGCCACTTGTATATGATCAACATTGGCTAGTCATTGGTAGCTACTTTGTAACAATAATAATGAATTTTCTATCTCATTATTTCTCTATATGTGTTCAGTCAACATTTGTCATAAAATAAAAGAAATTTACCTATAGGTTTTTAGACAACCACCTATTACAGACACTATATGAAAATAAGAAATCATAAAGAAATGCCCTAATAATTTAAATATTATTTGTCATATAGCAAAACATATATCAACAAATAGTAATTTATTTAGAATGGGTGTAAAATTATCTTGTTCAGTTATTGGTCACTCTAGGCAATAACAATATTTCCAATACATAATTATTTAGATTGTCCACTACACTATCATAAAATACTAACAATCTCTATGAAAACCTAATTTATTCAGATGGTATTTAAAACAAAATATAGCAAATGAGGTCATCTTTTAGACATCACCAAATCTAATCACTAGTCAAAAGTAAACTACAATAAGAAGTGAAATCATACTTCATTGTCCTAAATACTGATGTATTCCTAAGATATCTATTGATTGATAATTGAATAAAACTAAATTCAAATCAATAAATAACTGAGTTCTGACATACTTTACCAATCTAATATTATTTATAGTAATACAAATTTACTTTAACATTTAATGACATTCTATTTAAATCAACTAGTTTTGAAATAATTATAATTATTTTATGGAAATGTTTTATAAACCTATACAAATTTAATAAAACACTAAACATAATATTAATATTTTGCTCAAGATGCAATTATTGCTTAAGTTAGGTTTTAAAATGAAACATTCTACAAAAATTTATTAATAATAAATCTCTTAGATAATTTCACATTTTACAGTACCCAATCACATTATATATAAAATATACTGTAGTTTTCTATTGGATATTTACTAACTTACAATCACTGATATTATTCATCTACTTAAATCTCCAATCAATCTATTATAAAAATGTATTTTATAACAATTACACTATATATGACAATAATTGGCAATTATTCAAGCCAAAGATAGATATTAAACTATACTAGTTCATAAAATTTATGAACCACACTTTAAATAAGTTTAAAGTAATTAAGACATTATTCTGACTAGTGACAGAACAAAATCTATTATGGTTTTTGTAAACAGATAAGATAAGCAAATAAATAATCGACTCGGAAGTAATAAAATTATTTCTACCAGTAATATTGACTTAGATAAGTAAACAAATATCTAAATGTAGTAACAAACATAAAATTTATATCTAATCAGTTTCACTGGATTTTAATCAAATCTTAATTTATTAGTTTTTAGTAAAATTTTATAATAGTAATAATAAAAATAAAATATAACAGAACAAACAAACGATGTTGGCGATAGACTAAAGTCGTAACCAGTTAAAAAAATACTATATTTCTTTAATATATAAGTAATTGGTAGTTTATAATAGTATAGAATCAATACTACTAATAATAAAATATGTATAAATGAAACTTAAAATGTATTGCATGACAATAATACTATATATAAAACTGAAGGAAAGATTTGAAATATCTTCCTGAAACTTTAAATAGAATATATAATGATGAAAAAAAAGTGATCAAATAAAAATTGATCTCTATTCATTAATGTAATTTATAAATAATTAAATGAACATAAAATCCATTGTATTCAAATCTTTCTCTATCTGAATATCCCTGAGTTAAATCTTGAACAACAAAAACAAATTAAATATTTGAAATCATTGTAAATTAATCTTATCATAAGTAAGAGTTTAAATAATAGTAACAAAATAAATCTCTCTAACCTTTATATGTATGTGTGCATATATATATATATCATTTAACCCTATGGTTTATACTGAAATATGAACAAAACACTTTTTTTTTTCAAAGAAAAAATGTATACAGATAGAGATTATACCACAAATGAACAGTAATCAAACGTTGGTAGCTGAGAGATCAGCACAGCCGCCTTGCAAGCAAGCATTTGCTTGCAGACAGTTGTCACAGGTTCGCTTCCTAGCTGATGCTTTGACATTGGAAAAAAATGAACAGTATCATTTCTCCTTTTTATCCACTAGTCCATCGTACCTTCTGGGTTCCTTGTTTCTGACACTAATGCATGGAGAGGATTTTCCTTTAAGTAGAGAATACAAGCATAAATAATAACTATTGCAGATATGAATTCAATTACTTTGGCATTTAAATTATGATATTTTTCTTTCAAATATATAAATATATTCAACTCTGAAAAATAACAGATATTTGAGTGTTGCAAAATTACACATCACTGCCTCTATTTTCCTGTTTCATTGATAATATATAAAAAGAATTCTTTCATTGACAAAATTCAACCATATGCAAGTGAATAGCTTTTTTCCCCTGATTAAGAAAGTGAAATTTAGATTGTTTACCATTACACATAAGTTAAGTTAATTGAGTTTGTGAAATTCATTGATCTGAAATATGATAGCCATATACACATAATTGGATTTGCATTCATCACAAATAAATAGATGGAATTCTAAATTTTGACAACGGAATATATTTTTTCTTTATAGCCGACTTGCACATTTTGATGGTTTTGTTTTGTTTTACATTTTGCCGTATCCTCAGGAATTTCATCAATGAACTGGCCCAATTGAACAGGAAGATAGTTGTGCTTATCCTCTCATGATTTTAGAAATTAATCACTTAAAAATTTAAAATTTAACAAGTTTTTTTTAAAAATGAATATAAATGTATCCATTCTAGGCAATGAAAAATTACAAGAACTCAAGTCGCAGCATTTTGGTTCTATTTATAAGATACTCTTGATGATGCTACTGTTGTCAGAGTGACTGTTGAATATTATTCTACTTTTGCAAGAAAATGTAAAAAATTGTTTAAGAAAGTTTGCCTCCAATTAGTAGGTGTAATGAAGATTTTGAAATAATTGGATACAATGAAAATAAAACTCTGTTTTATAAGTTCAATTTTATTTTTCATTTTTAACCCAAATAAAAAATTCCTATTACAATTTTAATACATGTTAATGAATATAAATATTTTTACATATGTTTTTAATAATATTTTCTCATAAATTAATTTATTAAGAAACACATATGAATAATAAAACATTTAATTTTATAAAATGTGTTACTATGGTGATTGTAATAACAGAAATTGAAATGTATAATACTCAATGATAATATTGATTTTATTCAAGTGGTCTTTTATGATTCACTTAACTATTTCCACATTCTATTTACTTATTTACTGGTTTATATTTATTTTTCCTGAAATTGACAACAGATTTATGATTTAATGCAAGGCTTAGTAGTAAACAATATCCTTTTAAAGTATTAGGTTGCCATGGTTATCTAGTTGACATTATATTTCAAGACCTCCATTATCCATGGATAAAGTGAAATGAAAATTAAAAAAGATTAACAAACTTTTTCATTTTTTTTTAAATATTGCGATATACAGCAGTAATTTGGGTACTTACAATACATATAATTTACGATACACTGAATAACCAAATAAATAGCAACAACAAATCAACCAAGTTAAAAAAAAATTTTTATACATAAAATTCTAGCAATAGAAATGTATTTATTTCATATCTAATATATTATTTTAGCCTTAATAAAATATTTAATAGTAAAACTTTAATAATCATGAGACTTGCTATTTAAATCATACAGTAAGACACTCTTTTAGCATTAAGCATATACCAAAAAGTATACCCTCAATAACATTGGAATATGAACCAACACTACTCCACTAAAATATTAATCATATTCCCATGACTCACCATTAAACTAAACAAAGTATATTTTACATTAAAATTTCCTAAGTTTCTCTATTGGAATAATTATATCTCTTCTTTATTAATGTTTCATAGCTCAGTCAACATCTCAGATAATTATTATTGCTTCTTAAAATAAATAAATAAATTTATAGAACTAAATGTAAAGAGGGCTTTTAAGTACCTCTAGATACATTTAAAAAATAATAATTAAGAAACCAATACACATATCAATTCTTCTCTTGCAAAATCATTAACTAGTTTTCTGATAAAATTTGTCTAAAACTAAGTTAAAATTATGTACTAATAATATCACTACTAACTATCATAAACAAATTTAAATTAATTTTTTATGGCCATGTATTATAATCAAATCATTTTATTTTTATATGACATACTGGTTATCAGCCTTCATTATAATTCTCAAGTAAAATAATAAAAATTTACATTACTTCTCTTTAACAATCACAATACTTTTCTTATTTCTTATCATATTTAGATTATGTGCAAAATTACTCAATATACCTAATAATTACAATATATATGGGGTTACGATAATCCATAATGACTTGGAAATAACAAGAAAAAAGTCTCTCAACAATTTGCTAATTTTAAAAAATAATATAACATGTTATTACAACAGTAGTCCAAACTTTAAAAAAATTACAAATATTATATTTACTTAAAAATATATATTTACCATATTATAAAAAAATAAAAATTAACATTTAAAATACATATTTATAATAAAATAAATAATTTCCACTTCACTTTAAAATTATTTACAATTAGGCGATAGTATCTTTCATACTTAACTTTGTGAATGTTAAGATACTCCATTATATTATCATGTAAAAAAACCAATAACATCATAACTTATACATTACCACACTCCAAATATTTTAAAATATATTTATTTTATTATCATTACTTACTTTACCATTAATTTTGTATAATATTAGAATATAATTATAATTCTATAACTTGTTATACTTTTTGATGTTTATTATTAATTATAAAATAAACATTCAATTGTCTAAATTTTCCTTATGATATGATATATTATTATATTGTGACAATAATATATATCATTATCAAAATTTTTTTAATCATCACATCTCTTATAACTCCAACATTCATTCAATAAGTTCACCTCTAAAATTAAATATAAAAAAATTCATTCAAAGTTTTATTTGTTTCACATTTTTTTTTTTTTTTTGCATTATATGAGTTATCTTATCATCATTTGAAAGGTTAAGTATTTTCATTGCTCAAATATATGATTCTCTATCACAATGTATATAATAGTGTCATTTTTGTGATTATGCTCTTCTACTCATTTAATCCAGAATATTTTGAGAAAAGTTAATAATTAGTCCATTAAATTATACGTTATGCAATTGTTCTTAGTTTTTAAACACAAATGGTTAGATAAATGTTTTAACAACAATAATAAAGCAGGATAGAATATATTATATACATACATCTTTCCATTTAAACTTCATTCCTTTGTAGCTAGCAAAATTTATTAATAAAGAGTCTCTGATGTGTTTAATGAAAATATTCAAAATTTTTCTAACATAATAAAAGAGTCCATACATTTCAGTTATTTTTTTAATGTTAGAATTAAGTTTAAGAAAAATAATTTTAAGACATAAACATGAATTTCTATTACTTCTTTGATGTTACAATTTAAAGTTAAATAGTTTTATAATATAGCACACATACATATCTCAAATAATGGCTTTAGAATTTAAAATAGTTAGTTAAAAAGTAAGGAAGATATACCTCACTACTGTCATATTATGTTTCCATGTTCCAGAGAATTAACAATGGTTTTTCACTTTCAGACTTGGGTCTTGGAAGAATCAGCTTGTAAAACAAAATTGTACTAATGAAATCAGAAAGCAAAGTGAAGTTTGGTAAAGTTAAATAAAATCTCCCCTACTTGTAAAAGATTTCATCTTTTTTATATATCCCAGACTATTACCCAAACATTTGTTCTTCCAATAATCCAAGGTCATTTGAAAGTTCAAAGATCTCTAGACACATAATTGCCCCATCCTTTGCACTGAAATTTTAATTAGCAGAAGATTATGTAAGAAACTTTTTTCTCTTGAAAAAAAAAAGTAAAAAATCATTCTGTCTAAAAAAAAATATTAAATTGAACTAAGAATAAAATATTCTGTATTTCTAAAGTAACTGAATAAAATTAAGGATAATTATTTTAGCAAATAAAATATTTAATTGTATATTTGTTATTTAATAATTCACCAGTCCAGTGATCCATTGATTTATTTAAAATGTAACTAAGCTTGTTATTTAAGCTATTGGTTGTTAAATTAAATATTTCGATATGAAACATGATATTTGGTGGTTTAATGAAGCACATGAATAGAAAATGAAGCTGAAAAATGGCACAAGCACACAAGGACATTCACAATTACTATGCCACAGATACTAAACTAATTTGATTGAAATGAAAATTTCTATGATGATGAATCAAACACATTGTATTATTTATGCTATATATTAGAATATTATAAGAAAATAAACCAGAGAACTATCTAAACAAATATTAATATTGTTCTGCAGACAAATAAAACAAATTGGAATGAACCTAAACTAAACTGACAACTTCTGTGACAAGCCATTACCTTCCTATCATCAATTATTCACTAAAGAAAAATATCAAACATCTCAAAAACTTCCAATTATATATATATATATATATATATATATTGGAAGTTTTTGGATAGTTACTTATATATATATATATATATATATATATATATATATAAGTGCTTATAAACATAGTTTTTAGGTCAGTAATAAAAATTTTAAAAATTTCAGGTTATTTCATTATTTTTAGTAAAATGTTATAAGCTGTTACTGAAACAGTCCTACATAATTAAAATCAATATTTCTGGTGCCAATGCAGAAGGTTTGAATATGTATGTTAAATTATTAAGTAGGGATGTACTTAGGTGTAGCATTCATTACAGATGAGTGTATTAAAGATAGTGTGATAAAATATAAAGTGGGCTACAGGATATGAAACCAGATGAGTTATTTTCAGGAGGGAAGATGCTAATTAACTGTATTACAATGATATCGGTTTTTTATATTGTTATTTGCATGAAAAAAATGCCCAAAGTTAAAATGGACAGTATTACAGAAGAAGAGATAATGGAGGTAAACAAAGAGGGGGCAAAGAAAAAAAGTGAAGTAAAAGAGGGGAAGTGAGAAAAGGAGGCCAAATGCAAAGAAAACATGTTGAGGTCCAGCAGAGAGATTGTGGATGACAGTAGTACTGAGGGAGAGATGGAAAAGGAAGTAATTATGAGCCAGTGTACAGAAAGAATTTACCAGAAAAGACCAGCAGCCTTGGAAGAACCATCTTGAGAAATACAAGATCAAGGACTGGAGAGAAATGTAAAGGGAATGCAGGATGATATGTTATCAGCCTTGTTTATAAAGATATCAAAGATGATGGAAATGAAATCAACAAATGACTAAAAAATTGGAAGCTAGAGACAATAGAATAGAAGAGAAACTTGATGTCTTAGATAAAAGAATGGAAATGAGAATCATGAAAAATAAGTTAGAAATAGAGGAAAGGCAGCTGGATATATGAGATGAAGTGTATAAATTAAGGAAAAACTTAGTATGGGGCAATAAAGTGGCCACCCAAAAAAATCATGAATAGTATACAAGAACTGAGAAAAAAATATTGAGGATTGTAAAGGAATCAAGAAGAGAGATGTCAGATACCATAGGAGTAATACAAAAACCCCATCATGGTGGGCCCTAAACAAGAACCCATGAATAACCAAAGTGAGATTAACTTAACTGAGTGCATTAACCATCCTGCAAGGGGAGTAAGAGATGTTCCCAGCATTAGAGGAATGAGAGACTGTGTAACCAATCATGAGCAGACTGCTGTGTAAAGCAAAATGTACCAGAGCTGAGAAATCATACAAGAGAGTCTCTTGGGAAACAACCAGAGCCGATGCTGGGTGTTCAAACTTACATATCAAAGTTTAGAAAGGTTAAGGCCTTTAAGAGAGGTGTTGGGTAGAAACCTAGACAATATTAAAAGCCTGAGAGAGTTATTCTGGTTCCATATGATCTTATTAGCAGGCCAAGTTGTCATTGCCATCCACTACCTACAGGGCTATGCCAAATCTTGGTCGTATTGTTGTGATGAAAGGCCACTTACTTTTGATCAATAATTTTCAACCCTCTATAAAACATTCTGTAGCAATAAATGTCAGGATAAAATATAGGGTCATATGGGTCAGTGTCAAACAGACCCACATGCAGTTTTTCTAAGACAGGTGGTCAACATTTGGTTATTGATTAAATTTCCTTTTATGGATACCCAGATGATCCATGTCAATCAACACATCATGCCAGCTTAGGTACAACAGCATATGGTGGGATGCAGGATAAGGGGCAGAGAAGAGAAGGCAGGATTTTTGATGACCATCAGTTTCACCCCTGTACCCAATGAACCACCAGAAAATGTGCACAAGAGAAAATATTCCAGATACCAAGCCATAACTGTCTATAACCAATAGCCATGGAAATCCTATAAACCAAAACACCAGAGTCAAACAAGAGTAAAAAGATCTTATAGCGATAGGAAGTCAAGAAACTGCAGGGGAGCCCATTAGATCATTCCATTTACCAAAGTCATGACAAACCATTCAGGAAAGAAATGTACCAGAAGAATCATATATATTTACTATCATAGAAACTGATGAAGATAGATCAGAAGTTCTGTTCAGACCATGTGCAACATTCACCACTGAGGTGTATAATCTGAGGTTGTCAGTATTAGTGGACACTTGCAGACAAAGTTCCATGATTTCCAAAAACTGGTGGGCTCAGATGAAAGTAAAATTATTTGCAATACCAAAATTAGCAGTCAACACCATTCAAATGACTCTGGCCAATGGTCAGATGACCAAGACTAAGCAGTATTAAGTTTGGTTAGACCTTAAGTGGGGCTGAGCAACCCTGAAACATCCTCTTTTGATTGTGGCAAATTTAATCCAAAGGGTAGTTATTGGCTATGACTTTCTAAGAAAACATAGGTGTGTGATCAATTACAACCATGGTATCATTATATTGTACCAAAAACATTTAAACTGGAGTGTTTAACTGGCCCAGCAATACCCAGATTGGGTGTTTGTAATTGAATACAGAGGAAAATCCAATCTTCAATGAGAAACTAGCTTTTGGCATACAGCTACGATGACAGTGTAAAATTAGAGTGAGTTATGAGAAAGAGCATACAGCTAAGGATGACAGTGTAAAATTAGAGTGAGTTATGAGAAAGAAAAAGAAAAAAAATGCATATGATAACAAACAAGCTAAAAGGTTCAACCCAGAAGCTGAGCATTATATATAACAGAAGATATAATAAGGTCCTTGGGAATAATCAAGACCTTTGCATAATTATGGCACCCTACAACAATATGATTTATTTTTCAGAAGGTGAAGATGATTTTTTTGGACCTGAACTTTATCCAAGGTCATATTAAGTGTCAATTGTGAGCCAAACCCCATCTGTAGATGTGGTAGAATATGACTGTACTGATTATGTGTTAAATAATAAAATTCTTTTCATTGGGAGTGACTATGTCTATAGAATTAAATCATTCAATGATCAGCCATTATTATCACTAGGGTCAGATAATGAGAAATAGGATTGGATGTCTGAAGAGAGGAATGAACTCTTAGGGTTTTTTGATCCCAGGTGCAATTGTTCTGTTGTGGAGCCATTTATAAATCAACCTCCAGATCCCATTTAAATGAGATGATCATAGATCATCGATATGCCCCATTCCCACCATAATTGCACAATAAAGTAGCCAAAATAACTCATAATATGGGCATTAACAATAGCAATGTATATTCATAAGATTAACATTTCTTTTATTATTGTATAAGTTTATATATATTATACCATATTGTTTTTGAAATTCTTATATTAATCTTAAGAGAGAATTAATAGTGTACAACAAACATAAAAAGATGAATAACCAGGCAAGGTGCAAATGAAATGTTTCTTAACTTATATTAATTAGATTCCTGATGGGATGCAAATTTATGATCCTTAATTAACACCTTTTTTCTTTCTCTATTTTTTTTTGTAATTTTGGGGGTTATGAAACAATATATGCTGTACCCCATAACTGCTTTACCTATTTTTACCCACAGTTCTATCTGTGCCAGATTTAACTCTCTCTGACTACATGTATATAAATTCAAAATGGTTATATGAGTATCATCCTGCATATATATGCGAACAAATGACTGTGATATCATCAGTTTATATATATATATATATATAATCTAACCTACCATTTGCATACTCACTCTTCCGGGCAGTATATAATATTAAACAAAATGGGTTATCTCAGTTACAGATTACGTTTGGTTAAATGCAAATAATTAATAAATAAAATATCCTGCATTAAAATTCAAACATTCTACTATCAAAATAATGAAAAGGTTTAGTTTATAAAATAAATAAATAAATATTTCATGAGACTTGGAAGCGAAAATGCAGATGACAAGAAAGATTACATTGAGCCAATATCCCACAGGATACTACCTCAATGGCATAAGAACACTATCCCCCCTATTACTATCTATAATAAATAAAATTATAGCATTCTTATAACTTTAATAAATCCTACTCATTGATACTTAAATCTTAATCTTTATTTATTATAATTTAGCTCAATAAAATCTCAGGTTCATAAAATTATTCTAAGTTAATTAAAAATCACTGTAGCAAAACATGGTAAGGGATTTCTATGTCATACTCTACTACACTTAAACTAACAATAAGAAATAATAATAATATTCTTCATTGTAAGAACTAATTCTGCATATCTTTTTTCTTCACCATAATTTTATTACCATAATAAAATTATAAAATAATATAATATAATTTTTTATCTTCATACCATAATGTATTAAATATGTGGTAGTATTAGATAATCTGAAAATGTATGTGTTTTCTAATAGCATATAATTCGATGCACTTTTATGATAAATAATTTATGACCATAAGATAATATAAAATGTGATTACTTAAATAAATAAATACCAAGAAAATATTCAAATTCTTAAAATACTTTATTTATTTCTGTACAAAAATATTATGTTTGATTTAGTGATTGTGTATCTCATGCATTATGATGGGAAAAATAAATAACCATAACACACAAATTTTTGAAAAACAAATTTAACAAAGTTTTATTATAGCACTAAAACAAAATAACAATTTATTTACAATATTTACATTTTAACATTCTAAATTTGCACAGTTATACATTTTTTATTTGGAACCTAGTTAAGTCTTCATTCTGACTTAAATTAATATTAATAAAAAAACATACAATTTTATTGATCTTTTTGTGATCAATCTTATGATAAAATTACATTTATTTATACTTATTTAAAATATATTATATCTTTACTATTATTTAACTATGCTTCTTTTTTTATTAAAACATCTATTGAAACATAGTACGGAAAAACAAAATAACAATAATAATCGAGAGCATGGATATTTTTCACTAGACAATTTTATCTTGTCATGTTAAAAAATATCATGTAAAATATCTACCGATAATTTATTACTAGATTGTGTAGATATCATTGTTCACTGCACTCTTGATTATTAAATATAATATATGCCATTTAATATTACTCTAATACTATATAGTTGTAATCAATGATATATTCCTTATTATTTAATAAATATAAAACTGTAACTATGCTTATTGTTTATATCGTTTTACTTTATAACATTATATCTTAAAAATATGCAGTACTCATTAAAAATGCAATATAATATTTAAAAGTTATTTAATATTTCAAAAGAAACTTTGCTTTACATATTTTATTTTTGAAATTTATTTTATTTCCCAAAATAAAATCTAAACATATTTTATGATACTTAATCCTTTTTGGATCCATTGGATTTTCAATTCTAATTTGCACAAATTATACTTCTTACAAGTAAATGAACTTATCTCATTCAGACAATAGCACATCTTAAACTCTAAATTATTTATTATTTCTTTTACAATATACCATACTGTGTGATGTATTTACTTTGGAAATCTAGATAGCGAATAGATGTGTAGGCTTTAGAGAAGAAAAAACTAGAGTATAACTCATAGCACATATAGGAGAAAAAATACCATGGCATAGTTTATCTATAAAAATAGAGGCATGACCTATTCTGTCTAATGTCCTCCAATACTATCCATGATGTCAAAGCTATTTCTTCAGGTTTATTGAAACATCAGAAAATAGACACTGTCCACAAATAAATATAGACCTACAGGGCTTTGTTAACTGTATTGCATATCTAATCAGATTACTAAATACTATTCATATTCCCTTATTACATCCTACCTTAATATTATCTCCTGGGTTCATGTTCACCATATTACTACCAAGTCACTATCTTCTCATCATTTCCTAAAGATTTATCAAATCTTACATCGACAAATAACTAACTTGCATATTCAAAATAATATACAAAATTCAATTATAATTAGAGCAGTCTCACTAATCCACAAGAAAAGTCTGTTTTACTTCCTTATTCTATATTACAAACACATACAAATTAGTCATATAGATACTTTGAACATCCAATAATATGATAGTTTTTAAAAGAATCTCATAAATATTCATCATAATGTTGTGTTATATTACTAGTATAAAATTATAGTATGCATATTGTCAAAATAAATCCTAATCTCATAATTTAAAAGTGTTGTATAAAATGTGTTTGCATATAATTTAACATTTATACTTCCATACATTATAATTCATAGGCAATCTGCAAAAAATAAAAATAAAATACATCATAAAATATATCAATATTCATTAATTATTACCAAGTGATACTGACTTGTCATCACTTTTGCAGTCTTTTTTCCCATCAATTAGATACAACATTGCACACATGAAAACACAATCCATACTTTTATTTAAAATGTTCTTATTTAAATTATTAAATTATTCTACTATAAGATTATAATATTATCAATAAATTAATATTCATGTTCCTATTCTTATAAACCAAAATAATTACATTTAAAAAATTAATAAATGAGTCAAAACTATTTACTTAATCTTCAGCTAGACAAATGTTCTTTATAAGTTCAAAATGTTTTTATTTTCTCGAGAGTTTTTTTTTTTTTAAAAATGTTCTCTTCAAGAACAATTTTAACAACTCCCGCATTGCTATGCGATGAACAAGACAAAACTGTTTCCCGCAGTGGTGAGCGAAGTTAAAAAATGACTAACAAAAAAAAATAATATGACATCTTTTAAAATCTTGAAAAATTAAATAAAATAATCATCAATTGGTCCTGGAAAAGTTTATAGAAAAATAGTTTATGATTTCTATTGTCCAGAATGATGATTATTAAAATCATAATAAAATCATAACATTTAAAAATAATTCAGTGAAGTTACTATGCTAGAATATTCTATATCAGCCTGGTGATGCATCATATCCCTTTGGCTCAGCTTGAACTATCCGGATAAACTTTTTGCGCAATATAAAATATTTCCATAATTCCATATTTTTATTATTCATGTATTCCTTTTCTTTGTAAGTTTCTTCTTTAGGAAAATTTATTGCTATTTATTACTTATTTTCAGTGATTTCATTCTTGTCTTAAAATACAGTTTTTTTAAACAATCTTTTAAAAATGTGTATAGCCTATATACCTCAGGTTTTTATAACATACGCCTTTGTAAATATTTTCCATTAGTGTTTACTTAAAATATTTTCTTGAAATCTTTATAATGTTTTCCTTCAAAAAGGATAAAACATTTATTTCTATAGCATTGTTTCCATAAAATTATTATAAAATAAACTTATTACTTATTGAACTTCAGCATGGTAATCTCACTATTATAAAAAAATGCATATTTGATTTGTAATCTGCAAGTAGCCTTTCTGTTAAATTTACTGAACAATATCCATAATAATAATAATTTACTTGATGGAACAGTCCTCTTGGGTTAATATTATCAATATTATATCCATAATTATTATGCTTATATTTAAAGTTTTCATTGAATTCATTTTACTTATCGACTTTTTTATATTTTTATTGCGAAGTCATATTAAGTTTCTGATGAATACTCCTGGTAACGGAACTTTTAAAATTAACAATGCATATTAAAATGAAGTTATTAAAATATTTTTATTTTACACTCTCTTTGCAAATATTTTTAAATAAATGTCCTATTAGCTTTGCAAATAAATTGTACGAGAGAACTAAAAAATTGACTAAAATAATAAAAATTTAAAATTACTATCACATCGATCACCAACAACACTGATCACCAACACATTTTAATCACCCTTGATGCCTCCATGCAATCAGTATTTATATCCTATAAAATACCTCATTCTACTGGTTGATTCTTACTTTTCATTTGATACCAAATTTGCATAATGTTACATTCTTACACAATTAAATTTCAAAATAAAAAATATGCCATATTATAACTTTAAAATATTATTTAAAATATTACTTTTAAATCAATTATTACTTTACTAAATTAATCAAGTACCTTTAAAATAACTTTTAAAACAATATTTGATAAATTTGGCCCACCTTTAATATTTAAATTATCTATTTATTTTAAAACAAAATATTTAACTTTTATTAGCTGTCTTCGTTTTGATAACATTATTTAAAAATGTTTTATAATGACTAATTTAATATTTGCTTTTATGATAGGTAATAATAATATCCAATTCTATAATGCAATTTTAAAATACTTTGAACTTTACTAATCTAAACACTAGCAAGCATGTGTGTATAACCATACATTATACAAGTCACATGACTAATAGTCAAGATAGACTATCTGGTTTTCTGTCTGGGAATAATAATAAATTGCAACACTTGTTGTATTAAATAAAATAATACAATAATACAAAATTTTGGAAGAATAATTTGGAAAATATAGAATTAAATATAACTTTCTCTACCATAAAACTTACTTTTAAAATATATGATAATAAGTATAATTATTAAATATAATTTATAAAAATAAATATAACATTCATTTAACTATAAGTTTAAGACTATTAAAATTTAACTTTTAAACATACTTTAAATATTTATAGCTGTGTTATTTATTATGGCCAGCTTCTGCAACCATATGTAATTAATATGTTTAGCTTTATTTAACTGTTCTTAAGTGATTTATCATAATTTTATGCATTATGTAATTTCATTAAGCTTCAAATTGTACTTTTAGGATATTATTTATACAACATAACTAACACATAAAAAGAACATTTCTAAATTTAAATTTTTTAATAATTTGCTGTGGTAAACCAATTCTAACCTATAGAAAAGGGCACAATATATATATATTACAGCATGTATATTTTAAAGTTATATATATATATATATATATATATATATATATATATATATATATATATATATATATATATATATATATATATATAGAGGTGTGGGCTACACATGACTGTGTTAGATGCAGAATGATATTGTTAAACACTATGAGATTCTTAATTTTATCCTGAAATAAATAATAAACAAAAGCCCCACTGGGAATATCTGTTTTAACATAGCTTGATTGAGATAATTTGAGTTGTTTCTAACCAATGATATTTCCCCTAAAGTTTATAATTTTAGTAAACAAAATTACTGAAGTGAAACTATTGAAATTATTAGGAATTTAAAACAGTCATGTTTAAAGAAAAACATTCTATTAAAAAAAGTAACAGAAAGGTCTAAATGTATTGAGTTATAAAATTTCAGAGGGTGCTAAGTGATTCTCAAGAGGTAAATGATCTTGCTGACAGCAAGGTGTTCTAAACATTGAATTGTATAAATAAGCCATGTTTCTTGCTTACAATAATTTAGTCTATAATTTTGAGAAGTGTTGTCTACCAGAATCCACACCAGTTTTCACTCTGACATGTTCTGTTTAGGCAAAATATAGGTTTGCCATTTCCTGAACAGGAGATGACAATTTCTGTTTTCTTTTACATTCCTGATGGCATGATTATAATCACAGAGAGGGGAACCCTTCCAGCAGCTTACCACAAGAAGTAACCATTGTCAAGACTGCCTATCCTGAGGAGAGTGTTACTACACCCACCATGTGATGTGAATGCATTACAAGCTATTAGCAAGAAGATTGGTAATATTTCTTTCAATGACTGCAGAGCTCTATAATTTAATCTTTAAATCTATAATCTTAATATTAAGCTAGCTTATTAAATATAATGAGCATTCAATCTTATTTCTTAAAATCTGTTAAATTAAATCATTTATATTTTTAAAAATTTGTTAAATTAAAACATTTATAAATTAACTATGTAAAACTTGTCTGAATTATTCTTTATTATGAGGAATAATTTATTATTCTAATCTTGTAAAATTGTCTGAATTTATCTTTGTAATGTAAAATAATTTACTCTGCTAATCTATAAATACGTGCAATCATTTATGATTTAAATTTTTTAAAACTGCAGTCATACCTACATTTATTGCTTTAAATCTTTTATCTAAATTTATTATATATGTTATAATATGCCCATTTTTCAAAACAGTGAATACTAATAACTTTCAACAGAGATAATTAAAAATCTCCACTTTAAATATCTTAAGAATGCTACTTCACCTATTAAATCGCTGTTTCAAAATACTATTTTGATAGATAATAACTGATTGCTATGTGCTTGTTATTATCATAATTTTCTATATGTTATAATTGCTTTATATTTTGTGAGAGTTTGCTTAGTCAATTATTAAAATGTATGACTCTGGTATCTGTTAGTTAGAAGTGATAAGCTAGCTAGAGATGATATTAAGTATATTTGTTAATGTTTATTAATGCCTATCAAATATACTTTTCCTCTTCAATTACACACACACACACACACACACACACACATATATATATATATATATATATATATATATATATATATATATATATATATGCAGTTTCAGTATTTTAACCTAGGTTTTAATATAATTTAAGCCTTTTTAGTTAGCATAATTGTAATGCTTGTTTAAAATCTGGGTTATGTTAGTTTGGTAGATAGAAGCTATCTGTTTTCAGGTGCAATTAATTAATTATGCATATACATATTGGTACCTTGTCTGCGTATTGTGAGTGTGTCTTTATAAGGTGCACATTAGTACATTTACATTTTGCTGCACATTTTAAATGGCTTAGTTCAGGTATGGCTATCTTTATTAGAACTGGAACACAAGGATCCATACCATGTTTATAAAGCTAATCTGAATTCCTGAACTTATCCGTTCATACATTAATTGCAGCAAACCATCTGGTCTCAGAGCACTGAGCATTTGATGCTGAAGCTCTTGAGTAGTTGCTCACTCACACCATATATTTATTTTTTAGTATTTTATGTAGTGCCATAGTGTGTATATATATATATATATATATATATATATATATATATGTGTGTGTGTGTGTGTGTGTGTGTGTGTTTGTGTGAATTCAAAAGTAACCAGTTCTTTTCCTTCTTATTAATTAACAATTCAGCATTAGACTGAAACTCAAATCTTGGTTACCAGGTTGAATCTGAATTATCTTGAGCTTATTTATTCACTCACATTGTTAACATATATATATATATATATATATATATATATATATATATATATATATATATATATATATATATATATATATATATATATATAACAGTCATCTTAGAGCTGTATGTAATCATTATATTGCTTAGGCTACTGTTTTATAACCTTAGCAAACCATGCACAATAGGATGGGCATATTAAATGTTTATAGCAACTATTTATTAACTTCACATAGACCTATTTTAATGTGTTAGGAGGAGACTGATGTATTGTTAATAGTCTCATCCACTACGTAAATTCCTGCATGCATCAATCACACATACTTAATGCTATATAATCATTGTCATTTTCTTTTACTTAATTTTGTTATTGTTTTAATAAACCTGTTTAAAATAGAAAACTTGTTTTATAACTTTCTTGCTTATAGTTTTATTTCAGCCCAATCCATATTCTCTTATTTCAAATTACTCAATAATTTTACAGGTCTAATACTATGCCTGGTTGTGATTTTGTTAATTATTATAATAAATAGCTTATTTCAACACATTAAGTTAATTTTTAGCCAGTTCTGGTATCTTTTGTTTCTCCCTATTTGGAACTGGCTTGCAGATTAAATCAAGACTCATTTTCCATCATCTAATATATGTATTGAATGTCTTTGGAAAAAAAATCAACTTTATTTACATATTTCAAGTATTACTTTCAACTGTTAGTAACTGCACATCAAACAGATTAGTACATGCACAACATTTCAAGAGGTATTAGTCTTTTCAGGTTGTGCACATACTAACCTGTTTGATGTGCTTTTACTAACAGTTGAATGTATTTGGAATATTTAAATAAAGTTAAATAAAGTTAAATTTTTCTAAAGACATTCAACACATTTATTAGATAATGGCAATAGTCCAATATAAAAATACAATTAGAACATCATCATTATCACAAACCTTACAGGAAAACACTAAATTAAGACCGACATGTAACCTCAGAAATGTCATTTGTCAGTTGTTAAATTACAGAGTATGGGCAAAGGAGTTAAATTTTGGTCAGATTCAAGACCTCACCATCTCATTTTGGTCAACATTGGTATACTTTTTCTGGGCTTTGGGTTTTGTTATGTGAATGTACAAATCTGCCCATTACAATATTAGGATAATATTCATGATACCATGAGTCAATATGGGATATTATGATACTCAAAATATCACTCTAATAGATTTTCTTTTAGTCTTATTCTGAAGTAAAACAAATCAATCTTATCATCTTAAATTTATAATGAACAAAATCAAGTGACCTTCCAAATAATAGACAGTGATCGCCCACATAAATGAAATTAACTAAAGTTATCTTATATCAGAAAATAAATAATTGTAATTATTTTTAATAAAATAAAATTCTTTTTTCCTTGATGTTTTAACATCAGAAATACAATTTAAATAAACTGACTTTTATATCAATTTTTTTTTTTTTTTGTATTCATGTACTCTCAATGCATAAACAAACAAATGGAATTGTATGGTAAACATTATAATATAAAGATTTCTGAAAAAATGCAGATGATGATAAAAGATGAGTAAACTTAAATTAATAATAAAAATAACATTTATTTTACATTAATGACATTTAAAAACCAAATGTATGTCTTACAAAGATATAATTTATTCTCAAAAACAAAATAAAAAAAATGTGATGTAGAAAAAAATTATATATTATAGTTTTAAAATAAATAACTAAATAATATTTAATCATTAACAAATCTTCTATAGCTTTGACATATTTAATAAGTTCTCTCATTTGATATAATCATACAAGTATATAATCTCTAATTGATCATATTTGACATTCTAATTAAATATAATTTTTTCCAATCCTTATTGTGCAATGAATGCTGAGGACGGTGTATGTTATTTGAAATAACAATTCCATATGCATTTTTAAATTTAACATTAGACATTTTATGAGATTTAACATCTTGAAGTGCTTGCTAAGTAAAACTGCAGAACCTATACATCAAAACAAAGAAACACACTCAGACTAAAAGTGCAACTGAAAGTAAGTATGGCATTTCTCAGTATCTACAAAATTATCCATTCACATGATAAAGTAATGGTAAATTACTTATGGCTTTAGACAAAAATATATCACAAAGAAAATTCACCTTAGGAATATGGGCAATAAATAATGTAGGATTAATCACTAGACAAAAAAATAATAAAAATAAACCATCAGGTTAAATCAACAATAAGGATTTGCCCCAATAAAGCATTATATGCATAAATATAAGATAATCAAACAATAAATTACTCTGGCTTGCACTGAGTGGCACTACTGTATGGAGAGTTTTTTCCTGTTTTAATAACAGTTATGAGCAATCATAAGAAATTATGATTAAGTGCTGTTTAGTGGTGTAATACCAATCCTGCCTAATAGAATAGTGGTGGCTATGATTATTAAAAAAACAAAGATACCAAAATATATGGTACTGAACTGAGTTCAGAACTATATGACTATATAAGCTAATGAGATTGGATTGATCACCCATTGGGATCCATTGATTATTCTGGCTTGCACTGAGTGGCAATACTGTATGGAGAGTTCTGCCTGTTTTAATGACAATATTTTTACTTAGTAATTTTAAAGTTTTCTTTAAATATGGGTACTAGTGTAACCATTTATTTCTGACTTACATAATCAGCAATTTAAAACCTAACGATTATGATGTTTACACAATTTTTTTTTTTTTTTTAAAAAATACTTTATAACAAAATTAATTTCACAGCTTAATCTATTATTCATATATAGTGAATAATATTAAATTTATTATTATTGTTACACTACCAATAAACTATGGTTTAAAAATTTGCTTAAGAATAAATAAACAATAGTTTTCTACCTTATATTTATGAATATTTCCCCACATTTAATCGATTGTTATTTTCATTATAAACTAATACACTAAATCTTTTCGATATATGAAATGTGATAATAATTGGGTTTGTAGTCTAGAGACTACTTGAATAATTTTCACATACAAAATTTAGCTAATTCTAAGTCCCTACAATCTTTAATAATTTCGGGCATATGTATATTTATTTTTATGCTTATGTAGTATAGTTTTCAATGCTCAATGTCTCATTTAATTATCATAAATATTGTTCAAATTTTTGCAAGAGCTAATTTTAAATTCAGCATCCTGCTAGATGATTATTTTATTTTATCTACTTATTGTTACGTTTGATAGTTGCTAAAATGAATTCTACTGTTAACCTATCTAGTATATATAGTAATTTAATTCTCCTGTTTTTAATGCACTCATTTACTATGCACACATACTCAATATCTTATTTGATTAACCTTTTTTTGTTTATTGCACGAATTTGTTTCGCTAAACAACATGCCATTTTTAAACTTGGTTAAATTATCTAATTAATCCAACTATTCATTTGCTGTAAATAATATAGTTCATGTAATTTATTGGTTACTGAAAAGGATTCAGAATCATCTACAAATTCTCATACATAAAAAAAAACACGTTATATCATTTACTATAAGCATATCAACTTATGTGTTGATCTAAGAAAGTCGGTTTGTTAGCTTAAAGTAAGCTTCAAAAATGCTAATAGCAATTACAAAATCATGGGACTAAGCTTGTACTATTTATTTTAATTGACAGCTGTTTTCATTTATGCTCACACAGACATATATATATATTTTATAATAAAAAGGTAGAAGTTTAAATTAACATGGTAAAATAAGGACGTGTAGATTATCCTACAAAAATAAAAATAAAAATATTTATATAAGAATACGCATTAAATCAATAATACGTAACATAAATACACACACAAATATGCACACACCTATAATTAAAATGTATATACAGTGAAAATAATGACACTTTTAAGTTTTCCATTACATGGTAAGAAGCTTTTCTATAGAGTTTTATAGGAAATTGCTGAAAATCAATACATTACTTGCAATGCTTCCTAATTTCTAGATTTTAGATGTTTTTCGTTGGTCATTCTCTAAAAACTAAAGTGTTTTGAATGCATATTAACAAGTATTATAGAATAGTTATCTGCAATGAGTATGTGCTAGAGACATATAAGAAAAAATCAATGTTAATTAAAAATGAGGAAAAACAAATATAGCAGATAAATGTACTACACTGCACAAAGAAACTCTTAATCTTGCTATATATATATATATATATATATATATATATATATATATATATATATATATATATATATATATATATATATATATATATATATATGTATATGTGTATGTAAATATCGGAAATAACTACTTTTCTGAGTGCATTCAATATATATATATATATTAATACAATGAACTATCCATAAACCATCTATACAAATTTAATTAAGGATGTCATAATATCATTGCCTAAGCGAAAACATATAAGGTAAGCATAATTAAATAGTTATAGTTATGAGATGTAACATCCAATTTTCAAAGATGTTTAGAAAATCCTAATATAAATTAGCTTTAAATTATTTTTCTAGAAGAAAATATTAAAATATTAATTTTAATAAGATTGTAAATAAGAGAACTCATCTTGAATATTTATTATTACAACTGAATATCATTAATTTAGGGTGTATAATATTAAAACAGTAGACCCTCCAAGTGATATTCATATTAATTTTATTTACAAGACATATAATGAAATTTAATAAAGATATTGTATAGAGAGTTTTCTGTGCCAAAATTTTCAAAATTAAATTAAAAGTACTTGAATTTAATATTACATATTCATACTAAGTTCAATTGTTAAAATTAATACTTAGGGATATTAATATACTGAATTATTTCCATCATCTAATATAATTATTGAATGTCTTTAGACAATGTAATTTTATTTAAATATTCCAAATATATTCAACTGTTACTACTAGCATGCAGGTAAGTATATACACAAGGTTTAGAGGGGTATTATTCTCCATTTTTTTCAGGTGTTGCTGGCCTGACCAGTGACAGTACTAACATGGGAATTTATTCTGGACCCATAGATTCTTGAATAATGAAGTTTAAGACAATGCTCTAATTAAATAAGCCATCCTGTCAAAGGAAATCAATCAGTAGAAATTTTGTATACTTATATATAAGTTACTCTTGATTTCTCCACTATTTTTTAAAAGCAATGTTGATTAGTGGTTACCATACATTACATACAATCATACAGGTTGGCCTATGCAGTTTGTTTGTCTTTGTCATGTGAACAGCTATTTAAAATTTTCTTCTTTGTAACTTTTCTATTCAAGACTTTTGTATTTTCCCAATTGAACATATGTTCATTGATATATACATAATCTGCTACCTTAGACACATCTGTTTTTTCTCTACCAACCACCAGTTTAAGTTCTTTCTATCACTTTTTCAATTGAAAAATGGTCTCACCAATATATATTCTTCCAAATTTACATGGTATTTTTTAGATACACTTTTTACTTTTCAGCATTTCAAGTTTACCCTTTGTAGGTGTTAGAATTCCTGGTATTGTCATATGGCTCTTGAAAGCTGTTCTGATGTTATACTGATTGCATATTTTCCTTAATTTGTCTGCTATTATTAGTAAGTATGGATACACTATATTGCCAATAATTGCTTTTTTTTCTAGATGGTTTTTTTATTGTCTTTTTTAACATTTTCTTAATAACAGTTGATGGATAAACATTTCTTATAAGAGTTTGTTCTATATAGATCTTTTCTTTGTCCAAATCACTGGTTTCAGAACAAACTTCTATTGATTTCTTCTATAGTGATAATATAACTCCATGTTTTGTGTATATAGTGTTATTGGATGTCTATGCTAAATATTTTCCTGCAAGTGTGGGTTTTCTGTGAACTGTAGTTTTGATTTTGCCATGAGAAAGTCTTGCAGCAAGAATCCCTAAGAGTGCTAATTTTTATACTTGTTCTAATTCTATTGTAAATTTAATTTAATGAGATATGTTGTTGAAGTGTTTCCAGAAAGTTTGTAGTAGTTCTCCTCCATGTGATCATACAACAAATATATCATCAACATAGTGAAGCCAATGGTTAGGTGAATATGAAGTAGTCTTTATAGCTGTGCTTTCAAATTCTTCCATATAAATCTTGCTAATAAGGATTGCCAATGATGAGCCCATAGCCATTCCTTGATTTGGTTAAAAAACTTCTGTGTGGTTATTGTTATGCAGAATGTTAATAGTGCCATTTTACTATCAATTACCATCATCAATGTCAACAATTAACAATCCATTGCAGGATAAAGGTCTCTCCAAGTTCAATCTATGTTCTCTGCATTCATCTATTTTACATGTTGTTTCTTTCTGGGTCTTTTACAATATCTTGGAATCCAGTTTAATATTTCAATTGGCCATCTATTATTCTTTTTTCTAGCAATATATACAGCCCAACTCCATTTTAGTGTTTTAATTCTTTCAATGATGTCAGTAACATCTGCTTGTTCTCTTACCCATATATTGCATTTTCGATGTCTTTTTGTTACTCCTAACATGTACCTCTTCATATTTCTTTGAGTGGTTTGAAGTCTATGTATTTCTCTTCTATTAAGTGTCTAAGTCTCAGATCCATACATAAGAACTGGTAAAACACATTTAGTAAAAACCTTTTTTTCCAAACACATAGGCATATTTCCTTTTAGTATTAAGTTATTTCTACCAAAAAGGACTCCAACCAAATTTAATTCTATGATTAATTTAATCCTTTATGTTTCCATTTGTAGTAATAATCTGACCAAGCTATTTGTAAATGTTAACTTCTTCTAAATTATCATAATCAATCTTTATTTTTATCTTTTGAGAAAATCCATTGATCATTACTTTAGTCCTTTTAACTATCAATAAAAAGTTATTCTTGTTTGAAAGTTATTATTATAATTTTATTCTTTTTTTTTTTACAATAAACAATGCTTCTTCCTATGGTACATTTGTGAATAAAATTTCCACATCTCAACTTATTAGGATGTAAGTTTATTCATGTTCTTGATTAATTCTATGGAGTGTCAAAAATCCCTGACACTGGACAGGGTTTTGTATGCTGTAGGACTAAAAACTTAAAAACAAATGTTTACACATTTTGGCATTGTGAATTTCTAGAACTAACAATAGGTCTTAATGGAATAAGATCCTTATGAATTTTAGGTAGACCATAAAGATGAGGAATATTTTTGAAATATGATGTTAATTTACATTTTTCTGAATTACTGAAGTATGTATGATGCTTTATGGATAATGCTTATAACTTTTGTTTTTGTTCTTAGTATTAAATTTTTGCCACATTTCTGTATTGACCTACTGGGAGAAGTTCTTCTATTTTCTTATCATAATTACTTCTATGAATAATAACTGTTGCATTGCCTTTGTCAGCAGGTAGAATAATTATATATTTGTCTATTTTAAGAGATTTAGTTGGTTTCCTCACATCATAGGATATCTTTGTCTTCAATTTTTGTAGCTTGTCATGTGTTCTTTTTATTCTCCAGTGCAATTCTGCTGCTTCTTCTTAATGCAATTTTTGAATAACTTCCCCAGTGGCTGTCATTATATCTAATAAAAGGATATTAGAGGGTCTTATAGCAAAATTTAATAATTTTTCAGGAATAAAAATTTCAGCATCTGTTAGATATGTAGAACTGAGATTTTTATCAGAGAAAGCTGGTACACTGCTTGGTAAAAAATGATTATTGATATGCTCATGTTAGTTTGCAAGTTTTGTTTTTGGCATTCTTTTGTTTTCCATATAATATAGAATATGATTTCTCTTACTGCCTGAGAATCAGTAAGTTTACTTAAAAAAACATTTTATATTATTAATGTAATGTAAGGTTGATACTTGAAAAATCTTTGAACATTTATTATTTCTCTTAACAGAGTTCATTCACATTCTGTATAACTTTCTCAGCTCTTTGAGAGTGAATTAGAAGTGTTAGTTAAAAACCTTTAGGAACTATCCCTTCAGATTTTATATTTATATAGCAAAGGTAAATGATTTTCTTTATATCCACCCTTAGACATAATTTTTCATAATATATAAAGTTTGATTTAGTAATAAGCCCCTACCAAATACTTAGTGCTTTCCTGAAAGTTTGTGAAGATGCCAATTTAGTTGTATTTATCTATTGGACTATTTCCATAATCTAATATAAGTATTAAATGTCTTTATGAAAATTTAACTTTCTTTAAATATACAATGTATTAATTTAAATATTCAAATAAAATCAATTGCTAAAAATAGAACATAGGTTAGTATATGCATAATGTATTGAGAAGTCTTATTTTTCACTCATTTTCAGGTGTTGATGTCTTGAGCAGTGAAAACATTAGCATGAGACTTGAACCTAGACCCTTAGATTCTTGAGTATTGAACTTTAAAGTAACACCCTAACCATGTGAACCATCATGCCAAAGACAAAATTCAGTATAAATATTGTATATTCATCTTAGAGGTTTCACCAGATTTTCCACTTTTTCCTAAAGGGAAAGTTGATTAGTGGTTTCTATACATTATGTATAGCCACACAAGGTTGACTTATGGGTTGGTAAATAATTAGTGCCATGTTATGTATTTCTACCACTGGGTAAGAGTTTTGAGTCATGAATATATTTAGTTGTTGATATGGTACAAATCCATCTTGACACACACAATTATATTACTTTATCTTGTTAAAGAGTTTAAAATTTTTCTTTTTACTTTGTTTTGATATTTAATAAACATTGTCAAATTTATTTACATGAAACTGGTCTCTAATTTATCAAAATTATTTAACCATTTACTTTTCAACTGATAACCAAGAATATACATACACATACCTTACTCATACAATAGTGTAGACATATGCTTAAGTAAAGGATTAAATCAATTGTAACCTATATAGAGGTACAGCAGTTGCTATCCCATATAAGTTTATGCTGAAGAGAGTTGAATGCAGATTCCCCACTGAGTTCAAATACTGAGTCATATGGAGCCTGAAGAAGGGGTGAGGTGAATGAATTAGACCAAATTGTATCTAAATTTAATGTTAAAAACAGAGCTAGTCCAATGGAAGTAGATACAATCAAAGATTATGTAATTCATCTCATCATTGACAGCATCTTACTAGTAGACCCTAAGTCTGACTATATTGAAATGCATTGCCCCTTTCTTGTAATAAACCCTAGACCATGATTTATTTATATATATATATATATATATATATATATATATATATATATATATATATATATATATATATATATATATATATATATATATATATAAATTTTACAAGCACAGTGTTTAAATTGTAACTATATAAAACAAAAACAGACCTCCATGCTAACACTGCTTAAACAAGATGATATATATATATATATATATATATATATTCATGCTCTCACTTCTAGATACTTAAAATTGGCTTACAAATTACCATGCAAGTTGAGAAATACCTTTATATATATCATAAGGGGTTTGATCTCAGATTTTCAAGCTCCCTACATCTATCCAATCTACCTTATACAAATGATACCCATGACTGAATACGTATGAAAAAGATTAATAATCACCAATATATATATTTCAAGGTGAACCAGAACTCATCAGTTAGTCCAGATCTCCATTTTCCTCACATATGTACAATCAGTGCTCAGTTGTATATTAAGATAGCAAATCTTCAAATTTAATGAACTAGCTTCAATCTTCTCCACTCTCCAAAGTTTCAGCCATCCATTTCAATGTATGTCTGAAAATGCAATACTCAAAGCCATTGTTGATGTCAATATTATTGTCATAAACATGTTGAACTTAATTCAATTTCATCCCTCATATATAAGACCTTAATATATTTATTAGCACTGATTGCATATATATATATATATATATATATATATATATATATATATATATATATATATATATATATATATATATATATATATATATATATATATATATATATATATATATTGTAACCTAGTGTTATTGACACTTGGTTTATTTGGCATTGTTTCCACAGGAAAACAATGCTATCCTTTTTTAGAAAATAAAAAGATAAAATAATAATAATATTAAGTGATTAATAAAGTATGCTATTTACTCACTGTAACGTGTTTTAAGCAAATAACTAAAAAATTTGGTAATCCAATGTCATTTTGAAGAAGAGCATGAATAATTTAATTAAAATTTTAACAATAAGAGCAATTTAATATAGTATAAAAGCACATATTATAAACAGTAATTGATTTTGGATGGGTAGAGGGAGAGTAGATGAGTATCTTATCATAAAGCACAATAACTTCTAGTAATTTTTAAATTATTTTAGATAATAATGTATACAGAATTATACATCACTAATAAGCATTGTTAGTTAAAGATATTTATTATTTTTCATTATTTGTCAAATTACTTTGTAATTTGTTTAAATCATACGGAAAAATATATGACTGTAATAAGTTTTTTTTTCTTTTGTTTATGTTATAATTAAATGATTATTTTTCTGTAAGAGGTCGCTAAAAGAAGACCGCCAAATTTTGAAGAAAGTTTAGTCTGACATTAGTTTTACAAGGAGGAAGCAGTACTGAAATTCGGTAACAAATTTTTTATTATTTTTTATTGCAGAAATAAATATAAGTCAAGTAAATTTTTAATAATATCATGCGTGGCTAATCCTATTTGATAAGATATTCTGTTTTCTGGTGCCATCTACCTATTTAAAGCTTTTTATACGCAAAATATACTATCTTATGGTAAAGTTCAAAATGACCGTATTGACTACAGCAATCACGGAAAATGTCATTATATTTAATATAAGTAATATGAGTAATTTCCAGGAAATAATCAATGATTTGTTAACTTTACCTTATTTAATTATCTTTTTGTGGTATAAAAGAAAAATTATAATTAAAAGACATATTATAAAAGCCAGGGAAAGTTAACTAGAAAATTTTGCGCTCTTTCTAAAGGAAATTGTCTGCTTTGAAAATAACGTAAGTTCCCCACGTTAAAATATGTTTTATTCACTCTAAATTATCTAAAAATAATATTAATGACAAAGGATATTTACTTATGCACCTGTATATTTTTTTAAAAATAAAATATAAATTTTCTCAAGGCAAATATCGGAAAATTTGTATGTGTGCATTTTACGGAGAATTCCTTATAAAAGACAAATTACAATTCCTAGAATAGGAATAAAAACTACAAACATTAGTGACTTAATTATAACCATAAAATAATATGTTATATTATACATCAATTGGAGTCGTTAAAACTTTATATCCACATAAGTCAGCTGCAGTCCTTATAATAATAGTATTTTGGAAAATTCGCGCATTATTTTATTCATAAGCCAGCTAGCTAAAAATGATACGTATTGCCGATAGTAAAAAAGAAAAGAATTGTATATGTGATCGTCTATCGTCAAATATTCGTCATGTTAAAATATGTATTGTTTTCTTGGATCCCAAAATTATATCAGTTAATTCAAGGAAGAGTTAACATCCAATGCTGCTATGTTTTCTTTGCCTAATTTATTAATTGCACCAGAATGGAGGCAACTTTTATATAAATGAAATAATAAAATGTGTTTCTTATTTTAAATTTGCTTCGTGAACTACGAATGGATCAAGTTCTTCATCTAGATAAATTGCCCAATGGAAAAACATTTTTTTTTAGTGAGATAATAAGCACTTGTTAAGTAATGATTTTTTTTTACTAATTTGTAAAATTATGTGTATTTTTTTTTATATCTACAGGTTAAAGGCTGTATAGTCAAGTAATATTTAAATGACCTTGTAATCATAAAGGTATGTTTTCCTGTAATTATTCTAGGTTAAATTTATATTTGACATGGAAAATTTTTTTTTTATAAAATGTGTTTACTTATGATATGCAATTATGGGTATAAATTTATATGTTAGATGCATAAAAGAAGAAAAATTTAGATACTTAATAGGTAAAATATCTAGTTAAAATTATCAGAAGTAATTAAAGAGAAGTGCTATACAGGATATTACTTATTTAAAGTTTGAAACAAATTTATGCTATGTTAATTGCGGAACTTATTCCCAATTATTCTTTATTAATGCATTCACTTAATTTAGTTCAAGATACTAGACTACCAATTACTTGTTGAATGTTTCTTTGGCAAAGGCGAAAATTATTATGGTTTATTCTGTGTTATCCATTGATTTCAGACATTGATCTAAGTATACCCCGGAACATAAATTTAGTGTAATTAGTGTATTTGCTTGTTTTGCCCCGATATAACATCAGTATATGATTAATATTCGCATTAGTAATAATTGTAATGTATCTATTTTGTGGGATGGAAAATGATCTCCCCAAAAGCTTTATTTTCCATGAGGGGAATAGATAAATCTAGTATTCGGGTATGTTTATAACCCAAGTGATCGCTTCTCAGAGTTAGGACGATCAGTAATTTATATCGTATTTAGTGTATTTCATTCGTTAAAATCCCAGGAGAGGATTATATTTGGTGTGCGTTCCTATTATGCCCACGTAAGAGGCAAGGACCCACCAAACTATTTTAATGTAGTAGTTAATTCTACAGACCTTCAGTGTTATTCCATATTCCTCATGAGAAAATAGAGATAATTCCACCACGGAAGGTGTTGAATATTGTGTTTTGTTTAGAAAGTTATGGCAAGATAATGGGTATATTAGAGGTTAATTCCTCAAGATCCATTTAGTAAAAATAGCATGCTAGTATATATGATCAATGTCTGGATTGTGCGGCGGAATAGTGCTGGTAATCCACACGTAAGTCAATGGAGAGAGTAAGTTTAGAATTGCGTGATTTAGAAATCTTTATTTGCCAATGGAGGGTTCAAATACTAGGTTTAATTCGGGTTAATTATTAAGTAGCACTCACAATATAACTTATACTGAGGAATACAATGTGTATAACAACTTCAGTTGTTATTAAGGTAAATATTAAAATAATAAGTGTAACTTCTGATAAATAACCCATAAATTATAATAAGTTATCTAAATAAAAACTATCATTTAATTAAATGATATGATAATAAAAATCGTTTGTACGTATTGCCTAGAATCAAATTGTTTTTGTTTTAAAACAGATCTATAGTCAATAAAGTTAAGTAACCGTTCATATAAGATACACTAAACGGATGAGTTGATGTATCGATAATAATATTTATTTTGTTATATTCAATTTGCATAAATGTAAAAAGAAGATGAAGAAGTAGTTTGAATCCAGGTCTAAAAGTATAGACGAATTACTGTGAGTTATATTTTGTTTTATCCATATGGGAAGGAATAAATTGTATATGTTTGTTTATTATGTTAATCATAAAGGATAGTTTTGTTAAACTGTAATAATAAATTATAATCTTGTTAAAATTTAATAATAAATTATAGTCTTGTTACAAGTTGTTTTGAGTCATTTTTCTTGTGTGCTAAATAAAAGTGTATTGGCATAATACTTGCAATACTTTCTTGAGTCCAAAATCATTTATGAAATTGTAAATTCAATACACCAGATAGACAATTGTAAGCAGATCAGAATATTTCAGTATAGTTTAATTTAATAAGAATTATTTATGGAATTTAAAACTTCAGACCAAGATATTTTATTTTATATGTGTGTAAAATCATTTTATTTCCAAACTAGTAGGTTTTGGTTGCACATTGTTTCGTACACATTTAAGTGAAGTGTCTAAGTAATAAATCTTAGTTAAATTATTGTGTTGTCATGGATGATGGAAGGACACAAAAGCACCCTTGTCTTTTCATCATTCCGACTGAGATTCTGGATTAAAAGGGGCTGTATTATTCAAAATGATGCGTTGTTATTGAATATGGTTATCATCTCGTTAAATATTATAATAATTGATATGTGGATGAAGACATCTGGAATTTAAATAAGGTAAATGTTTCCTATAGCCGACCAGAATGTCAGTCATATGCGACAACACAATACTGCCGAGCATTTTATTAAATATAACAGAGAACCCTGAGATTAGTGTCATTATTATTATAAGTGCTCTTAAATTAAGGAGTGATTAATTATGATCAATATTACAAGCGTGGCATGGCTTAAGAGATTGAAACTTCTGATTGTATAATAATAAAATACTGAGATCATATTGGCAAATTAATGAATGTTTTGTTTTAGTCAGTAATATTAACAATGACATGAAATCATCATCATCATTGTCGAATAGTGCAAGTACTTACAGCTCAGAGAATGTGTTTTGGATAGAGAAAGAATATTAGTTATTCTAAATTTTCTTTTTAAATTTATTTTATTAATGATAATTTTTTTTTAATTCTATCTCTGTCTGAACTGCATATCGCTGTAGCTGAATTATTATAACTAACCAAATGTCGAGCTATATCAGGTAATATAGGGTTTGCTACCCGAATCATAGACAGAAGCAGTTTCGGATTTCCGTATTCTCTTTAATAGAATTAGGCTTTACGAATTGATTTCATAGAGATGAGGTCGTCATTTATTTACTAGGTTAGAAATGGCGCCCAACTATAGGGGCCTTCGATGGCTATAGCTGGCCACGAAGAATTTGGTAAAATTTTCTTGAAAAGAATATAAATATTATTTGCACGTGAATGAGTTAATTGTTCATTGATTGAAAATGTTTGCCAATGATAAATTGTTTCTTTAGCCATAAAATATTATATGAATGTCTATTTTATGACATAATCTTTTGCCACTGAATAAATAAATTTGTTAGTTTATAATGTTATGGTCTGTAAGTAATTCCATAAAATATTGTAATGATTTTATCATTTATGATCATCTGCTTGTCTGGTGATGTGATTAGCACTTGTACCATATTACATAATGGTTTGGTGAGATTTCTATGGACCAAGTAGCATATGAGAAAAGAATATTCGGTAGTTAATGTTGGGACTCTCGAGATAGTAAATATAAGAACATAGTTTTTGGTGTAGATTGTCTTTGATAGGAGAGGCATAGAGGCAGGATGTCTTGTCAATAATTGCTTATCAATATTATTAATAGTTCATTACTAATTTCAGTACTGTCAAATAACAGAAAGAGTGAAATTTTAAATATGAGTAAAAACCAAAATAGTCATGATATTTCAGAGGATTTGAGAGAATCCCAAGAGCTCCAATCCCCAGATACACAAACTCCACATTTTCATGTAGAAGTAAGAGAGGAACAAGAATCTTTAGATGAAGTTAGTCCGAAAAAAACTAAAGTAAATAAAGATCTACCTGGGGATGAGCAAGTCCAAATATTTACCATATTACAAAGTTTGTCTACACAGCTACAAAATTTAAATAGTGAATTAAAAAAACTCAGAAAGTAAAATAGAAAGTCAAGTACAACAATTAAATATTGAATTAAAAAACTCAGAAAGTAAAATAGAAAGTCAAGTACAACAATTAAATATGTGAATTAAAAAATCAAATACAAAATTCCAATAGTGAATTGAAGAATGAAATTCAAAATTTGGACAGTAAAATAGACAATCATGTACAGAAGATCAAAGACCTAAGGGAAGAGTTAAAGAACCATATAGAAGAGTCAAAATTGGCCTCCAAAAAACTAGAAATAAAAATTAAGAAAGAAATAGAAATAAAGTCGGAAAGGGCCGAAAATAATGATTGAAGCTATTCAGCAGGACTTCATAAGTCAATATGTAGAATTAAACAATGAAGTTAAGGATAAAATAGAATGTATTAAGGGATAATTAGATAGTACTAGGAGTGAGTTTAGAAACTTAAAAGAAGAAGTCCAAAATATAACTCTTGAACCTGACAATGTAGTAAAAGGATGTCAGAGCCAGATTACTAGCAGAATAGCTAAGTTAGAAACTCAAGATGAAACCCAATGTGAAATTAATAAAAAGATAGAAAGTGAGCTAATTCAAGTTCTAGGAAAGGTAGAACATTTTAATGAGATATTAAAGAATAATTCACAAATATTACATAATGATCTCAAAGAGGAAATAGGGGAATATATGAATCAGTGTGAGAATACAGTATATCAAAGATTAGAAGATAAACTTGAGTTAGAGAAAGATGAAACTATTAACCAGTTAAAGCAACAAATTCAACATTTAAATGTAGGCCTTAAAGACAGTTCTACAAGAATAGACTGTGAATGGCAAAATTATAAATTAGGATTAGAAAGTCGTATGAAAGCTATGGACCTTAATATGGATAAAGTTGTTCATAGTAAAAATGTATCTGAAACTCAGGTTAAGGAAATCAATAATGATCATAATAAACCCGTAATCTCTGAGTTACATACAATGATTAGTCCACTTGAATCAATGTACAATCCATTGAATGAGGCCAGACATAAAGTCATGTTAGAGCCCGAAAGTAATAGCTCCATGGCCTTGAAATTCCTCAAAATAAAATTCTTTAAAGGAGAATACCTGGAGAATCCACATGAATATCTCCAAAATTTAGACGAATTGTTCACCTTATGTCATTTGTCTGAGGTAGAGAAGATTGCCATTGCCACAAACCATTTGTGTGCGGCATCTAAAGATTGGTGGCAATCGTTATTTATAAAACCAGAAACATATGGGGACTTTAAATATCTTATGCTAACCTGTTTTTGGGGGAAAGACCACCAAGATAACCTCAGGTATCAAATATCTCAGGAAAGATACCAGGTAAATAAGGGCAGTTACACTCAGTTTTTCAGGAGTCAGGCCGTCAAACTGAAAACGTTGACAGCTTATCCATTGTCTGAAAGCCAAATTGTACGAATAATTTGCCATAATTTACCGAGGCATATCGAGCAGGTCTTGATTGCTGCAGACAGACATACAATAGAAGAGGTCGTCAAAATTTTAGATTCGCTAGAAACCAGTGATAGGAATATGGATCATAGGAGTAGGATAAATAGGGACACCCATCCTATGGTAAACAATATTAATTTTACAGATAGGTCCTATGTGGGAAAAAGGAAGTTAAGTAAAGAAGAGGGATATTATAGGACGAATCCCTATAGTGAACCAAATAGCCACCTCAGTAGGCCGACAGTGAAGAGAAGGATTTAAATGAAAATCAACCTTCTACTAGTGGTATCCCAACGATGCCAAAAAAAATAACAAAGGTAGTAAAAATAGCGGGGCATTAAATTAAAAAGGACCTCGCAGGAATGTTCCTCACTTCGGGGCCCTATTTTTAAACATATGGGGAACAGCATGATGTGGATTATTAATAATATAGACCTAGACATTGATTATTTGGAACCAGGAAAAATGTCTGAGCCACCCATTTTATACAACTGTCCCATGATAAAAATTATCATTTCAGGAATTGTTGTCAACACCTTGATTGATTCAGGCAGTCAAGCCTCCTTGTTGTCTGAAGAAACATACTAAAAAATTCAGTCAGCTGACCAATCTATTCCAATTTTACCAACTAAAGTGATTAGGGTAATACTTGCTAATGAAAAAAAGACCAAATTATCTAATAAACAGGTTTTTATTACATTCGAAATTAATATGTGCAAATTTGAGCATGTCTTTTTAATCATGCCAGGTTTGATTCATGAAGCCATAATTGGTTCGGATTTCATGACTCTAAATAATTGTTATATTAATTACAGAGATGAAACTTTTGGATGTAGAGAGGAGATTTGCCCTCTTATAATCAATTGTAATAGTCAGATGAATCAATTAATGACCATACAGGAGACAACAGTTGATGTAAATATTAAAGTTAAGTTGGATGGTTCATGTATTATTGGCACAGAATACTATAAACCATTTTTCCAATTGTTGTTCCAGTATCGTGGTGTTTTTTCCAAAATACCTGGTATATTAAAAGGGTATGTTCATAGGATCAATTTGAAAGATAATGAACCTTTTCAGCAGCGTACTTATCCTATTCCCTACCAATACCAGGCAGAGGTTCAGCAGCAGATTAACAAAATGATTGACTGGCAGATAATTAAACCCAGTCCTTCTTCTTATGTGAATCCATTAGTGGTCGTTAAAAAGAAAGATGGATCCATAAGAGTCTGTCTGGATGCCCGTACACTTAACCAGCATACTGTTCCAGAGCATGACATACCATCACCTATTCAGGAGTTATTGATGAAGTTCAAAGGGAAAAGCATATTCTCCACATTTGATTTAACCACCAGCTATTGGCAAATCCCACTCTATCAAAATGATCAAAAGTATACGGCATTCCGTTACCAGGGCCAATCTTATATTTTTCAAAGGATGCCCTTTGGTATAATTAATAGTGGGGCTGGCCTTATCAGATGCTTGAATATGGTCTTTTCAAAAGAACTGAAAAATTTATTAGTTATATACATCGATGATATTGTCATTGCTTCAGAAAATTTAAATGATCATTTACAGCATCTTAGCATGTTTCTTTGTGAATGTTCAGACAACAATATAAAAATCAACTTAGAAAAATGTATATTAATTGCCCGAGAAATCTCTTTTCTTGGTCATTTAGTTAGTGCGGAAGGGGTCAAACCTCACCCAGACAAAATTGCCACCATTCAAAGGTTTCCCATCCCTAAGACCAGAAAGCACTTAAGATCGTTTTTGGGACTGTGTAACTACTATCACAGGTTTTATAAAAATTTTTCATATGATACTATGCATTTATCTGTTTTATTAAAAAAGTGTGAAAAGTGGAGGTGGACCCAGGAACATACAAGGGAATTTCAAATTATTAAAGATAACTTTTTAAAAACAGTAATTTTAGCCTATCCAGATTTAAATAAAGAGTTCTATTTGCAAACCAACAGTAGTGGGTTCGGTTTAGGGGTGATTTTATACCAAATGAATGAAAATAAAGAACCTAGAGTCTTATATTTCTTAAGCCGACATGTAAGGGGAGCTGAACTTAACTATACCACTACAGAGAAAGAGGCATTAGCTGTTGTGTGGGGATTTCAAAAACTTAGACAAATTTTATTAGGATCAAAAATTATAGTATTAACTGTTCATTGTAGTTTGGAGTTCCTCAACAAGAGTTACCTCAATAATGAAAGATTAATTAGATGGAGCCTCTATCTTCAACAGTATCAGTATGAAGTCATCTATTGTTCAGGACAGGATAATGTCATTGCAGATATTCTTAGTCACAATCCTGTTTCTGTTAATTATCAGAACCTCAATACTGAAAATATAATTATTTGTAACATGTCCAGTTTGTTAGAGGAAGAAATAGTTAGGGATTACACAAATTTAGAATTACTGCAAGCACAGGATGCTAGACTGGAGAAAATAATTAACTTCTTATCAGATCCAGCTAAACTAGATCAGAAAAGTAAATATGCAGATAGAATTAGAGAGGGGTATTGGTTTAAAGATAGGATTTTAATGAAGAAATTAAAAAGGAGAGATGAAACTTCCTGGAGAGTGATTATTCCTTTATGTTTAGTCAATAAACTCATAGATTATGTGCACTCCCAATATGGACACTATGGATTTCAGAAAATTGAACCTATTATGAAGACACATTTTTATTTTCCTAAGATGTCTGAATCCATTGCCCGTAGACTTAGGGAATGCGAGATTTGTTTAAAAACTAAGTTTCAAAATAAATCATATGTGGGAACACTTCAACCCATACTGCCCAGTAAGCCCAATGAATTATTGGCACTGTACTTTTATGGACCACTTCCACCTTTCAACCGTCAAAAATTTATTCTTGTAATGTATGATGTTTTTACCAAATATGTCTCTGCTTACCCAGTTCCAAAAACAGATGCTAAAAATGTTATTAAGTGCTTGGAAACATATCAAATTCCATTAGTAGGAAAACCCGCTTCAATACTTACCAATCACGCTACTGCATTCATCTCTGGTACATGGAATCAGTGGGGTAAAAATCAAAATATTCAACATATCATGTGCTCAATTAGAAATCCCCAATCCAATCCAAGTGAAAGAATCATGCGTGAGATAAGTAGGTTATTCCGACTTTACATAGAATGGGATCACAAACAGTGGGTGAATAAGTTGCCACAAGTTATTAATTATATAAATATAACTATTAATGAGTCTACTAGGATGTCTCCAATTAGGCTACACTTTGGGAGACCTGAACCTTTACTAATAAAAACACCATTACCCATAATAGAGGAAAATATTAATGTGGAACATGACCAAGCAATGGCTAGAATAGACCTGAAAAAGATGGGTGATAAACGCACTCGTTATTCCAAAACCAGTCCACATCCTTTTAAAGTCCACGATTTTGTCTTAATTAGAACTCCCCATGTGAGTAATCTCCGGAAGCATATGTTTCGAAAATTTATGTATCTTTATGAAGGCCCCTATGAAATTGTGAAACAAGTGGGTGAGAATGCCTTTTTAGTCTCAACCCCTGATGGAACAAGAGGTACCTATAATGCCCGAAGCTTACTACCATATCCTAAACAAAATTAAATCTGTAAGATTGAATTGATTAACTTCTAAGAGAAGTATGATATAGACCTAGCAATACAATAAGAAATATTAATAAGGCATATATTATTTTATTTTTATTTTTCATAATGGTGGGAGAATTGTAACCTAGTGTTATTGACACTTGGTTTATTTGGCATTGTTTCCACAGGAAAACAATGCTATCCTTTTTTAGAAAATAAAAAGATAAAATAATAATAATATTAAGTGATTAATAAAGTATGCTATTTACTCACTGTAACGTGTTTTAAGCAAATAACTAAAAAATTTGGTAATCCAATGTCATTTTGAAGAAGAGCATGAATAATTTAATTTAAATTTTAACAATAAGAGCAATTTAATATAGTATAAAAGCACATATTATAAACAGTAATTGATTTTGGATGGGTAGAGGGAGAGTAGATGAGTATCTTATCATAAAGCACAATAACTTCTGGTAATTTTTAAATTATTTTAGATAATAATGTATACAGAATTATACATCACTAATAAGCATTGTTAGTTAAAGTTATTTATTATCTTTCATTATTTGTCAAATTACTTTGTAATTTGTTTAAATCATACGGAAAAATATATGACTGTAATAAGTTTTTTTTCTTTTGTTTATGTTATAATTAAATGATTATTTTTCTGTAAAAGGTCGCTAAAAGAAGACCGCCAAATTTTGAAAAAAGTTTAGTCTGACATTAGTTTTACAAGGAGGAAGCAGTACTGAAATTCGGTAATAAATTTTTTATTATTTTTTATTGCAGAAATAAATATAAGTCAAATAAATTTTTAATAATATCATGCGTGGCTAATCCTATTTGATAAGATATTCTGTTTTCTGGTGCCATCTACCTATTTAAAGCTTTTTATACGCAAAATATACTATCTTATGGTAAAGTTCAAAATGACCGTATTGACTACAGCAATCACGGAAAATGTCATTATATTTAAAATAAGTAATATGAGTAATTTCCAGGAAATAATCAATGATTTGTTAACTTTACCTTATTTAATTATCTTTTCGTGGTATAAAAGAAAAATTATAATTAAAAGACATATTATAAAAGCCAGGGAAAGTTAACTAGAAAATTTCGTGCTCTTTCTAAAGGAAATTGTCTGCTTTGAAAATAATGTAAGTTCCCCACGTTAAAATATGTTTTATTCACTGAAAATTATCTAAAAATAATATTAATGACAAAGGATATTTACTTATGCACCTGTATATTTTTTTAAAAATAAAATATAAATTTTCTCAAGGCAAATATCGGAAAATTTGTATGTGTGCATTTTACGGAGAATTCCTTATAAAAGACAAATTACAATTCCTAGAATAGGAATAAAATCTACAAACATTAGTGAATTACTTATAACCATAAAATAATATGTTATATTATACATCAATTGGAGTCGTTAAAACTTTATATCCACGTAAGTCAGCTGCAGTCCTTATAATAATAGTATTTTGGAAAATTCGCGCATTATTTTATTCATAAGCCAGCTAGCTAAAAATGATACGTATCACCGATAGTAAAAAAGAAAAGAACTGTATATGTGATCGTCTATCATCAAATATTCGTCATGTTAAAATATGTATTGTTTTCTTGGATCCCAAAATTATATCAGTTAATTCAAGGAAGAGTTAACATCCAACGCTGCTATGTTTTCTTTGCCTAATTTATTAATTGCACCAGAATGGAGGCAACTTTTATATAAATGAAATAATAAAATGTGATTCTTATTTTAAATTTGCTTCGTGAACTACGAATGGATGAAGTTCTTCATCTAGATAAATTGCCCAACGGAAAAACATTTTTTTTAGTGAGATAATAAGCACTTGTTAAGTAATGATTTTTTTTTACTAATTTGTAAAATTATGTGTATTTTTTTATATCTACAGGTTAAAGGCTGTATAGTCAAGTAATATTTAAATGGTCTTGTAATCATAAAGGTATGTTTTCCTGTAATTATTCTAGGTTAAATTTATATTTGACATGGAAATTTTTTTTTTATAAAATGTGTTTACTTATGATATGCAATTATGGGTATAAATTTATATGTTAGATGCGTAAAAGAAGAAAAATTTAGATACTTAATAGGTAAAATATCTAGTTAAAATTATCAGAAGTAATTAAAGAGAAATGCTGTACAGGATATTACTTATTTAAAGTTTGAAACAAATTTATACTATGTTAATTGCAGAACTTATTCCCAATTATTCTTTATTAACACATTCACTTAATTTAGTTCAAGATACTAGACTACCAATTACTTGTTGAATGTTTCTTTGGCAAAGGCGAAAATTATTATGGTTTATTCTGTGTTATCCATTGATTTCAGACGTTGATCTAAGTATACCCCGGAACATAAATTTAGTGTAATTAGTGTATTTGCTTGTTTTGCCCTGATATAGCATCAGTATATGATTAATATTCGCATTAGTAATAATTGTAATGTATCTATTTTGTGGGATGGAAAATGATCTCCCCAAAAGCTTTATTTTCCATGAGGGGAATAGATAAATCTAGTATTCGGGTATGTTTATAACCCAAGTGATCGCTTCTCAGAGTTAGGACGATCAGTAATTTATATCGTATTTAGTGTATTTCATTCGTTAAAATCCCAGGAGAGGATTATATTTGGTGTGCATTCCTATTATGCCCATGTAAGAGGCAAGGACCCACCAAACTATTTTAATGTAGTAGTTAATTCTACAGACCTTCAGTGTTATTCCATATTCCTCATGAGAAAATAGAGATAATTCCACCACGGAAGGTGTTGAATATTGTGTTTTGTTTAGAAAGTTATGGCAAGATAACGGGTATATTAGAGGTTAATTCCTCAAGATCCATTTAGTAAAAATAGCGTGCTAGTATATATGATCAATGTCTGGATTGTGCGGCGGAATAGTGCTGGTAATCCACACGTAAGTCAATGGAGAGAGTAAGTTTAGAATTGTGTGATTTAGAAATCTTTATTTGCGTATGGAGGGTTCAAATACTAGGTTTAATTCGGGTTAATTATTAAGTAGCACTCCCAATATAACTTATACTGAGGAATACAATGTGTATAACAACTTCAGTTGTTATTAAGGTAAATATTAAAATAATAAGTGTAACTTCTGATAAATAACACATAAATTATAATAAGTTATCTAAATAAAAACTATCATTTAATTAAATGATATGATAATAAAAATCGTTTGTACGTATTGCCTAGAATCAAATTGTTTTTGTTTTAAAACAGATCTATAGTCAATAAAGTTAAGTGACCGTTCATATAAGATACACTAAACGGATGAATTGATGTATCGATAATAATATTTATTTTGTTATATTCAATTTGCATAAATGTAAAAAGAAGATGAAGAAGTAGTTCGAATCCAGGTCTAAAAGTATAGACGAATTACTGTTAGTTATATTTTGTTTTATCCATATGGGAAGGAATAAATTGTATATGTTTGTTTATTATGTTAATCATAAAGGATAGTTTTGTTAAACTGTAATAATAAATTATAATCTTGTTAAAATTTAATAATAAATTATAGTCTTGTTACAAGTTGTTTTGAGTCATTTTTCTTGTGTGCTAAATAAAAGTGTATTGGCATAATACTTGCAATACTTTCTTGAGTCCAAAATCATTTATGAAATCTTAAATTCAATACACCAGATAGACAATTGTAAGCAGATCAGAATATTTCAGTATAGTTTAATTTAATAAGAATTATTTATGGAATTGAAAACTTCAGACCAAAATATTTTATTTTATATGTGTGTAAAATCATTTTATTCCCAAACTAGTAGGTTTTGGTTGAACATTGTTTCGTACACATTTAAGTGAAGTGTCTAAGTAATAAATCTTAGTTAAATTATTGTGTTGTCATGGATGATGGAAGGACACAAAAGCACCCCTGTCTTTTCATCATTCCGACTGAGATTCTGGATTAAAAGGGGCTGTATTATTCAAAATGATGCATTGTTATTGAATATGGTTATCATCTCATTAAATATTATAATAATTGATATGTGGATGAAGACATCTGGAATTTAAATAAGGTAAATGTTTCCTATAGCCGACCAGAATGTCAGTCATATGCGACAACACAATACTGCCAAGCATTTTATTAAATATAACAGAGAACCCTGAGATTAGTGTCATTATTATTATAAGTGCTCTTAAATTAAGGAGTGATTAATTATGATCAATATTACAAGCGTCGCATGGCTTAAGAGATTGAAACTTCTGATTGTATAATAATAAAATACTGAGATCATATTGGCAAATTAATGAATGTTTTGTTTTAGTCAGTAATATTAACAATGACATGAAATCATCATCATCATTGTCGAATAGTGCAAGTACTTACAGCTCAGAGAATGTGTTTTGGATAGAGAAAGAATATTGCAAGTACTTACAGCTCAGAGAATGTGTTTTGGATAGAGAAAGAATATTAGTTATTCTAAATTTTCTTTTTAAATTTATTTTATTAATGATAATTTTTTTAAAATTCTATCTCTGTCTGAACTGCATATCGCTGTAGCTGAATTATTATAACTAACCAAACGTCAAGCTATATTAGGTAATATAGGGTTTGCTACCCGAATCATAGACGGAAGCGGTTTCGGATTTCCGTATTCTCTTTAATAGAATTAGGCTTTACAAATTGATTTCATAGAGATGAAGTCGTCATTTATTTACTAGGTTAGAATATATATATATATATATGGATTGACCCATGAGTGATAATGTAGCATGGAAACATATATTGCAGATCATTTATCTTTTCACACATTTATGTAGTCATATGTGTTAGTTATATAAGATGGATTAGATAAACATAGAGAGCTTGATAGACCAAGTTGAAGTCTCTTATAATTATGTTAATCTAGGGTAGACAATATACATATACATTAATATTACATATTTAGCACATAATTAAATGGATATATTAAGGTCCTATATGTGATGTGTCAGACTGACTTAAGGTCAAAATGGGTATGACAATAATATTGGTATTAACAAAAGCTTTGCATATTCTGTCTTCAGATTCTCAATGAAGGGGATGGCTGAAGAATTGGAGAGTGGAAAAGACTGAAGCTTGTCCGTTAATGTTTGAAGATTTGCTATCTTAATATAAAACTGAGCACTGATTGTAAATATGTGTGGGAAATGGTGATCTGGACCAACTGATAAGTGAAGGTTCAGCACAAAATATGTATATTAGAAATTATTTATCTTTTATACATGCAGGTGGTCATGTGTATCAGATAAGTAAGATAGATTGGATAGATGTAGGGGGATTAAAAGTCTAAGTTCATGTCTCTTATAATTATATTAAGTTTAGTACTGACTATATATATATATATATTAGAAATATATGTCTGTATTTTTTAAATATAATATATTAGAAATCGATGTCTGTATTTTTTAAAAATAATATACGTAAATTTATAAATAAATATTTGAAAATACAGTACTTAATAGTTTATAAAACATATATGTATAACCATCACTTAGAAGCACTTTCACCTAACTTGTAGCTTTGTCAACTATCACTTTTAAAAAATGTCAGCTTTCCCATAATTCCACAATGTCAATCTTCCCATAATTCTGTGATCTTAATGTTTGCTGCTTGCCTATTAATTAAATCTTGCTTATATTTATAAATTACCATTGCCTCTTTAATTTTTCTTTTATTATTATTGCTTTCAGTTTCCAATATTTTTACATTGTTATAATTAAAATCAAAACCAAATACACATGATTTATTATGGTCATAAAAAACAGAAGCTGATAAAGTATCATTATTTTTAAAATTTTGTCTTGTATTTTGAACCCTTTTAAATAATATCTGCTCTTTTGTTCTTTTTTCCAATGTGCACCTCAATTCACCTATATATTTATTGCCACACCTACATGTCCATTTGTAAATGATACAATTTTTATTTGTCAATAGAGTTTTATTTTTTGAATTGTTTAATAATTTATTTAATATAGATGGTGCATAAAATGCAATATCACATATTCCTTTATAAATTTTCTTAATGAAACTTGCCTGTTGATTTGAAATATAGGGTATTGATATCCATAGTTTTTTATCAAAAGAATTAACATTATTATTAATATTTTTATATTTAGAAGTAAAATTTTTAATAGTATAAAAAACAAATCATAATTGTATCCAACATACATTAAATAAATTAATAAACAATTCAAAAGATAAAACTCTATTGATAAATAAAAATTGTATCATTTACAAATGGACATGTAGGTGTGGCAGTAAATATATAGGTGAATCGAGGTGCACATCGGAAAAAAAAACAAAAGAGCACATATTATTATTTAAAAGGGCTCAAAATACAAGACAAAATTTTAAAATTAATGATACTTTATCAGCTTCTGTTTTTTATGACCATAATAAATCATGTGTATATGGTTTTCATTTTAATTATAACAATGTAAAAATATTGGAAACTGAAAGAAATAAGGAAAATTAAAGAGGCAATGTTAATTTATAAATATAAGCAAGATTTAATTAATAGGCAAGCAACAAACATTAAGATCACAGAATTATGGGAAGTCTTGACATTGTGGAATTATGGGAAAGCTGACATTTTTTAAAAGTGATAGTTGACAAAGCTGCAAGTTAGTTGAAAGTGCTTCTAAGTGACGGTTATACATATATTTTTTATAAACTATTAAGTACTGTATTTTCAAATATTATAAATTTACACACACACACACACACATATATATATATATATATATATATATATATATATATTGAAACAGATATATTGTTCCCCGTGTATATATATTCAAAAGATCCCCCCCCATTTAAAAAAGACTAGCATGATTTGATCAAATTAAAAAAGAAATAAAGTAAAAAAGTTTATAGTTAAAAGAAAATCATTATTGATTTTATAGTTTCAAATTATGATGTAAATAAAAGCTGGCAGTTATTAAAAAAGATTATATTTTTAATTTTTGGAATGATGTTTTTAAATAAAGTGTTATAGATGAACAGAGAGAAGAAGACACCAGGAAAAGAGAGGTAGAAAAAAAAGAACATAGTGAACAAAGAGAAGAAGACAACAAGAAAAGAGAAAAACAGAGAGAAGAAGACAAAACAGAATTGAAAGAACAAATCAGAGAAATAACTGAAAGCCAAAATGAAAAGTTTGACCAGTTAATAAAAGAGATGACTAACAAAATATTAAAAATTAAGGAGGAAGTGATGGAGGAAGTAAAAGGCTCATTAATAGAGCAAGAAGTTAAAATGATCCAGGTATGTGAGGCCATGGATACGGAAATAATAAGAATGCAAGAATCCATGCAGGAGAAGATGGATATATTGACCACCTAGATGAAAGAGATAGAAATAAAAAAAATAGTAATACATTGCCTAAACAAGGAAAGGCAGAAACAGTCCCAAAAGAAAGTCAAAAAGAGAATTACCAAGTTAGTCATGAAGTCCCTATGACCAACCAGATGTCTGGAATTGTAAACCAGTTTTTAAAAATCAGAACATTTTCAGGGAGCTGTAATGAAGCACCTATAGAATATGTAATAAGTTTGGAGAGATACTTTAGTATTAATGTATTGACAGAAGAGGCAAATCTGGCAATAGCATGTAGTCATCTCCAAGGTGCAAAACAAGCATGGTGGGATTCACTGTTCATATTTTGAAGATTTTAAAGGAGCACTAATGAGCTGCTACTGGAGTGACGATTATCAAGAGTGGATTAAATATAAGGCGTCCCAGGAGAAATGTCCATCTGGAGAGCCTTATACACCCTTCCTTAGAAGACTGGTGGCCAGGTTGAGAGCCTTGACATCTGACCCCCTATCTGAACTCCAGATTATTATATTGATACAACACAGCTTCCCAAGTTACATAGAAAGAATGCTAATTGGGAGTGATTGTCGATCTATTGAGCAGGTTGCTAAACTACTAACAGCATATGATAGCTGTGGTGCATCAGTAACCAAGGAAGGAGGAGCAAAGCAACCACAAAACAAACCTCCCTATAGAAGAGATGATGGGCCTAGAATAGGAGCCAACAGATACAAAAGGAAAATGCCTCCTAGAAAATATAGCAACTATGACCCACCACCATGGTATCATCACCAAAGAAATGAAGCACCACCATGGAAAAGAAAAAGAAGATATTCAACAGGCAATATGCACAGCCCATACCAAACCCATGTAATTAGGAAATCAAATAGTGATGATAACTTGCAGAAAGGTGTGGCTAGAAATGCAAGCCATCATGATGATGTATGGCCTGAAAAACACCCAAAAATGGAACAAAACAGAAGTGTATCACCTCAAAGCAGAGAAAGATGCAATAGGAAAACTGATCATGATTATCGTTCTCCCAAACCAGGCTGTAGTTACAATACAGAACAATAAAATAGAGATAGCTGATGGAAAAAGTTTGTGAGTGTGATGTAGTGATGTATGGACTTGTGATTTTCATGTTGAGGTGGGTGGATGATTGAGTGGAGTGACTTGGATGCATTGTGTTTATGATGCTCTAAAGTATATGCTCGGCACTATCCCAACCTGGTTGCTGTGCTCTGAGAGTAGTCCAGCAATGTGTATATATGGGCCTCATGTATATGCCTTGATCTCATGAATGGACAAAATGATAGCCCCTAAAACTCACAGAAGTTGAGCAGGATTGGCTGAATGCCAAATTGTTTTTTTTTCTGGCTCCTACTCTTAGTTGGATGATACTTCTACATACAAGAGAGATAGTGCTTAAAAATGAGATATTTTCTTGTGATGTCATAGGGCAGTGTATACTGGTAGGTTGTTCTTCACCATACACTTATCCTGGCATTGGAGGCTACAGTTCATGTATTCACTTTTCCAGCTCATCTTACCCATTCCATCAGCAAACTTAAAACCAATGGAAATGCAGTAATGAGAAATGATGTGTATATTATATGGAATAAAATTGTATTTCCAGGTGATTCCATCCCAAAATTAGGTGGGGGTAATGAAACAGATATACTGTTCCCCATGTATATATATATTCAAAAGATCCCTCTCCCATTTAAAAAAGACTAGCATGATTTGATCAAATTAAAAAAGAAATAAAGTAAAAAAAGTTTATAGTTAAAAAAAAATCATTATTGATTTTATAGTTTCAAATTATGATGTAAATAAAAGCTGGCAGTTATTAAAAAAAGATTATATTTTTAATTTTTGGAACAATGTTTTTAAATAAAGTGTTATATCTGCTTGAGGCAGTCTCAATCAATTGAAAAACATGGCTTAATCTCTGTGCTTTCTTATCTATCCCACTAAAAAAGTAGATTATCAAATCATTATGAAGAGAAAAGCAATCGGGCTTAAATGAGAGCAGTATACAAATCAGGTACAGTGAAAAAAGCTGTTTAATCAATCTGGAGAGCAGAATATAAATAGTCAAGTTGGAAGTTCAGAGGGAGATTAGATTGGATTTTTAAAGTGTATGTTTAAAAAGGACTTTTTTCCAAAAGATTTTTGAAAAAGGTAGTAAAAAAAGTGAAGGATTAAAAAGTTGAAATTCTTATTTAAGTGTTACTCAACTCTAACTTCCATCATCTTGGAATATAACCTTGACAACCACTGTTAATAATGGAAAAATAAATCATTATTCAGAAAATGATAACCATGGAAGGATAAACTAAAAGCTTTTCTCTCCATTCTAAGCCATGATTTTCCAAGATTTTCCAGGATAGACATCATAGAAAGAAAATAATGCCATTCAGCTGAAATGCAATGTCCCTTTTGAAAGCAGTTACACTATGGATATGAAGAAACAAACTGGATGAATGAAGGTAATGATTTTATAAAAATATTTGATACTATGTGCATTTATAGAAGACAAGACAAAATGTATTTCTTAAATTAAAATTATATGTGTTTTTAAAAGACAAACAAAATGTCTTTATTATAATTAATAAACAAAAATATTAATAAAAATAGCTGCGTAAAAATACGTTCTGTTAATAATAAGTTGTAAATGATAAATATTAAAAATATCTATAATCAAAAGGCATTTTTAATAAGTATTGACTTCTCATCTAGAGATACATTTGAATTAAAATGAACTAAAAAACGAATACTTATAATAATTGATATTTTTGATTTACAAATAAATATACATAGAAGAGTCAGAAATACTGAGCTATTACAGATAACTCTAACTGGCTAATAAATAAATGCAGCTGCTGATCAACTTATATGAAGAAATATACATCTATTGCAGACAAAACAATACTTATGATAGATTAACTAACTTAAAATGAACTGGAACTTTGAATTAGAGGTAAAATATAAACTGTTAAAAAACTTGCATTCTTTAACTCTTATTGCCTTATTATTGGATACATACCAAGTTACACAATGGACTGTAAACAAAATATTTGTAATTGAGCAAATTCAGTTACACAATGGACTGTAAATAAAATATTTGTAAGTGAGCAAATTCAGTTACACAATGGACTGTAAATAAATTATTTGTAATTGAGCAAATTCAGTTACACAATGGAATGTAAACAAAATATTTGTAATTGAGCAAATCAGTTACACAATGGACTGTAAATAAAATATTTATAATTGTGTAAATTCAGTTACACAATAGAATGTAAATGAAGTATTTGTAATTGTGAAAATTCAGCTACACAATGGACAATAAATAAAATGTTCATTGAATTAACTATATGAGGAATTAAATAGAACTCTGAATTAAATGGAATGATATCAGTTGTCTTCATTACTCTCTCTGTTGTTTCAATATGTCACATTCCTCTCTGTTCAATAACTAAATGATTACAGACATAAACTGTTAAAGAACTGTTGAGAGAAGGACTTTATTATACTCTCAACATATTACATTTTCTTTTTTTTAAAGTCATATAGAAACATTTTGCTTGATGGACCTTTATTTAAATTTGTTATTAAATAAAACTATTGTTATTTAAAATTAATCTTAGTTATCAAGTTGTTCAATTCTATTTTTGTTTTTATTGCATCACTCATCAATCATTGCACTTGTTCATGAGAATGTCATGCCTACTGAGCTACATCTGGCATAACTAGACCTAAGTAAGTCTGGTTGTAGTGAGATGGAACTCTAGTGGTGCCATTTGGAAAACCAAACATAAATGTCGAGATGCTTCCAGCCTCTATGGTGCTACATCCTCTGATGAGCAGGAAATATTGTTGTAGGGGGGGTTAACATTTGCATTGGGTAATGCCAGTTGATGGTTCCTTCCTGCAACATGCTCATCAGGAAATTGTTACAACTGAAGTAATAAAAGGGTTGTATGGTGGTCCAGTTACAATATATATATATATATATATATATATAATTAATTTTATGATTATTAATTTTTTTTATTAAAATACATAGGTGTGGCTCATATATATATATATATATGAGCAAAATACTAACAAAATATTGATTTTTTGTAAATATTTTATTATATGTCACTTTTATGCTTTTTCCTTTTAAAGTGCTTTTTTTTATTAAAATGTATGTTTTATAAAAACCAAGATGGAAGATGCTACAGTTAATTGTCTTTTACTTAAAATGGGATTAAGATTAAAGATACATTTGTTATAAACATTTTGTCAAATCTATTTCTAATCTGGAAATAGATTTGAATATATTTTTTAGTCATTATCTTACTGTTGTATCTTCAAAAAACAATTGATAAAGAAAAAGTATAAAATGGCTGTATTTTGAATCACAGAGACAGATTAGATTAGCTACTCTAGTGAGAATTTATTGTTAACATCGCTGTGAAACTAAAAATGATGTAGTGTAAATCCACCACCCTTCTTGACCCTGTTGGGTCATCTTCTGCAACTATATCATTCTGCTGCCCAAAAGTGAAGTAAAAACCTGACCTAAGAAATTTAATGCTAATAGAAGCTTGCTGCCACTGAAGAATTTGCATTTCAATTGCCATGCATGTGCCATACTTTAAATTGAACTTTAAAAATTGCAAGGTTACTTTTCAAACCACCACAACTGAAACTAAATCTAGCCTAATTCAACTATCAATATTTCTTGTAATATGTGATTTAACTTTGTTTTGTTTTAATATGTAATTTGCTCTTAAGTAAATGATTTCTATATATTTAATTTTCTCTCATATGCTCAATTCTCTTAACCTTAGTGCGGTCATTTATTTATTACTTGATTTTATATATATGCTTTTCTTATTAATATGCCAACCTCAAGCAAACTGGAAAGCTTAATTTATAAAATCTTTTCTGTCATTTTTTAAGTAAACCTTCATGAAGCAAGGTTATTAATGTTCCTATTTAAAACATGATGCATTATTAATTAATATGTTCACCAGATTGTTTTTTTAAGAATCATTTTAGGTTCGTTTTTAGTATAACAATTTGTTATTTCTTTAACTCTCGATTTTCTACCCAGGGTGAATCCAGAACAAAAGCTAATTAATACTCTAAAACCTTATTTATTTTATAAATGTTATTCAATTCTGAAAAGGTGACTGATTATTTGTTTTTTATATAACTGCTAGTCTTTTTCTATCTACTCTTAATATATCAAATACAGTACTTAAATATTCCAGTTATTATAAAATCAACAAATGTGGCATTGATTTATTTTAAATAGCAGAAAAGGGATGGGCTAAATCTTAGTGTTTCTTTTGCTAAATAAAATCTTCAAGTATATTTTGGTAAATAAAATCTAAATCTCTCTATATATATTATAACTGCATAGTGTATTATTTGTCTAAATTATAGTACTCAAACAAGGGTCATTTATTTTTAAAGTGGTAGATTTTAGTCAATGTCATTAGTGACATTTATCTGGACTGTGTTACTGACATTCAGCCTTATCTTCATATATATATAATATGTGCTTCTTAATCTGGGGGTTATGACAAGTTTGAACCCATAGATTTATTTCTCAAGCCTTGTCCTGAGGATAGCTAGTCTTTCCAAGACCACTTATTTCATATAAAAAGGCTTCTGGCTGTGATTCCTGTAAGTTTGACACACACTATGCCGATCCACATATTTCATTTAAAATGGCCTCTGGCTGTGATTCCTGTAAGTTTGGCACATGCTATGCCTATTTATTTTCTTAATATCTAGGCCTACACATCAGTGATATTCCTTGGCATGCATATCCACATCGTTCTCATCCAGAAGAATAACCATTTCCTCTTAGTTATTTTTGGCTATTATGTCAGTACCAACCAAACTCCATATTATTATTATTTCTTTTGCTTATGACCTAATTTTAGTGCTGTAATAACATTAAAATTGCACTCTGCTCAAAATATATATAAATGCCAATTACTTTTAGTTTTATTAATTAAATTTATTTCAGTCTTATACAATTTCAGCATTGTAACTTATTCCTGTATTTAAGAGGATCTATTTGCCTTGGGAAAAATAAAGCATTTTTCTTACCAGTGCTAATTAAAAGAATTTTCATTAAGTATTTTTGTCACATAATCAAATATGTTTTCAAATGTATTTTATTTATTTTCATGTCCATAATGGCATGGAAATGGTTTATTTTATATCTGTACTGAATCTTGGAATGCTCCCCTAAATAATGTTAGTCACCACATTTCAGAACCATAATCCAAAGCGTTAATGGTCATATTATGTAATTCCTTCTAATAGTTGATTGGCATCTTAATATTTAATCCACCAAATATGTGTGCTTATTTATCATATATTATTTAGCTAATAAAGAGAATATGAGAAATAATAGCATGAATGACACTATGTAATCATCTAACGGTTGCTCATTCATGCACAGACTAATGTTTGCAATTACTTTATAAATGTATAATAATGTCAGTATATTAAACTATATTTTATTGTCTAACTTATTTGAGTAGTTCAAATTCCTCTTTTCTCCACTTCTAAAAGTACAGCCATGCTTATATATATTTTTGTTTAGTCATAATTAATAGATGTCTCATTGTCTTCTCCATTCTCCTAGATGGCTGGATTAAGAATTAATTCTCATGTGCCATCACTATTATGTTATTCATTAGGTGTTTTATCTGGGACTTAGAGAGTGGGTTTGAATTCGTGCTGGTCCCTGACCTAAATCTTGGGCTTGACTGGTTTTGAAGTACATTTTGTGATATCCAGCTCATGTTAGATGGATAAACATGTTTTGACCGGTACTATATATATATATATATATATATATATATATATATATATATATATATATATATATATATATATTAGTAAGTGAAAATATCTGTTATATTTTTATATTAGAAAAATTCCCATCAGATGTTAATAGACAGTAATCATTGTAAATAGTAAACTGTAAATGCTTACAGCATTTATTACTTTTTGAATGATGGAAATTTTTTAATAGAAAAATATAACAGATATTTCCATATATTTAAATAATTACATTTGTCAAAACTTATTAAGATATGTATAAATGTCTAAAAAAGAAAACACATCTATCTAATTTTTGATATTTTTAAGCACAATGAGTTTCTGGTAATTTTTAGCTATGATTTCAAACTATTTTTAATATAATGTGGAAAAATTATATTCTATGTTAATCAATGTAATCTTTATAATAGCATTTATTTTTATTAATGTCTAACACAACTTTACTTTTACTAGTTTATCTTCCACTATTTTTTGCATACAACTTTATTTCACTTCTCTCCTCTTACTTAATTCTTCTGCAGAACTTTTTTACGCTTGACTAATTTGCATAAAGTAACTCTACTTTATTTGCAAATTAGTCAACTACTATTTCTAGTAAGTTTTTTTTTCATGCATAATTAGTTATTTATTTATTACTTTCTGGATTTTTATAGCATATCAGGTTTTCTAAATCTACACACATACTTTTATTTATACTTTAAATAAAGTGTACATGTGCAGATATAACAATTACACAATGTTTATAGTGGTACTATCTTCTTCTTTTCTCAGGTGATGTTGGCCTGAACATTGACAATACTGAGGACAGTGGCTAGAGCATTACCTTAAAATTCAATATTCACAAACCTAAAAGTGTAAGTTAGAACTCATATGCTAGCATTGTCATCAATCAGACCAGCAAAAACTGATAAAGAGCAGAGAATAATACTATTTGAAACATTGTGTAATCTATTAACTTATGTTATCTACTAAAGTTTAATTTTTTCTGGACAACTAATATTTAATGACAGATGATGGTAATCCAATATATTATCACATCTAATATAACATTATCACAGTCTATCAGAAAAGCATTCTTGTATCTATGTATAAAATAAAATGGGAATAGTTAGATATCAGAGATATCTCCTAACATTCCGCCTTGTCAATTAGTGATAATTTACAATTATTTGTACAGTTAGATAGATTTTATAATGCAGGAACCATCTTATCTTCCAGACTATATATATATATATATATATATATATATATATATATATATATATATATATATATATATATATATATATATATATAGTGCTATCTAAATAAATTAATATCTTGACCAATGAAATTTATAAAATGATGGTAGTTCAAAGTAGTTTATTGTGAATTTTATAGATGCATGAAAGGCCAAATATGGAATCTTATAATCTAACAAGTATTGGTCATTAATGAAAATCAGAGGTCAGAAACTATTCTGGGATTTGAGTTTAATACTATAATTTACTGCTTATTTATTATTCAAGATTGAAATAAATGACTCTGCAAGAGGGAAAATATGAGTTACTATTATTTTCTAGTTTGATAAACTTATCTTTGTAGAATATTTACAATGACAAAGCATTGAATATATTACAAATCTAAAGTGTGAGAGTAAATAGTGCAATTGCAGTTTATGCATATAGATAACTGATGACATGAGAAGCTCATGATAATTTTGTTCATTGACAATCTATATGAATGAATACAATAGATGAAAACGAAATAAAAAGATAGAAAAAAAATATTTGTATCAGAAACAGTTCCTAAGTTTTGATGAAGCTACATCAATCTACATAGAAAGAGGAATTGATTTGTAATAAAAAAAAAAACTGAAATATTTAATAAATTATCATTATATCTAACAATATAGGTAACGATAATTTTCATCAATCAGTGATTACTGATTACTTGCAATTGGCCTTCCATTCCAAAGAATATGCTGTTATTTCAAACTATGGATTAAATCTGGTACTTTGAGTTTAGTATTTAAAACTCTCAAACAAACATGCATATATGTATATAATCTTATGATATTAAAAAAATAAAAATGACAAGAGTAAAAAAAAGTTTCACTTTATAAAATGTTGAGGGAATCTTAATAAAAATATTAAATATTAAAATAGATATAAAGTCATATTTTCAGAAGCCAGCAATTTTTTTAAAATATATCTTGCTGTTTCTTTTAAATTTAAATGAAGAACTTTGACGATTTTTAGTAGAAAAACTAAAACAAGCTGCTTGATATATATATATATATATATATATATATATATATATATATATATATATATATATATATATATATATATATATATATATATATATATATATATATATATATATAAAATTAAAAGTTTAAATAGCATTCAATATATTAAGCTAAAAATAAAATGAAAAAAATAAATTATCTGATTTTTTAAAAAAAATCATATTGCTTTATTTTCATCTAAGTTTATATAGTAATTATTAATTTGCCCATTTTAATATTTTGTATAAAAAGTTGTATATAATAATAATTAACTAATGCGCAGGAGAATGAAAGCGTACTTCTCAATTTAAAATCTGACATATAATAAAATATTAGAGTAAAAAGTTCAGTTTATTCTCTTTTAGAGCACATGCATTTAAAATACTTGAAATATCTTAATTATATAGCAGAAAGATATTCAACATTTATGTTTTATGACTGCAAATTGTTTGAATTTAGGACTTGAACACATATGCAATCAGTCATACACATTTATGGTATTTAATCTAATAACATATAAATTGTTTTTTATATATATTTTTATTTATTTATTTATTCTTTACCAGAAGCATTTTCAGTTGCTTCACTGACAATCTTTATCAACTGTTAATACAAACATACAAAAAATAAAAACTTGCATTACCCATTGTTCAACCCATTCAAATTTCCCACAATTCTGTTGTCTTTATATTAGCCGATTGTCTATTCATTAAACCACCTCTATTCATAGATATCATCATTGCCTCTTTAATTTTACATCTTTCACTACACCTTTCAATTTGAATAATTTTTATATCTTTATTATTAAATTTAAAACCATAATTACATGATTTATTATGATCAAATATAATTAATGGAGTATTCATATTTACCGAAGATATATTTTCTTTCTGTACATGTTTATATAATGTCTTATGATCATTATATCATTTTTGTAATATACATTTGGATTCCCCTATATATTTTATTCCACAACCACATTCCAACATATATATAACAGAACTTAATTCAAACTTAGAAATCTTTGCTTTAAAGTTAGTTATCATATCATTTATATTATTTGAAGAGAAAAAAAAATTCTACACAAACCATTATAAAGTTTATTAATTATATATATACTGATATATATATATATATATATAAAATACATATTTTGCGGGTTCATCCGTGTTAAAAACTTTTAATATCAATTTACTGACGTTTCGACTTGGTCACACAAGCCATCCACAGAGTTATAACTCTGTGGATGGCTTATGTGACCAAGTCAACGTCAGTAAATTATATTAAAGTTTTTAACACGGATGAACCATAAAATATGTATTTTATATATTTAACCCATGCAAATCTTCGTTTTAACATATATATATATATATATATATATATATATATATATATATATATATATATATATATATATATATATATATATATATATATATATATATAGCTAAAGAAACAAATGTAATCTATCAAATTTTCAGATTTGAAAGTGCCTAAGTTAATTTCTGTTACATGTAAATGCTAATTATTTTGAAGTGAAAAAAATTAGACAACCTGCTAGTGTCACACTAATGGGGTAAACATAATATATGTGTATAACAGAATGTGGCTATATTTAATCTATTAAAATCAAACAAGCAATAATTATGATAGATGAAATATAAAAGTCTCATTTTTGTGGGGATTCAGATGATCCAACTTTATAGCTCACCTGTCAATGATATGCTCATGAATTTTTAGGGAGATTATTATTCTGAAAATTTTACCTTGTACAATAGATTACTACATAATAAACTTTAAATTGAGGAGTACCATTTTAATTTTAAAAAAAATTATTGATTAATATACATAAGTTAATATTACCATATATATTCTTTACAGTTAAATATTCTCAATTATTACCAAATATAGATGGGAAGAGATGCCTATGAATGATCTCATAGGCAGAGCAGAACAAGAAAATATATCATCATTTCAAAGGGTTAAAAAGACCTGAGTGGGCTCCCATAGCGTATCTGATTTTTTGTTGGAATCTCTTCCAGATAATGTTGAAGGTTGAAATATAGATTTAGTGATACCACAAGTGGATGGAGCCAAACTGCATAAGTTAAATGCAGTAGCTGAAGTGTCCATAGATAATAATCAACATGAAATAAATTTGATTCCAAAAATGGAAGAAATAATTGATGTTCAGGAAGAAGATCTGATCAGCAGTTTGAGGGAGGCAGACTTTCAGATAAAGGAGACTTAAACATAATGTCTGATGACTTGAATTTCATCTATGAATGTTAGGGGCCTAATCTCTAAAGAGAAGGCCTTTGCATTAAAACAATGGTTTAGGTCTAGGGCCCCTGACATATTATGTATTGGGAGATAAAATCTGGTCAAAATAATTGATAGAATCAATTCCTTTGGAGATTTCCACAATTCTTTCTCTACTATAGTGTCCAGAAAAGTTACCATCTTAGTAAACAAAAATTCAACAATTACCTTATTCAAAATAACCAAAATAGATTGCAACTGTTTGATTGCAATAATAAAATTTCCAAAGTTTTACATTTAATCTAATCAATGTATATTTATATACGTAGCCTGAAATTATATACAGAGTAATACAAAATATCAACATATCACTAAAAACAAGCCCCTTCCCAACAATAATTGTAGGGGACTTTAACATCATGTATGAGAATTTCCAGGATAATTTTTTTCAATTAAAGTCTTTTCCTACTATATGAGAAATTGTAAATTGTTGTTAGTCTTGTTATTTGTCTGCCCAGTAATTTAAAATACAGTTAAGGTGGAGCTCCAACTAATAGGATTCTCGGATCATTGTTACTTAGAGTTTAATTTTGGTATGAGTGATTTCAGTGAAGGGGTATCAGATCTTCCTAGAACTATAATGATCTTGACTTGTACCAACATTAATACAAAATTAGTGTCAGAGGCCTACATTTTATTTAATAAAATCAATCTAAGTAGGTGTCTACCAACATTAATACAAAATTAGTGTCAGAGGCCTACATTTTATTTAATAAAATCAATCTAAGTAGGTGTCCAGGATACGAGGCATGGATGCAATTAGCAAAAATTTGGGGCAAATTAATTACAAATTGCACATTAATATCTCGAGACCCGGTATACATTATTGCCAAAATGGAGAGTATAGCCATGAAATTAAATAATTTGCTTTTTGAGGTTCAAAATATTGAATCAATTTGGAACTTAAATCAAGATATAAAGCTACTCAGAGGGCAGTTTGCCGAGTATCTCTCAGTCAAAAGAACGAGGCAATTTATTCAACATTAACACTGCTGGAAAGAAGTTACCTCAGATGGTCCCTTGGGGCTGGTAAGAAAACAAATGTGTCTGAGTTACTTGAGATAGGCAGCACCCATCATGCTGGGACTTCTATGGTTATCAGGATATGTAATTATTAAGAGAAAAAATTTTAGTCCTCACAAACAGTAAATGATAGAAAAACTTGGAAATGTAGAGGTCTGCACACATAAAATCATAGAAAATAGGGTTGTATAAGGAATTAAAATGATGCCAGCCTGGTTTGCATGGGGTTTCCAGATTCCTCTTACCACACCTAAGTGCTTTTTCTGTACCAATAATCAAGAAAATAGTGGATCTCTTGACTGATGGCAGCCACAAACTTCCAGGGATCTATGCAATAGTGATGGTTCCCCTGGTCAAGAAGCTAGAGGGACCTCAAGATTTATGGAACCTTAGGCCTATATTGATGATGCCTCTGATAATAAAGACAGTTGAGGGATATGTTAAAGTTGATATACAAGACAATATCTTAGTTCAGCTATCTAATTATCAGTTTATTAAACAGGGGAATTCAATGGCCAATGCTGTCAGTCAATTTTGTCTCTTAGTAGATCATATATACATGAAAAAAATATTTAAGCCAGTCACAGTTCAGCTCAACTTCACTTTGGCTTTTAATTGCATCAAAATTGACATACTGTTGAGGATCTTGCAAGGTCTCAAGGTGCCTCTGGCATACATCAAGTTGATAGATAACTTCTTACACAATCATGAGATATTTCTGTCTCTGGATGGTAGAGTGACTTCAGGATTCAAGACCCATGTTTCTATTCCTCAAATCTACCCTCTCAGTGGGCTTTTCTTTACAGCCTATGTGAATCCCCTCCTGATGAGCATTAAGGAATCTCTTAAAGGGATAGCCATTCTTTTGCTGAAGGAGAGGGTCCATCATGGATAATAATGGTGGTTTTTCTTGATTCACAGGAGGAGTTTACAAGGCTAGGAAGAGCTCTTGGACCAATTTGAATTAGAATTTGATCTAAGGGTTAATGAGAAATTGGCCATATGGTCAATAAGGACTGGTAAGCAACTTTCCAGCAGGTTCAAGGCTCCTCTTCAAAAGTTCCTGGGGTTTCATCTTGCTTCCCCCTTTTAAAAATGGTAAAATAAATTCAGGAGGATTTATTGATTAAAATTAGAAAATTGGTGACATCATTAGAAAAGGTATACCTATCTCTATTTGGAAAAATTGCACTTATGAATGCTGTGATGCTCCCAAAATTACATACTTTCTTGCAGGTTATTCACTGATGAAAGCCTTTATAAGGAAGGTTGAATCTCAATGTATAAAGTTATGTTGGGGGGGGGAACTTCTGTCATCAGCCTGAGGATCCTGCAAGAACATTGGCAGTTAAATGGCTTAGGATTACATGATATCAAAATTTTTCTAATTCAAAGTATGCATAATGTTCTTGAGAATAATTCAACGATGGTCCTTCTCTCCTGAAAAAAATCATTCTACAGATAGGCTCTTCTCAAAAAGACTTTGCATTCAACAACAGGTATCTGTGGTATTGGATAATTTTAAAACCAGGAATGCCTCCACTATTTTTCAAAATAAAATAAAGTATTGGAACACCTATGAATTAATGAATACTAACTTGCTAAAAATTGATAACATTTTCACAATCACTATTCTAAGGTTCTCAAGGTTGACAAAGAGATTAAAACTAGAGCTGAGATTTATTGATTTTCTAATCAAGGTCAACCTCAGGGCCTTATCAACTACTGCTTACATACATAATCAAAAATGATATAATGTAGATCCTTTCGGTTGTATGTGTAGAAAGCAAGATGAGACTGTAATACATATATTAGAGGATTGTGAATCATGGACAAGCCTTCGTAATATAATTAAATCATTCCTTACTGAAAGGGAGACTGTGTGTATTCATCTAAGTCATTTAAAAAAAGACTATTTTGGAATGATAAGACTTTCCACATTTGTCAACTTCAGTATTTGGTCCATTAAAACAGGTAAATATTTAAAAAGGGATTGGTTATGATCCAACTGATTTGATGTTTTACTTGTTACAAGAAATAAAAGAACATGACAATAAATTCTGCCAAAAGTGGCTGTTTGAACAAACTTGGTCACAGATAAAAATAAAACAAAATATGATCCCTTTGGGTATTAAATTATAAAAGTGAACTCTTAAACAAAATAGAAACTGCTATGGAAGAAATTGAATAGCTCATCTAATAGGAGCCAGCTAGAAAATGGAAAAATAACTTTGCAAATGGTCATGGGATCATAATGAAGAAAAGAAGAACAAATGATGATTTACTTTGAAATGTGTTATTTGATTTATAATGGAGACTTTAAAGAAAACCTTCAGACCAGGCAGTTATCATTAGGTATAGCTATAATGTGAAAATCACTAAGTTGTTTATATGTAATTTGTTGTTTTTAATGATTGAATATGAATAATTTGATGTAAATAAAAATCTTTGTGGACACTCATTCAAGATAAATTAAGAATGATTCTCAGTTTTTTTTAAAAAAAATATCAAAATGATAAAAATTTAATACAAGAAGGTATAAATCCTACTGATTTAAAAGGGGTAAATGATTAACCAAATTGTATTGATTATATAGAATGCAAAGTTATAATTCAAATGGTATAGTTTTATAATTTTGTGGTGTTTGTAGCAATACAATGGATAGGAATAAATAACACCCCCAAGCTTATTAAGAATCTTAATTTAAATTTGAAACATTCTTGATGATTCTGTGGCAAAGAATACAAATAATGTATTGAAAAATGTTAGTTTCCTTTGTGATAGTTACATTAGGGGTATTAAGGTTTTTGTTTTTTGTATGATATGACTATGTATAACTCATGGCAACCTGTATTGCCCTGCTTAATTATGTAAGAAGTTCATGAGTTTTGGTATGACTGGGTTAGGATAGAGTTATTGGGGCTTGGTGGTTTTGGGCCTTGAACCTCATTGCCTATTGTGGTAGTTAGCGAAGTGATTAATGGTTGCCTATTTGGATGAAGCAAATGGGTCTTTGCTTTAGAGTCCAAGGTGTGGTACTCATGGGCCTTCTAATATGCTCATCCAGGGCTAGATCATATTTATCGATGCACAAGTAGATATTAAATATAATTGAAATACACTTATATAGATATAATTGTTATGAAATGTATAGCTTATTATAATCAAATGAATAATATGTTCTATTTATAAAATTAAATGCTTTGTAATTTGTAACAGAAAATACAACACAAAATAATCTGTAATCTTTTGATTAATAGAGGTTGCTCTTGAAATATTTAGTGTTATGTGGATATGGATTATTTTTGTTCTTCATGAAAAGTATTTGGCTCCACATTAAAAGATTATCCATAATATATGTTTACACTTGGTAGTAAATATATTCAAACTATAAAATCAACAAATTATATTCTTCATATAAATATAGAAACTAGAACTATCTTACTATTATGAAATTCAAGTGATTTGAGTGTGAATGTAGAATAAGAAAGTGTGTTCTGAAATTTTTTCAATACAAGATAATTTATCCACACAGTATTTCTAATTAATGCAAGCCACAGTAATAAATGGATGCAAGAAGGTTTGTGCACAAAATTCTTATCTAGTGCCTACTCATCCAATATTCCCAGACTAGTTTCTAGCTTTCATCAGTGAGGAGCTTTGGATCTGACACCACTGCACATAGATCTTAGTATTTAATGCAACTCTCCAGCAGCCACCTTTTCATTTTTTAGTTAACTATAAAGCATTGATTAATCTGACATGCACTGGGTAGCACTACTATATGGATACTTTTCTCTGTTTTAACATCTTGTGGAAACATAAGAATTAGTAATCATGTGATGTTTGATGGAAATAATTTATGTCAAGCTTTAAATTGAAAAATGCTTTTTTAAATCTGAAATTTATTATAGCACTAATAATATAAAATTTGTGATTGATAAATTATTCAAATACTTTTTATATTGATGCAATGACCCCTATTTTTAAGATTACCTTTTGCAATATAAAGTAAGTCCATTTACATTTGAATTTTCTAGTTTTTATGTAGATAGTTAATCTTCAAATGACATTAATAAGGGGAAATGACATGAACAATAGAAAACACAAATGCAAATTGGGTTCATTTTACATTTATAAAATCTAATATTGATAATGGAAGGTAATGCACTGCTAAAAATCATATATACATAAACATTTCTGCTACCATGCGCATAGAAAATTGAAATATTCATTCCTTTATTTTTGTACAATCCTAATCAAAATGTAGAATGGTTATTAAGCTGATAAGAACCAAACTTTAATGTTTATATTTGTGCTATCCACTTATTCATTATACATGCAACTAACATAAATAATTTATTTATCAGCATGAGCTTATGAATTGGAATCTGTGTAATGAATGTTATCTTAGTGAGGAAAGATATATGTGGTCATTTAATTAGATAATTGAATTAATTATTAAATAGATGTGAAAAATCATATTGTAATAAAAATAACATCTTGTATAAATTTATAGCTAATAAAATTTGCTTTCTCATTAGTATAGCATGTAAAATTTGTTTGTTGTTATACACATGTAAAAAAAACATTATCAACAACAAAATAATAAACTAACTAAGATCTCAGTGTTTGGTGTAAGACTAATTAGAGCAAATACAATATACTTATATATATATATATATATATATATAAGTATATTGTATTTGCTCTATATATATATATTTGTGTATATATATATATATATATATATATATATACACAAATGGCAATGATATTGTTGTGATGAATAGCTGATGTCATAAATACAATCACCAAAATATTAAATATAACTAATCTGTTATTTAGATTTCTTAAAAATGTTTATATTTTAATGATAAATAAATATTAATAAATCCACATCACATTGTTATATGACATATTGCACATATTTATTCATATATATTGTAACCTTTTGATTAGGTCCAAATAGGCTTGATAAGTTAATTAAAAAAAATTAAAAATACATTTTAAATGGTATAAGTACAGTATAATGTTGGTATTATTTTAGAAAGCTTTGTTAAAGTAAAGTTAGAGTTGTAAATATATAATAAACTATATTAATATGTTAAGATAATAGAGTACAGCTACATATTATTATTTTTGCATGGTTGGGAATATTGGCCATAGTAAAATAATATATTAAAAGTCTTCTTAAACAAGTGTTAAAAGTTAATTTTAAAATAATGATGTAGAATTAAATAAATTAATGTATTTAAAAAAAATATTTAATATTTGTGTTATAAATTATGTATTTAAAATATAATATTTTGTGATAGACAAATGTGTTTAATTTAATAGTATAAAATTATAATTCTAAATTCTATTATTATATTACTATTTTTAATATATTTTTTGTAATTAAATATTTTTCTGTTGTAAGACAGCAATTAAAAAATTGTTACATCCTGTCTGGGTTTGAAAGTCATGTGACACAAATACTCATAGTTTTGTGCTTGCAAGTGTTCTAAAAGTACTTTCAAAATTGCTTGAGAATTGTTAAAAAATTGAAACATTTTTTATTATAGAATTAAAAAAAGTAAATATTAAAAATATTTAATTTGATAGTTTTAATAAGTGTAGTTAATAAAGTAGGTTTATAAAAATAGATACATTAAAAATAAATATTAGATAAATTACTAAAGTATTATTTTTAAAATGTTAGTTTAAAATGTTTAGTTTGTTTAAATATAAGTATAAAATTAATTTGGAATTAAATAATATAATATTTAATGAGTTATGATTTTATTTTTAAAAATTAATTACATTATATAGTACTAATATGTAAATGAGATTACAAGTTAAAAATCTTATAGCCAATCAAATCATCAATTTAATTTAATATAAAAATTAGATGTCCTCATTTTTCTGGGTGCTTTTAATAACTTAAGAGGGTGATAAATATGTGCTTTTTATAACTTAATAACTAAATAACTCTCTTAATAACTTGTTTCTATTGTTAATATTGAAGTATTGCTTAATTTTACTTTAAAAATTATTTTTTTATAATTGGTCAATTCACAAACTCAGTGATAAAATATATTTATTCTTTTAATATTATATTCATTTTAGTTTTGTTTGCAAAAAGTATATTAATAATTTTTCTGGTTATGAAAGTAAATAAAAGTTTTTTCAAAAATATATTTTTATTTATAATTATAAAAATATTCAATAGCAGATTAAATAAAAAAAAGATCGCAGCAAATTACAAATCATGTAAATGTCATTGGAGTTCCTCCTCAATTTACATTATTATAAAAGTTAATAATTTTTTAATAAAATCTTAGCATTTTTCTAAAAATAATTATATTTTCAGAATATTTTACCAAAATACATTATAATATGTAAATAAATGCCAGAAAAATATTCTAAAACATTAATCTTTGTTTGAAAATCAAGTAAACAGCTTTGGTCAATCTAAACTCTTGACAGGCATATCAAAATATTTGCTACCACTTGTTTCTTTTTCAATTTACGTTTGTGTAAAGTGTACTATTTTTTAATAAAACCTTACTACTTTTGTAAAATAACTATATTTTCAGCAGATAATATGTATGAAAAATATTAAAACACTCTCTACAACATATATTTTCATTTTCAGCAGTGAAAATTATTTAACGACATTCTTTTTTGACCAAAAAATCATCAAACAATCAGCATTGAGAATGGACAGCCTTCCTCTTTTGTTAGACTTAAAACATCCCTACTATTGATTTTTTTTACTTGTAAAATAATTCAAGAGAAGGTGGCATCTTATGGTACTTTTTTATGCTTTTAAACAAGCATAAAATCATCATCATAGCTCAAAAATGACTCATTTCAAGCTACCTAAAGCCATTGACATTGATGAGTGTCAAAACCTCACTAAGTGTTAAAAGAGAGGATTAAAAGAATTATAAATTTACTAAGCTAAAATTATGCATTGTTAAAGTAAAAAATTCCTTATAAATTATTTCTATTAAAGCTTGAGCCAGCTTCACAGTAGCTATGGATTTAATACCAAAAATAAGTATGTATTTAATAAAATTAAGAATGGAAGTACAGATATCAAATGCAAGTACAATTTTAAAATATTTTTGGATAAAGATATATCATTATTTATTTTAATATTTTGGACATTGTCAAGTAAAATTACAGAGAAACATTCTTCAAAAATCTAGTATTTTTAATGCATTATATCTTAGGGATCATCATCATCATCAATCATTATCAATCCACTGCAGGATGAAGGTCTCTCCAAGTTTAATCCATCTTCTCCGATCTTTAGCTTCTCTTATCCACAACACCCCTGCACATTTTCTTATTTCATCCATCCATCTCACATGTGGTCTCTTTCTGGGTCTTTTACAATCTCTTGGAATCCAGTTTAAAATTTCAATTGTCCATCTATTATCATTTCTTCTAACAATATGTTCAGCCCAACTCCATTTCAATCTTTTAATTTTTTCAATAAGGTCAGTAACACCTGTTTGTCATCTTACCTATACATTGCGTTTTCGATCTCTTCTTGTTACTCCCAACACACATCTCTCCATACTCCTTTGAGTGCTCTGAAGTCTCTGTATTGCTCTTCTATTAAGTATCCAAGTCTCAGATCCATAAGTCAGAACTGGTAAAACACATTTGTTAAAAACCATCCTTTTCAAACACATAGGCATATTTCCTTTTAGTATCAAGTTATTTCTACCAAAATCACTCCAACCAAGTTTAATTCTGTGATTAATTTTCTCCATTATGTTTCCATCTGTATTAATTATCTGACCAAGGTATTTGTAACTGTTAACTTCTTCTAATTCTTCATAATTAATCTTTATTTTCATATTTTGAGCAAATCGATTAAACATTACTTTAGTCTTTTTAACATTTAACTTTAGTCCTACTTTACTACTTTCATCTGCTAACTCCTGCAACATTTCCCGCATCTCTGAAGCATTTTTTGCAAAAACAACTACATCATCTGCGAAATCTAAATGACTTAAATACTCTCCATTTACTTTCACTCCTTTAGTTTCCCATTTTAATCCACAAAATACTTCTTGCAGCACTGCTGTAAAAAGTTTTGGATATATGGAGTCACATTTTCTTACACCTTTCTCAATGTTGACTTTCCCAGTGTCATTATGTAATCTAATTGTTGCTGTTGCATTTTTATAAATATTCTTTAAAATATGACAATATACTGGATCTATACCTTGATGATCCAATGCTTTAATCACTGAAGAAATGTGTATAGAATCGAATGCCTTTTCATAATCTACAAATCCAAAACATAGTGACAACTCATATTCATTTATCTTTTCTATGACTTCTCTCAATACCTGGATATGATCTATTGTACTAAAACCACTTTTAAATCCAGCTTGTTCTCTTGGTTGGTGGAAATCTAAAGTTCTCTGTAGACGAGTTGTAATTATCTTGGTAAAAATTTTATATAAAACTGATAAAAGGCTGATAGGTCTGTAATTTCTAATATCTTCTTTATCACCTCTTTAAAATATTAATATTATTACTGCATTCTTCCAATTTTCCAGTACATCTTTATCATTTAGACATTTGGTATATAACTTTGCTAAAATTGTTTCTATTTCTTCACCTGCTTCTTTTAATATATCAATTATAATTCCATCATTTCCTGGAACCTTTCCTTTCTTCATACATTTAATTGCGTGTCTCACTTCTTCATTTAAAATTCTGGGCAATTCGAAAGATGTAATAGATATAGGTGTTACTTGTTCTTTATTACTATATAATTCTTGATAAAAATCTTCTACCAATTTCATGATGTCATCTCTCTTTTTAGTAATAATTCCATCTTTTTTTCTTATTGCAGTTATAAATTTCCTACCAATAACAAAATGTTGTTTAACATTCTTGAGACTTTTACTTTCTTCTACAGCTTTCCTTGCCATTTCACAGTTATAAATAACCATAGATATAGATATAGATATAGTTATAGATAACCATATTTGAAGAGCAAAAGCTATACAGTAAAAACTTTAATTTTTAAAATTAAAAAAAATATATATCTTTAAAAAGATTTGCATTAAATATTTTAAAAGAAATATTGTTTATTTTTAAAGTTTAATTTGAATTTTTCCTGAGAATAATTATAAAGACTATTTACAAGTCATCATTAAAAAAAAAAGACCACACTTTTTTAATAATGTAAAAACCGATTTTGAAAAATTATTTATCAAAAAGGAAATAAATGGGTAATTAAAAATAATATTATCCTGACTGAAATAATTTTATAAATGACTTTATTGAGTTACCATAAAAATGCTAATTTTAATAGGATATAAAATGCGTATTTCCATATCAATATGCATGAATTAATATCACTGACACTGATGCATCAAAAGCTCATGCAGGATCCTAGTGAATGGAAAAAACTCTGGAGATTATTTTAAAACATTCCCAAATGATATCAATTTTATAATTATTTTTCCTGGAAAGCCACAAATAAAGGACTGTGATTTATAGACTTTTATAAATGGATTAATGATTAATTTCTAAATAATTTCAGATTTAAAAGTCACTTTCATTTCATTTGTTTTATCGTTTATGAGTTTACTATGCTGTGCAAAGGAAATAGAGCTCTGTGTTTTGTTCTAAAGCATTGGTCAGTGGTTGTCTTAGCAATAAACATTGGGGAGAAATCTTCTATGAAAAACTTCTAATAAAGAAATATTAGAAGAAAGGAAAATAACTCTTTATTTGAAATTTATGGCAGATTGGAGTTTTCATAAATATAGTTTTATTTAGCATTTCACTTAATAATAATAGTATTAAGTTTTAGTAGTGTTAGGTAGGAAAATTACATTTAAATATCTATTAATCTAGCATAATCAAAATTATAGGGAATATTTTAATTTTTTGTAAAGTTTTTATAAACATTTTTCTAAGTAAGGTATTGATGCAGAATGTATGTTATTATTAATTTTTATTTTCATGTCCAAAAACTTCAGAATTTCTATTTAAATATTACATATGAAATAATTGCTGAGTTTTGAGTTGATATTTTAGATCAAATATCTGAAAGTTCTTGCTCATCAGTGAGGAAAGTAATAAGGCTCAAAACTAATTGGTCTGGAGATAGGAATGTTCTGAATAGAGATTTTAAATATTTTCTCTTATAAACCCTTACAAATTAAGAGTTTTTTGAGCTATTGGTACACTCTCTGTTTTACATTTTTGTAAATACAAGCTGATAAAAGTAATGTTACATTATATATGCCTTGCATTTTTGATTATTATAGTTTTACCTTTAAGGCTTTGGCTATGCTGAAGCTATTGATATATGGTAGATCTGAGTTTGGTTCAGTCCTATATAGATATTTAAGTTAGATAGCTGGAGTAAAAGACATTTCCATGTCTGAAAACTTCAGAATTTCTACTTATATATTACATATGAAAGAAGTACTGCATTTTGAGTTGATATTTTAGTTCTAGTGTCTGAATATTATAGCTCTTCACTGAGGTGAGATATAAGCTTGAAACTAATTGGTCTGGAGATAGAAATGTTCCAGATAGAGATTTTAAATATTTTATTTTACCACATATATCAATTAAGAGCTTGTTTAAGCTATTGATACACTCTCTGCGTTATATTTTTGTAAATACTAGCTTATAAGAGTATTGTCATGTTATATATGACTTGTGTTTTTTGTTAATATAATTATAAAAATATTTTATAGTGGAGAACCTAAAGGAACAATCGTAACCTATGTCATTGATTTTCTTTCTCAATTTATGTTCATGTAAAAGTAAATAACTTTTACTAAAATCTTAACTATTTTTTGAAAATAATTTTATTTTCAGCATATTTTATCAAAATAATTTATAATATGTAAAAAAATACTCTAAAACATTCATTTTCATTTTCAAAATTAAAACAAAGAAGTTTGAGAAGTGAAAAATAATTAACAGGCACTCGGTAATCTTCAAAATGAGAAACAACCAATTAGCATCTAGAAAAGCTGCCTTCTTTCATTGTTGTAGTGTCAAATTTAAATATTATTGATTTTTTACTTGTGACATAATTCTAGAGAGGGCAGCATCTTCCAGTAATTTTTAAGCTTTAAAATCTGTATAAATTTGTTACAATAACTTAAAAATATAAACAGAGCAAAACTCTCCATACAGTATTGCCACCTGTGCTAAACAGAGTAATCAATGGATGCCAGAAGGCTAGTGCATAAAATCCCTATCTAATGCCTACTCATCCAATATCCCCAGATTAGTTTCTGGCTTGTGGCCTTCATCAGTGAGGAGCTTTGGATCTGAGAGCACTGCATCTAGATCTTAGGATCTAATGCAACCCTCTAGAAAACACCTTTTATCTCTACTTAACTACAAAACTATGAGAATGAAATTGAAAACACAAAAAATATTTTCAATCTAAGCTCAATAGCTTATATAGTCATGTAAAAGAACCAAAGACACCAAAATGTATGGGTGCTAAACTGAGTTCAGACCCATATGACTATATAAGCTATTGAGCTTAGATTGAAAATATTTTTTGTGTTTTCAATTTCATTCTCATAGTTTTGTAGTTAAGTAGAGATAAAAGGTGGTTGCTAGAGGGTTGCATTAGATCCTAAGATCTAGATGCAGTGCTCTCAGATCCAAAGCTCCTCACTGACGAAGGCCACAAGCCAGAAACTGTCTGGGGATATTGGATGAGTAGGCATTAGATAGGGATATTATGCACAAGCCTTCTGGCATCCATTGGTTACTCTGTTTAGCACAGGTGGCAATACTGTATGGAGAGTTTTGCTCTGTTTATTAACAATTAATGTGTTAGTATAGGAAATGTGATCATGTGATGCTTAATGGTTTAACTAAAAATATCTGGTTGTAGAGTGAGTTAAGCCATGTTCAAGTTGACTTGCATCTTTCTTTAAAAGAGTTAGATATGTAACTTTTTAAAGTTCATAGTGATGGAGAAATTAACATAAAGATTTGTATATTATAAAGCATTGATTTAAAAAACAATCAATTGGTTAATTTCTCTGAAGATATTATGAGTATCAATTATTGAAATATTTAGTTAAATGTTGACACAAAAATCATTACTTTTCAGGATTCTTTAATTAACAAGATAATTACTAATTTATATTATATGATACATTATATTGTATCTTATTACATAGATCAATTAAGAATTTTAGGACTGCCAAAATAAATTTGCTGCTAACTGAATCCGAGACCCTAACTTCTTTTCAAGGCATTAAAAAACTGAATCAGACAAATTTCTAACTCCAACTCCCATACATTCTTGTAATTGCAATTGTCATTACCATGTGATTATCCTATAGTGGTGAAATATAGATGATCAACAGCATTTAATCATCAAGTATATAGAGTATATTTACTTTGAACTTCTGAGTTTAAAAATAAATAGTTACTTTTCAGTTGTGTGGTAGATCCTAACTGAAATAACAAGTGAATTTCTTTGATAGCAAGATAAATGTGCATGTGAATACAATTTTCTTTTTTAATTAAGGATCAGAGACAAACAGGAAAAGCAAAACAAATTATGGCCCTGCCAATAAAATTACAACCCAAGATAACAGTTGACAATCAAAGCCACAGTGTGTTAAAGATTTCAAATTGTGGACCCAAACTGCCATTCAAGATTAAACAATAGAAGAGTTGTTTATTATTAAATAGGACATTGTTGTACTTATTAAAACTGGAAGACAAACGATCTTACAGAGAAAAATGATGATTAAGAATTCCTCAGACTTGTTAATTACTAAGGATAGTTGTTTGGAAAATGAAGTTTATGAAATGTACACTATTTTCTTGTTATTTTTTACATTTCCGGTAACTACAGTTATAATAAATTAAAAAAACAACATGATTATAAAAGAAATTCAATTGGCCAAACCCAGGCTTAAAGATCTTGCAATGTTAGCTATTGAGAAAAAGGAAGCATCTACAAAGGACTTAAAAGAATTAATCAGTGATTTTGCAAATGAAAATGTTAGGAAGAAGGATTATTAAAATGAGTACCCTTTATTAAATTACCTTATATGATATTTATAATATGAAATAAATAATTAAAAATTTGTGAATATGTGAAAAATTTAAAATTCTGTATGTTAAAATGGGGCCCTTTTTGAATTGCTGACTCCGGACCCAATTTTGCTAGTTACACCTCTGACTGAAGTATTTAGATTTAAAAAAAAAAAGGATTGTAAAAAAGTAGATAAATTACTTAGTTTCTGACATTGTTTGTTACAGAATGGCAGGAAATTTATTATTTTCTACATTATTTTAAAATATATCTGACCCTAAGTAATTAATTGCGAATATATAAAACAAGTATGAAATTGAATTTTACCTTATTTTATTTAAAAAGTAGTATAAATACATTTCTTCTGCAAACAAGTCTTCAGAATAAAGCTATGATATTAAAAAGTACATAATAATAAATTTTTTAAAATATTTGCTCTAATAAAGAAGATTCAAAACTGAGAGGGAAAATATTAAAATGAAAGAAAACTAATTTAATTATTGCTTTTATTTTTATTTCTATCATTTATTCTAATTAATTATGACAGAAAAAAAACGCTAATTTAATTTTGCTTGTAAAAATTTTAATTGTTAAAAAAAACAACAACACCATTTTCATAATACATGTGTAATAGGAAATTTACAAACATTGTATATAGATAAAAATAAATAAAATTGTATATATTCGAAATTTTAATAAACTTTTTTCGGAACAATGTAATTCAAACTAAATTCAAACAAAATGTATATAGAAAAAAGCTTTATTTAAACTTAACAGCACGCTAAGCATACCATGCTGTTGGGATTAAATATACATTTTGTATATATTATAAACTCCTTGGATATCTATTGCTATGAATATGACTCTTAGGTAGTCAAAAGCATACCTAGGATACCATGCTATTGCTCATCTCTATATACATTTCGTATGTATTTATTTTGAATTTTATATATTCATAGTGAAAACTTATTTTCATATTATGTACATATATATATATATATATATATAATTGAAATAATATTTTTAACGGTATACAAACAATTACAAACAATCTTTAAATCCACAGAAGTACTTTCGGTTACTTTCTAACCTGCCTCAACTGCCATTAAATTCAAAAATTAAAAGCGGAAGCAAACGTCATCAATTCAAATTCCACGAATCTCGTATTTTAATGTTAGAAGCTTGTCGATTTATTAAATGCATTTTATTCCTGTTTATAAAAATTGCCTCTTTAATTTTTCTTTTACTATGGTTTCTCTCTTCGTGAAGAATTTTCACATTTTCAAAATTAAATTTAAATTTATATTTACATGTTTTTTCATGATTGAAGAAAACTGAAAAAGATATTAAATCGCCATTATTTTTATTTTTTACACGCTTATATAACAATTCGTGTTTCTTCAATCTTTTCTCAATGCTGCACCTAGATTCACCTATATATGATAGCATACAATCACAAAAAATTTGATATATGACATTACCATTTTGATTGACAGGTATGACATCCTTAGAATTATTAACTAATTTATTAATATTGTTTGGAATGTAGAATGAAACATTAAATACATTCTTATATAAATCCTTAAAAAATTTTACTTGTGGATTTGAAATAAATGGAATAGATATCCATTTTTTATTATTAATCTTCATTTCTTTTAAATTATAATAATTTTTTTGAAATTGACTTAAAGTATTGCTTATTTGTTCCATTTTATAACCAACATCAAGCAATTCCTTGGCAAATATCTCAATATTTTTCAATTTATCACTTTGGTAACGACATAATTTTTCATTCCGAAACAAAAAAGATTTAAAACTTGCCATCTTATGCATCATTGGTACTTTTGATTTACAATTTATATATCCTCTTTTTTGCAATGGCTTAATTATTAGTTTATAATTTAATATACTGTTATTTCTTGTGATCATTAAATCTAAATAGTTAATCTTATAGTCCTGTTCTTTTTCAATAGTCCATTTTAAGCCATTTAACTTATTTAATTCCTCTATAAGCAAATTTATAAAATGGAACAAATAAACAATACTTTAAGTCAATTTTAAAAAAAAAATATTATAATTTAAAAGAAATGAAGATTAATAATAAAAAATGGATATCTATTCCATTTATTTCAAATCCACAAGTAAAATTTTTTAAGGATTTATATAAGAATGTATTTAATGTTTCATTCTACGTTCCAAACAATATTAATAAATTAGTTAATAATTCTAAGGATGTCATACCTGTCAAGCAAAAAAGTAATGTCATATATCAAATTTTTTGTGATTGTATGCTATCATATATAGGTGAATCTAGGTGCAGTATTGAGAAAAGATTGAAGAAACACGAATTTTTATATAAGCATGTAAAAAATAAAAATAATGGCGATTTAATATCTTCTTCAGTTTTCTTCGATCACGAAAAAACATGTAAATATAAATTTAAATTTAATTTTGAAAATGTGAAAATTCTTCACAAAGAGAGAAACCATAGTAAAAGAAAAATTAAGGAGGCAATTTTTATAAACAGGAATAAAACGCATTTAATAAATCGACAAGCTTCTAACATTAAAATACGAGATTCGTGGAATTTGAATTGATGACGTTTGCTTCCGCTTTTAGTTTTTGAATTTTATGGCAGTTGAGGCAGGTTAGAAAGTAACCGAAAGTACTTCTGTGGATTTAAAGATTGTTTGTAATTGTTTGTAAACCGTTAAAAATATTATTTCAATTATAATTACAATATTGTTTTTAATTAACAGATATTTTATTATATATATATATATTGTAATGGACAATATTTTTACTCCATTATAGCAATCATTAGTTAACTGGGCCCCACAGTTTGTAGTGCCAAATGTAATCAAATGTTTATATACAAGCATATTATGCTGACCACGTTGTGGCTTTAAATGTTATGGAACGTCAATATATGAAAAGAAAATTATGTTCCAAATATTGGATGACAAATGTAATGGAATACATGTAATCTAAATGATCTTAAACAAAAAATCACATATGAAGAAAGAAGGCCTCAAATATTGGTTCCACAATGTAATGGAATGCCTATCCACAATTGAAATGGCCCATTCATTGGAAAGCCAAATGTAGTGGAATCATGATTGCTATATCCTCATAAACAAATCACAATGAATAATATCTCACATTTTAAGCATCAAATATAATGAAACGACTAGCAACAGTCCTTAACTAATCATGTCTGCATGTTGATGGTGCCAAATATAGTAGAATACATTTATCATCCAATTTAAATAATAGAAAGGTAGCACATCTTACACATAAAGATGGACCTTAACAATCTAAATGAATCCAATTGTTGAGAAAGTTTAATATAATAGATTGTATAATTTAAATGAAGAAAGATAAAATTATCCCAGTTATATATAAATAAATTGTTTATATGCCCTTCCAGCTAGCTATACATGAAATAAATCCAAAATCATACAGAGCAATAATGAGACCTATTATTATAATTTATTCTTAGGGTTGATGTGACTAACTAACAAAATATATATCAGAAACAAAGGGAATTCTATTGAATCTAATATACATATTACATAAGTAAACTTATGTATATCTAAACATATTAATGAACATTGGCTTGATAAGATGACCCAAAAACTAAATAACAAGTGAAATACGAAGTTATTCTCCATTAAGTTGTGAATTCAATTAATTTCATAATGACTCTGGCACTAAAAGAAAAATAAGAATAAAATATTAATACTTTTCCAAATAAATTACAAAGGTATTACTTATAAAACAAATAGTACATTCTTTATTTCTATATTATGATTTGATTTTAGGTAGTATCAGTGTTTTAAATAGTTTTCAAATATAAACCCAAATACAAAAAAATATATAAAAAGATAAAGACATATTTGTGCTCAACAAGTATGCATTAATATAAACACAAATTGATATCTATATTTTCCAAATATTCAAAATTAAAAAAAAACAAAAGTAAATAAAAATATATTATATACATCAAATATGTGAATTGTTGTTTAGGTCTACATAAGAGTTATCATATGAAGTTAAAATAAAAATAGATAAATAGATAAGTGAATAATTAAATGGTAAAATATTGCAAATTAATAGAATAGATAATAAAAAAAAATTAAGGTATATAAATAGTAGAAATTATTTAGAATAAAAAAATTGTGAATATAACTTTCACTTTTAATATATATATATATATATATATTGTAACGGACCGTAAAATGTACTGGGCGTCTACAGGGTAAGATATTTAATTAATTGCTGCCCCAAATGTTTGGGTTGCCAAAATATGTAACGGACTATAAAACCTTTTAGGATAATACATTCAGAGCCTTCTCTACTTATAGGTCCTATTACTACTCGGAGTTCTAACTCAGTGCAGATACTAGCCTTTAACTCTGCTCAAGGATGGAATTAAATAGGATGGCAATAATGTGACCTCTATATAGATCCTTAATGGCTATTGCTAATAATAAATTAAAATCTGTATGTAGGTATAATAGCTATACTGGTGAGTGAAGTATGAATGATGCTTGACAATATAGAGACCAGAGAAACAAAGGTTTTAACTTTAAACAATAAATATTTATTAACAGATCATGCTTATAGTTATAATATTTATAAATCAACCGAATATATACATGATTATTATAAAACATTAATTTATCCTTACAACAATATGACTAGCTGTAATTCAAATATTAAAATATGGGCTGAAATAAGAATTATAAAATTTAGTGCATAATTTACAATAACGTATTAATTATTTTGAATATAAAATTATATTATTAATGTATGATTATCATTCTGTTTACGTCCTTTAAATATACCTCAAAGTTATGTCCATGAATTGCTAATTTGTGTTTTGTATAGTTAAGAAAATATTATATATATTTAATTATTAATTAGTTTGATTTTATCGTATTAATTATTTAATAAATGTAAATATTTAAAATCTTACCTTTTTGTTTCAGTCATTGTCCAGTTTTAAACCTTCCATTATGATAATATTTTATTTACAAAACATTTATAATATATTGATGTATAGTTTGAGTTGTGCACCTCTCTCACCCTATAAAAATCTAAACAAATGGGTTCTTTTGTTTTTTTTTTTTTAAAAAAAAATGTTTGCGACACTTGGATAAAAGAGTGAGAAAAATTCACAACCCAACTCTCAGTATACATTAAAAAAAAAAATTTGAAACATAAAATATAATGAAATTTTGGAATTCCTTAAAACAATATCACATTAATTTTTAAGAGCAGCTTCGGGATTCTTAGCAGATAATGTCTTTCTTTCCTTCATGTATATTAAATCATGTTGACGTTTTAAGCATTACACTTCCCATGACGAAATTGAATTCCTCGGCGTTTGATTTTAAAGCCATGCATTTCCATTTATAACAAGATTTTTCCACGTTGATTTAAAATATATATATACCAATAAATACGATCCTCCATCACACGTCAACGACACCAAGAGGATAGAAAAATCCCCTGACACTCAATTAGCAAAAGTGCATTTTTAAATTTTATTTACACAATATAAATTATTAAATATGAATCCTTTTTTTTAAAGCTTACGTTATATTATAAGGCGAACGCTATCTCTATGCAGTTTTATTTATATATCCATGAAACGTATGATAAAGATTTTACTTTTAGAGTAATGTTAATAAAGTTCTATTTCATCATTAGTTGATTTTATTTTATCCCAGAAACATTTGATTGCAATTATATTTTTTTAACAATGTTAAATAACTATGATGCTCTTAGCATTTATTTGAACGAACGAAAGTTCATCGATTAAATAGTTTTTTTTTCTTTTTAAAACATTTTACAATTATCAATAATAAAATTCCAAATATTAAATAGTTTAATATTAATAAAGAATGGAAATCCTAATAACTAATATATTAATTAAAATATTCTTTACAACTTTACTTTCATGCATTTCAGTTGAACAAGAAAAACCAACAACAACTTAAAACAAAAAAAAAAAAAATCTGTTGCTTAGATATTTTTTTTTTTTCACGTTCCCCAAAATCAACAAAGGTTTACTCTTTTTTTCCTCTTTTAAACAAAAGAAATGTGGTTACTAGAATTTAATGTTAAATATTCTTTTTTTTTATTTTGTCACGTCATGATTTAAAATCTACATTCATGTATATATATGTGTATATGTATATATTTTATTTTACATTTAATAGAAAAAAATGTGTTCATTCCTTCATGAATGTATGGTTATGTTTGTGGTATATATATGTGTATATGTCTCCAAATTGTTATTTTTTTTTAATAAGGATTGGACATCACCTTACAATATATATATATATATATATATATATTGTAACCTAGTGTTATTGACACTTGGTTTATTTAGCATCGTTTCCACAGGAAAACAATGCTATCCTTTTCTAGGAAATAAAAAAGTAAAATAATAATAATATTAAGTGATTAATAAAATATGCTATTTACTCACTTTAACGTGTTTTAAGCAAATAACTAAAAAATTTAGTAATTTGATGTCATTTTGAAGAAGAGCATGAATAATTTAATTAAAATATTAACAATAAGAGCAATTTAATATAGTATAAAAGCACCTATCATAAACAGTAATTGATTTTGGATGGGTAGAGGGGGAGAGTAGATGAATGTCTTGTCATAAAGCACAATAACTTCTGATAATTTATTTTGTAGAAAATCATATTTAAAAGAAATATACATCACTAATTATTAATTGAGTATATTTATTATTTTTCATTATTTGTCAAATTACTTTGTAATTCATTTAAATCATATGGAAAAATATATGACTGTAATAAGTTTTTTTTTTCCTTTCTTTTGTTTATGTTATAATTAAATGATTATTTTTCTGTAAGAGGTCGCTAAAAGAAGACCGCCAAATTTTGAAGAAAGTTTAGTCTGACATTAGTTTTACAAGGAGGAAGCAGTACTGAAATTCGGAAACAAATTTTTTTTATTATTTTTTATTGCAGAAATAAATATAAGTCAAGTAAATTTTTAATAATATCATGCGTGGCTAATCCTATTTGATAAGATATTCTGTTTTCTGTTGCCATCTACCTATTTTAAAGCTTTTTATACGCAAAAATATACTATCTTCTGCTAAAGTTCAAAATGACCGTATTGACTACAGCAATCACGGAAAGTGTCATTATGTTTAAAATAAGTAATATAAGTAATTTCCAGGAAATAATCCATTATTTGTTAACTTTACCTTATTTAATAATCTTTTCGTGGTATAAAAGAAAAATTATAATTAAAAAGACATATTAGAAAAGCCAAGGAAAGTTAACTAGAAAATTTCACGCTCTTTCTAAAAGAAATTGTCTGCTTTTGAAAATAATGTAAGTTCCCCACGTTAAAATATGTTTTATTCACTGAAAATTATCTAGAAATAATATTAATGATAAAGGATATTTACTTATGCACCTGTATATTTTTTTTTTAAAAAAAAGAAAATATAAATTTTCTCAAGGCAAATATCGGAAAATTTGTATGTGTGCATTTTACGGAGAATTCCTTATTAAAGACAAATTACAATTCCTAGAATAGGAATAAAAACTACAAACATTAGTGACTTAATTATAACCATAAAATAATATGTTATATTATACATCAATTGGAGTCGTTAAAACTTTATATCCACGTAAGTCAGCTGCATTCCTTATAATAATAGTATTTTGGAAAATTTGTGCATTATTTTATTCATAAGCCAGCTAGCTAAAAATGATACGTATCACCGATAGTAAAAAGAAAAGAATTGTATATGTGATCGTCTATCGTCAAATATTCGTCATGTTAAAATATGTATTGTTTTCTTGGATCCCAAAATTATAGCAGTTAATTCAAGGAAGAATTAACATCCAACGCTGTTATGTTTTTTTTTCTTTGCCTAATTTATTAATTGCACCAGAATGGAGGCAACTTTTATAGAAATGAAATAATAAAATGTGTTTCTTATTTTAAATTTGCTTCGTGAACTACGAATGGATCAAGTTCTTCATCTAGATAAATTGCCCAATGGAAAAACATTTTTCTAGTGAGATAATAAGCACTTGTTAAGTAATGATTTTTTTTTTACTAATTTGTAAAATTATGTGTATTTTTTTTTATATCAACAGGTTAAAGGCTGTATAGTCAAGTAATATTTAAATGACCTTGTAATCATAAAGGTATGTTTTCCTGTAATTATTCTAGGTTAAATTTATATTTGACATGGAAATTTTTTTTTTATAAAATGTGTTTACTTATGATATGCAATTATGGGTATAAATTTATATGTTAGATGCGTAAAAGTAGAAAAATTTAGATACTTAATAGGTAAAATATCTAGTTAAAATTATCAGAAGTAATTAAAGAGAAGTGCTATACAGGATATTACTTATTTAAAGTTTGAAACAAATTTATACTATGTTAATTGCGGAACATATTCCCAATTATTCTTTATTAACGCATTCACTTAATTTAGTTCAAGATACTATACTACCAAATACTTGCTGAATGTTTCTTTGGCAAAGGCGAAAATTATTATGGTTAATTCTGTGATATCCATTGATTTCAGACGTTGATCTATGTATACCCCAGAACATAAATTTAGTGTAATTAGTGTATTTGCTTGTCTTGCCCCGGTATATCATTGGTATATGCTTAATATTTGCATAAGTAATAATTGTAATGTCTTTATTTTGTGGGATGGAAAATGATCTCCCCAAAAGCTTTATTTTCCATGAGGGGAATAGATAAATCTAGTATTCGGGTATGTTTATAACCCAAGTGATCGCTTCTCAGAGTTAGGTCGATCAGTGATTTATATCGTATTTAGTGTATTTCATTCGTTAAAATCCCAGGAGAGGATTATATTTGGTGTGCTTTCCTATTATGCCCAAGTAAGAGGCAAGGACCCACCAAACTATTTTAATATAGTAGTTAACTCTACAGACCTTCAGTGTTATTCCATATTTCTCATGAGAAAATAGAGATAATTCCACCACGGAAGGTGTTGAATATTGTGTTTTGTTTAGAAAGTTATGGCAAGATAACGGGTATATTGGAGGTTAATTCCTCAAGATCCATTTAGTAAAAATAGCGTGCTAGTATATATGATCAATGTCTGGATTGTGCGGCGGAATAGTGCTGGTAATCCACATCGTAAGTCAATGGAGAGAGTAAGTTTAAAATTGTGTGATTTAAAAATTTTTATTTGCCAATGGAGGGTTCAAATACTAGGTTTAATTCGGGTTAATGATTAAGTAGCACTCACAATATAACTTATACTGAGAAAAACAGTGTGTATAACAACTTCAGTTGTTATTAAGGTAAACATTAAAATAATAAGTGTAACTTCTGATAAATAACCCATAAATTATAATAAGTTATCTAAATAAAAACTATCATTTAATTAAAGATATGATAATAAAAATCGTTTGTACGTATTGCCTAGAATCAAATTGTTTTTGTTTTAAAACAGATCGTTAGTCAATAAATTTAAGTAGCCGTTCATATAAGATACACTAAATGGATGAGTTGATGTATCAATAATAATATTTATTTTGTTATATTCAATTTGCATAAATGTAAAAAGAAGATGAAGAAGTAGTTCGAATCCAGGTCTAAAAGTATAGACGAATTACTGTTAGTTATATTTTGTTTTATCCATATGGGATCGAATAAATTGTATATGTTTGTTTATTATGTTAATCATAAAGGATAGTTTTGTTAAACTGTAATAATAAATTAGAATCTTGTTAAAATTTAATAAATTATAGTCTTGTTACAAGTTGTCTTGAGTCATTTTTCTTGTGTGCTAAATAAAAGTGTATTTGCATAATTCTTGCAATACTTTCTTGAGTCCAAAATCATTTATGAAATCTTAATTCAGTACACCAGATAGACAATTGTAAGCAGATCCGAATATTTCATTATATTTTAATTTAATAAGAATTATTTATGGAATTGAAACTTCAGACCAGAACATTTTATTTTATATGTGTGTAAAATCACTTTATTCCCAAACTAGTCGCTTTTGGTTGCACATTATTAAGTACACCTTTAAGTGAAGAGTCTAAGTAATAAATCTTAGTGAAATTATTGTGTTGTCATGGATAATGGAAGGACACAAAAGCACCCTTGTCTTTTCGTCATTCCGACTAAGATTCTGGAGTAAAAGGGGCTGTATTATTCAAAATTATGCGTTGTTATTGAATATGGTTATCATCTCGTTAAATATTATAATAGTTGATATGTGGATGAAGACACCTGGAATTTAAGTAAAGTAAATGTTTCCTATAGCCGACCAGAATGTCAGTCATATGCGACAACACAATACTGCCGAGCATTTTTCTTTAAAAATAACAGAGAACCCTGAGATTAGTGTCATTATTATAAGTGCTCTTAAATTAAGAATTGATCAATTATGATCAACATTACAAGCGTGGCATGGTTTAAGAGATTGAAACTTCTAATTGTATAATAATAAAATATTGAGATCATATTGGCAGATTAATGAATGTTTTATTTTAGTCAGTAATATTAACAATGACATGAAATCATCATCATCATTGTCGAACAGTGCAAGTACTTACAGCTCAGAGAATGTGTTTTGGATAGAGAAAGAATGTTAGTTATTCTAAATTTTCTTTTTAAATTTATTTTATTAATGATAATTTTTTTTTTATTCTATCTCTGTCTGAACTGCATATCGCTGTAGCTGAATTATTATAACTAACCAAACGTTGAGCTATATTAGATAAAAATATAGGGTTTGCTACCCGAATCATAGACGGAAGCGATTAGGATTTCCGAATTCTCTTTCATAATAATAGAAGGCGCTCTTTTTATTAGGTTAGAATATATATATATATATATATAACAACTCATATACAACCCAAACTTATACGCCATACTTTAAAATTTTAAATTACTTAAATGTTAATTTTGACACTTGTTAAACATTTGTTTTTTGTTTTTTTTAGAAAACAAGACGCTTTCTAATTAAAAATAAAAGTAAAAAAAAAAAAGAATATCAATCTCAAAAATATATATATCATTTATACTACCTTCTTTTTCAAAGTTAAACTTGTTCATTTTTCTTTTCAAAAGTCAACTTGTTCCGTTGTTTTTTATTCCTTTATATTTCTTTAATATTAGAATGCATTCTAGCCAAAGTTAAATTGAAGAAATATCACATTAGAGAAAATTATCAGTTTCCAAACACACACACATATATATATATATATTTCATTTTTTTAAAGATTTCTTTTCTTGAAAAAAAAAATCGACATGTTGAATCCAATATATTAACTAATTTTAGTTATTTCCAGATTGTTTTTAGATTTACCATTATAAATTCCAGGTAGCTATATCAAATTTCAGCTTCAGACGCGGTGAAATTCATGTGTTGAAATTTGCCTAGTTTTTCTTTTTAAACTGACTTGGGATAAAAGAAAAGAAATGGCACAGCTCCCTGGCTGTGATATATATATATATATATATATATATTAGCCAGTCATGGTTTATGTGTTTACTACAGTAATTTATCTTATTTAATTATTCTCAAGAATGGCAATTCCAAAGAAACAAAATACAACTAATTTTATCCTTCAGTTTTTTTTAATAACTATCCTAATAATAATGGCCCCTTTTGTTGTTGCTGTTGTTCCATATGAGCTAGCAAATGCAGTTTTGAAAACCATTGTTACATATGTTTTTTTTAAACAATTAACATTCAATAACTAAAAATATCAATCATATATAAAAAAAATTATAAATTGAAAATTTATTCGACAGCTTTAAAAATATATATATACATAAATAATATTATTGCATTTTTTAATATTCACTACAAATAAAATAATCTTTTTTATAATCAACAATTTATATCTCTTTATTTATTTATAATAATTAGAACATACAAGTATTACCATTAAACATCTCACCATTAAGAATATTCATAATAATAATAGTTAACTATTCACAACGATGTACCATCAACAAATAAATAGAATAATAACTCCAAACAACTATAACTAATAACCATAAACAATAATAATACTCCATATATAAACATCAAATCAAAGAGATTTTTTTTAATAACAACAAATGATTTTTAAAATATAGATAGATTTATCAATATTTACTATATATATATATATATATATATATATATATATATATATATATATATATATATATATTGAACCAGTCAATCTTAGCTTAAGATTGTGCTTCATGTTTCTACCTACTAACCTGTGTTTAAATCCCTATTTCCCATCCCACTCCTTTTGTCGTGTATATATATTTTATGTATATATTTGAGATGCGCGCCTAAATTATAAAATTTAATGTTTCAATAACATGTTTTAAAATTATTATTAATTCTTTTTTATCAATTATTAATTGTTTTTATTAAAATACATAGGTGGCCCTCAATAATATATATAGGAGCAAAACTTACTAACAAAATATTGATTTTTTAAAATATTTTATTATATGTCATTTTTGGCTTTTTCTTGTTAAATTGCTTGTTTTTATTTATTAAACTATTATAAAATCCAATATGGAAGATGTGACGGTTGTTAATTGTCCAAAAATAATTAAAGGGAGATATTTTTTTAATTAAAGTTTTACTTAAAATAAATGGGAATAAATAGATTAAAGATTTTATTTTGTATAAACATGTTGTCAAATCTATTTCTAATCTGGAAATAGATTTGAATTTATTTTTGGACATTATCTTACTGTTGCATCTTCAAAAACAACCAATAAAGAAAAATTATAAAATGACTGAATTTTGAGTCACAGATTAGATTAGCTACTATTGAGAGAACTGATTGTAAACATATTACACATCGCTTGAAACTTGAATAATGTAGCCATAAATCCATCACTTCCCGTCCTGTTTGGGTAATCATCTTCAGTGGCCATCTCATTCTGCTGCCCAAGAGGAAGTAAAAGCCTGACCTAAGAACTTTAATGCTAATAGAAGCTTGCAGTTATTTAAGAACTTTCATTTCAATTGTCGTGCATGTGCAATAATTTAAATTGGACTCTTAAAATTTCCAGATAACTTTTCAAGCCATCACTGCAAACTAAATCTAACCTAACTCACCTATCAACATTTCTTTTAATATATTATTTAACTCTGTTTTTGTTAATATGTAATTTTCTCATAGTTAATTTCTATATATAATACGTAAATTGCTCTCAAATGATTTCTTTAAATTTAATTCTATCTCATATGCTCTAACTTTCTTTAATTTTGGTGCGGTCATTTATTTATTACTTGATTTTATGTGTGCTTTTATTTTTAATATGCCAACCAAGCAAACTGGCAAGCTTAATTTATAAAAATATTTTCTGACATTTTTATATAAACCTTCATGAAGCAAGTTATTTATGTCCCCTTTTAAAACATAATGGATTATTAATTAATACATTCACCAGATTGTTTTACCTCAACATTTTGTTTATGCTTTAATATCAAAATATAGATATATTTGTTTAACTCTGGATTTTCTATACAGGGAAAATCCAGAACTTATGCAAATTAGCGCTTTGAAATTTAAAAATATTCTTTATTCATTTCTAAAAAGGTGACCGATTATTTGTTTTCTATATAACTGCTAGTTATTTTTTTTCTATACTCTTAAAATAGTATATGCTTAAAATATCAAATACTGTATTTATATATTCCAGTTATTGTAAAATCAATGAAGGTGGGATTGATTTATTTTAAATAACAGAAAAGGGAAGGGGCTAAATCTTAATGTATCTTTTACTAAATAAAATCTTCATGTATATTTTATTAAATGAAATCTCTCTCTATATATATTATAGTGGCATAGCATATTATTTATATAAATTATAGCATTCAAACAAGGGTCATTTATTTTTAAAGCAGTAAATTATATTTTATGTCATTAGGGACATTCAGTCATACTGCGTTAGTGACATTTAGCCTATCTTCGTATTATATATATATATATTATGTGCTTCTAGTCTTCTAATCTGGGGGTTGTGACAAGTTTGAACCCAAAGATTTTTTCTTGTACCTTGTTCAATAGATATTTGAGCTATCTGGAACCACATTTATTTCGTATAAAATACCTCTGGTGGTGATCCTGTAAGTTTGGCACATGCTATGCATAACTACTTTCTTTGTATAAAAAGGCCACTGGCGGTGATACCTAAGTTTGGCACACACTATGCCCATCCACTTGTTTCATATAAAAAGGCCTCTGGTGGTGATTTCCTAAGTCTGGCACATGCTATGCCCATCCACTTTGTTCATGTCCAGAAGCACAACCTTTTCCTCTTAGTTATTTTTAGGCTATTATGTCAGCACCGTAAACTTCTTCGTATTTATTATTTCTTTTGCTTCATGACCCAGTCTTAATGCTCTAATATTAAAATTGTGCTCTGCTTAAAATATATATAAATGCCAACTGCTTCTATTTTTATTAGTTAAATTTATTTCAGTCTTATACAATCCCACCATCGTAACTTATTTCTGTATTTAAGAGTATATGCCTTGGAAAAAATAAAGTGTTCGTCTTACTATTGTTAAAATAATTTTTCATTAAATATTTTGTCATAGATTCAAATATAATCAAATGTTTTCAAATGTATTTTGTTTATTTTCACGATTTCAATGGTGTGAAAATAGTTTATATCATATGTATAATGAATTTCAGAATGCTCCTAGAAAAATATATGTTAGTCACAATGTTTCTGAACTGTAAATCAAAGCGTTAATGGCAGTATTATGTAATTCTTTCTAATATTTGAATAGCATCTTAATATTGAACCCACCCAAAGATGTGTGTGTATTTGTAATATATTATTTAGATAATAAAGGGCATATGAGAAATAATAGTGTGAATGACACTACGTAATTATCTACCGCTTGCTCATTCACACACACGCTAATGTATAATAATTTGTCAGTCTATTAAACTATATTTTATTGTCTAACTTATTTGAGTAGTTTGAATTCCTTTTCCTCCCTTCCCACATATTACAGCCATGCTTATGTATATTTTAGTTTAGTCCTAGTTAATAGATGTCTCATTGTTTTGCTCAGCTTTGCTAGTCAGCCAGATTAAGATTAATTTTCATGTGACATCACTATTATGTTATTCATTAGGGTTAGATCTGGGGCTTAGAGAGTGGGTTCGAATCCAGGATGGTCCCTGATCTAAATCTTGGGCTTGACTGGGTTTGAAGAACAGTTTGTGAGTTCCAGCTCATGTTAGATGGATAAACATGTTTTGACCGGTACAATATATGATCAATAGATGGTGTTTTACCAAAACCACCAAAACAAGTGTAAATATTTGTTTACATAAATGACAAAGGAGTCAAAATTCATTATGTCTTTCATTTGCTCACCCTCAGATCAGCTGATTTCAAGCTAAATTTGCTATCATCAACGTTTCTATCAGTTTGCAAGCATAAATTTTTCAGACCAGTAAAGTCTTCAAACTCAGCCTAACAAGCCAGATAGCTATATGGGTCTGATCTCAGTTCAGTTTCACTACATAGTTAAAGCCTCTTCATATATACCATTGCAAAAAACCTTTAAAGGTACATTTATGAAAAACAAAAACAAGTTATTCACATAACTTGCTATCACTTGTTATTTATGATCAACAGATGCCAAAACAAGTGTAAATATTTGTTTACATAAATGAGAAAAGAGTCAGAATTCACTATCTCTTTCATTTGCTCACTCTCAGATCAGCTGATTTCAAGCTAAATTTGCTATCATCAGTGAAGGATAGAGTTAGAAACTAGATCTAAACACTGATGATAGCAAATTTAGCTTGAAACCAGCTAATCTGAGGGTAAGCAAATGAAAGAGATAGTGAATTCTGACTTTTTGTCATTTATGTAGACAAATATTTACACTTGTTTTGGCGGTTTTGGTAAAACGCCATCTATTGATCATAAATAACAAGTGATAGCAAGTAACGTAAATAACTTGTTTTTGTTTTTCATAAATGTACTTTTAAAGGTTTTTTGCAATGGTATATATTGCAGAGGCTTTAACTGTGTGGTGAAACTGAACTGAGATCAGACCCATATAGCTATCTGGCTTGCTAGGCTGAGTTTGAAGACTTTACTGGTCTGAAAAATTTATGCTTGCAAACTGATAGAAACATTTTGCATTAACACTTGGAGTCAGTATTTAGATCTAGTTTCTAACTCTATCCTTCACTGATGATAGCAAATTTAGCTTGAAATCAGCTGATCTCAGGGTGAGAAAATGAAAGAGATAGTGAATTTTGACTCTTTTGTCATTTATGTAAAGAAATATTTACACTTGTGATGTGATGTGATGATGTGATGTATTATGGCTTCTCCTTAAATGAAGTCAAGAATATCTCAGCAATTATGCCCAGATAAACCTGTTAGCCACTTTCTTTTACATTCCCCACTCTAAATTTACCCATAATCTGCTCTATCCCATTTCCACAACATAATTTTTGTCAACTCTATAACCTCCCCCTTATCTTTTCCCAAACCCAGCATAAAAACCAATAATTCACTTTCTGTATAATCACTCTTTTCATATTTATTTTTCCACAACTTCATTATATGTACCCTTTCTGTTTTCAAACATTTACATTCAATTAACAAATGCCTAATATTTTCAATTCCTTCCTTACATAATTTACAAAATAAATCACCCATATTTTTCCATTTACATGTATATTCTTTTGTAGCTAAAGATCCCATTCGAGCCTTAAACAATAAACTACTTTCCTTACTATTATCATATATTAACTCACACCTAATATTCTGTTTATTTCTATATATAATTAAACTCTTTTTACTCTTCATACTATTTCTCCTTCTCTCTAACTCCCTAGTCTTTATTAATAAATTTATTCTTTTATTCCATTCCTTACTACTATAACACTCAATAATCCTCTTAACACAATCATCCCATCTTTTGTACAAATATACTGATATAAATTCTTTATCCAAATCTTTTGCATACCACATTACCTTTCTCACTCATCTTGTTACCTGCCCTTTACTCATAACCCAATTAAATACTATTTTGGCTATTCTTTTATTATCCATAAACTGCAATCTACCAAACATTTTCATTTTACTTTTTGCATCTCTCATATAAAAACTTGACCATCCCATTTTTCCTTGAATTGCCTCCCTTGCTGTCCATACTTCTGCATCCAATGCATGTCTTCCTACTTCCCTTTGAGCTTTTTCTAAATAATATAATATTTTTTTACTAACATATAATGCATCATTACCATATGTTAACCCTGCTACTGCAACTCCTTTCCATATAATTCTAGCTACATCATATTTATTATATGAAAATACTGTTAATTTCTTTATCAATCCCTTTCTTTTCTTTGCTTCATTTATCAATTTTTTCTCCCATTCATCCAAATAATTTTTCTGATTACTTAAAATAATTCCCAAATAACTATATCTATTCACCAAACTTAACTTTATATCTCCCAATAAAAATTCTACATTTTCTCCTTCCCCAGTATTAACCATCATTATATTTGATTTTTCTTCACTAAATTTAATCTCAATCTCTTTACCCATCCTTGCACATGTCCTCAGCATAATTTCCATATCTTCTCTTCTTTCTGCACACAAAAATATATCATCTGCAAAAAGAAGACCTGACAAAATATATACTCCCTTATTACCTATTAACGGTATCTCTATCCCTCTTCCTAATCTTTCTATTGCTCTTTCCATTTCACTCAAATACAACACAAACAAAATAGGTGACATAGGGCATCCTTGCCTTAGTTCCACACCATTTTTAACTTTAATTGATTCTATATTCTCTAATTGATATATATAATAATTATTTTCATATAATTTCTTAATAATATCTATTAAAGCTACATCCATTCCCAAATTTGCTAAACTTATCCATAATCTATTTCTATTTACTCTATCATATGCCTTCTCTATATGTATAAAACTCATATATAACTGTTTACCTGCATTCCTACTCATACCCATAAGTTGTGTAACTACAAATAAACTATCTCCTATACGCCTATCTAATCTAAAACCTCCTTGCATTTCACCCACTACATTATTCCCTTTCATCCATTTTACAACTTTACTAGCCACCATATATGAGAAAACTTTATATAAAGCTGATGTTACCGCTATCGGTCTATAATTATTCAACTTTCTATGATCCTTACCCTTTCCTTTAAATAATAACCTTACTCTTGTTTTTTTACTCTTGTTTCGGTGGTTTTGGTAAAACGCCATCTATTGATCATAAATAACAAGTGATAGCAAGTTATGTGAATAACTTGTTTTTGTTTTTCATATATATATATATCTTCATACATTTAAGGATTGTTGGTAATAGTTTGTAAACCGTTAAATTTATTATTTCATTTATAATTACAATTTTGTTTTTAATTAACAGACATTTTATTTATTTTATATCTATCTATCTATCTATCTATCTATCTATCTATCTATCTATCTATCTATCTATCTATCTATCTATTTATCTATCTATCTATCTATCTATCTATCTATCTATCTATCTATCTATCTATCTATCTATCTATCTATCTATCTATCTATCTATCTATCTATCTATCTATCTATCTATCTATCTATCTATCTATCTATCTACCTATATATTGTACCGGTATAAATCCAACACGCTTACTCATACACAGTACCCGAGTTCAAACCCAGTCCACGTTTAAGAATAAATTCCAAAACACCAACTAAATTCAAACCCAAACCCCGGTATGACTAACCGATGATGACTTTATACCAGCACGGGGTTATCCCTTTTCTAGCTCAGCTCAGAACATAGACTAATTCTTACAGTTAATGATATCTATATTTTATTATACTTTAGATATTGGAACGGTCATTCATGTAACGTATATATTTAAGTTGCCAATACAGACAGTAAGTGGCTACCTAGATTTAGAGAGTAATAAGGTGGAGGACACAAAAAGTAGATTAAATAAAGTGTTTAATAAGAAAAATAGAAACATATAAATATAGCGTTCCACAGTACGGTAAGACTTCCATGAATCCTCTTGTATTTAGCTACTAGTCTTTAGCGATCATTTTGTCTAGTGAACAAACTCATGCCAATAGCTGTGTAGTTAAATGGTTGACGAGTGGTTAAGAGAATCAGAGTATTTGAGCATTGAAAAAAAATATTTATCTAAAGATTATTTATTAATTTATTTTATTCGAATAGACTCGAGCCGTTACGTAGATGAACAGTTGGAGGAGGTTCTATATCAATACAACATAGGAGATAGATGTACGGGTGGTTGCCTGGATTCAAGAGCCCTACAGTAATCACTTGCGGTGCATCAACGGAATACCGGGCGGCTTGTACTTTGACAAGGCTTAATGCCCCCAAGTAGATCCGGGACACTACAACCAGCCAGGATCATTTCGAAACCCGGTGATCCAAGAGATTACCTGGGAAAGAAACTGCTTTCTTTCCCCAATGGTAGTATGGCGAGACGCTAACTTCAGCGAAGAGAAGGCATTGCCACAAACATGAAGGACGAGTACTTGAAGTGGATTTTTAAAAGAGATTATACAAAACCTGGAATCTATTCGTCTATTTCCACGCCACAGGCTGAGATCCTTATCCCAATAAAACATAGCGGAATTAAACTGACCGCGAAAACAATAATTAATTAATTTTACTCTGAAACCCCTAACCCTCCAGGTTGACAGGCGGTAGCGATAGTATCAAATTATACAGTGAGTTATTTCTTATTTCATATATGACATTAATATAATACTCGAAATCATTTTATATATTTAAGATTGAACCTTAGATTACAATTATATGACAACTTAACATAGAATAATAAAGTGAGTTAACATTTACCAACTCGGAATATGAAAGAATATTTAATTCAGAAAACGGAATTACTTGTAAATAACTTAATCATCATTTTACACTAGTTTTACACAGAGTTGGGAAATATTACTATTGGCATCGTTTGTTTATGGAATAAGCAACAAAAAAAAATATAAATGCATTCATTTGAATTATTATTACCATTAATTACAATTTTTATGAATTATTTCTAAAGACTAGAGCGGAGGATTAAAAGAAAAGAAAATTTACTGACAGGTTAAACAGTATCATTATAAACAAGATAAAAACTTACATGTCATTTATTTGATTGATAACATTAAGCTCGGGAGAAAGTTAAAAGTTCATGTAACACAGAGCAATACGTAACTGAACGAAGTACAC
>JAQFVV010013039.1:94078-301572 GCA_028023455.1 Epiperipatus broadwayi | reverse complement strand
ATTTCAACAAAAATTTTATTAACAATAAATAGTGATTACATACTAATAAGGGATAGATAAATGAATAAATTGTACAATAATATGATTGTATAATGTTCTATTTGTTATCTGGCTAGATTTTGTTATGAGAGTACAATTGTTATACTCTTATGTGGTTAGGTATAGTGATGAGATTCTAAGAACTTGATTAATGGAATAAGCATTTTTTATATAAACATAAATATTTTCTTTTAGAATTTCCTATTGTATAATGCTGGGTAGGTGGGAGTTGATAATCAGGAAAAGGAAAGAGCAGTTAAAGACCAGGTGTCATCAAAGACTTTACTGGAGGCCAGGAGCTGGTCACGTTTCTTGATTTTTTTGAGCGTTTGATAAAACAATGGTATGATTTGTGGTGGGGGTAATTCCATGAGAGTTTTGCATCTCACTATCCATATGGAATAAAGGACAAAGGTAGAAAGCCTTATTATTGAAAAAAACCCATTATGAATGGCATTTTCAAGTGAGAAAATCATATCAGGTCTTATGTTGGAATTGATTATAATTATATCTTTCAGTGTTTTAAGTCTTGGGCACCGGTGTATAATATGGTCTATGGTTTCATCTTCACAAGAACACAGACCACATATAGGGTCAATGCTGGCAAAACCTCTTCGGTGATAAAGGAACCAATTCGTGGGAAGCGCATTGAGATTTATTTTAATGATGAAGTCAAGGAATTTGGGTTCCAGACTCCATCTTTTAAAGTGTGAAATGAGTCTTTGGTTGGTTACATTTAGGCTGGTTTTTATGGGTTGTTGATTATAGTTGATTATATTGTATGCTTCCCATAAGGTGATTTTTTTGTTAAGGTTAAAGGGCATTATTGGGTTATAAAGTTGTAGGTGGTCTATTAGGGAGGCTATTCATGAACTGGCAAAGGGAAGAGGACGATCTGTCGGTGTAATTTTTTTAATAATGTTGGAGTATCCACAGGAGAGGATCAGATTATGTAGAGTGTTGTGGGTTTTCTGTAAAATTATTGCTTGTATTGAGTGGAATGACAGTCCATTGAACCTGCATGGTCGTTGGATGCCTCGCAAGCTAATAGCAACTGTCCTTCCTCTCCAAAGAAGTTTGGTACATAATCGGTTGATTTTATTTTGAAATTGTTTAGACATTTTTACGAATGGAAGGTAATATGAGATTTTTGGCATTATGATCATGTTGAGGAGGCCAACCTTTCCATATAATGAAAGGTAAACTCTAGAGAGTGACGTGGTGATGGCTTCAGTTGAATGGAGGATTGCATCTTGAATCTCTCTTGCCATTGCAGTTGGTGTTTTGAAGATTGGGAAACCTAGGTATCTTTGGGGTTTTGCAGAAAAGGGAGAGTTAATTTGTTTACCAGACATAATCTTCCATCTGGAAGATTTGTTAAAGTTTATTTGTAGGCCAAGTTTCGCTGTATTTCTGTTTAAGATGTTCATGAGATGGGGAAGGTATTTAATGGTGGGAAGAACAACCATGATGTCATCTATATATGCAAATACATTGAAGTTTTTATTGAGAGAGGGAAGGAAAATTCCAGGGAGGTTTTTTTCTATATCCATCAGAAGAGGGTTGATGTATGCTGTGAAGAAAAGGGCACTGAGTGGAGATCCTTGTGGGATCGACTTGTATGGCTTGAAGCCTGGTGTGATCTTGCCATCAAGAGAGAGAAAAATCTCTCTGTTGTTGAGCAGATTGCTGATCATCTGAACAATCCCGGCTGGAATGTCGCATTCCGACAGAATATCCAGGAGGATATTTATCTGGACTGAATCAAATGCTGCCGCAACATCCAGCTGGACAGCAATAGGTTTTGATTTACGATGTCCTCTGATGTAATTGAATAGTGCAGTTACATTGGACATAGCATGCGAGGTTGATGATCCCTTTTTTCCGTATTGGTTTGACGAGATATGGCTAAGGATTTGAGTTTGGATTTGATCTTTAATGACTGACTCAATTATCTTGATAAGCAATGGGGTCATGGAAATTGGCCGGATATTGTTAATGTCGTTTAGTGGTTTTGCTTTTTTAATAAAAGGCACGAGTGCCACTGGGTAAAGATCTGTTATGTTTCTGTTGCTGGAGGCTAGGTGATCAATCATTTTTTTAATAATTGGCACAGTGAATTGACTGAGGTGTTTGAGAAGGAAATTTGGGATGCCATGAAGGCCAGGATGAACGCCGTCAGGGAGAGATGTTATCTTCTGTTTGATTTGGATTTCTGTGATGCCATGTTCACCGGGGTCACCAGCATCCAACCAGCTGTTTATAGGAGGAGCTCCATCTTTTTGCATTAATTGGCAGAATTGTTTGCTGATGTGCTGCATCATTGGAAAGTCAACGAGATTGGTTCCATTAGAATTAATGGATAAGGGAGTGATTTGTTTTCTATTGTACCGCAGTGCCCATCTAAGGTAGTCTCTCGTCCAGCAGTGTTGTTTGTGCTAAGAAACATTTGGCTCTTCTGATGGATATATATTCTGCAAGGGACTTTTGCTTGATTTTGTAGAGATTTTTAAGGAAGATGATTTTTTCTGTATTTGTGAAATTTTGCTGTAAAGCTTGAAGTTGTATATTAATGTCTGTTAGATCATTTAGAAGGCCATTAGGTCCTTTGATTTTCCTGGCGTGGTGATTTAATATGGATTGTAGTATTCCGATGAAGGAAAACCAGCCCTCCTCAGCAGGATGGGAAAGGATGTTTATTTTCTGGAAAAGGATGTATGCCTCAGATACTATCGCTTCGGTCATATTTGATTGGGTGATCATGCGCATAGTTTTACCAGGTCCATCAATAGGTGCAGGGATTGAAATAGGTGTAAGTTGTAAGATTAGAGCCATATGATCAGGGAAAGCAACAGGGGCCAAGGCTGCATCAAGGTTGAAATGGAGGTCTGGGGGTGTAGTAAACCAAATCAATCAGTGACTTTTTAGTTTTAGTATAGAAAGAGTAGGCTTCGGGAGGGAAGAAGCCCTCTCCACACATTAATCTGCGATTTATTAGATGCAAAAATCTCTTGTTGAAGTCATTGTATGTGGTGTTAAAGTCTCCCAGAAGAATAGTAGGGGAGGCTCTGTTAGCGTTGATGGCATTTAGGATGTGGATTATTTTTAGATATTGAGAGGTGTCTTTGGCTGTATATATATAAGCTATGATGATCGGATAACCCCAATAGTCTATTTCTATGATAATAATATTGGCATCTAGGAATAGAATGCTAAAACTGTTTGGTGGTGTTGACTTGCTGAGCAGAATACCGACTCCACCTGAAGCAGAACGGCCTATGGAAAATCTAGTAAATCCAAGAGTTGAGAGAAGAGATAGTATTTTATGATCGGTCTTATGGTGATATTTAGTTTCACCCATAAGAAGTATATGAGGGGAGCAGAGCGAGAGCCAGTTTTTAATAGCTAGAACTCTATCAATTGAGTTGATGCCGTGAATGTTAATGCCAGCAATTTTGCAGAACATGATAGATTAATCCAAACCGTCCTCAGCAAAGTGTACCAAGTCAATGTGGGACATCTCCATGTTAATGAGGTCTGATGTTGTTTGGCAATCAGAGTCTTGTGATTGAATTTGTGGATGGATTGGTGATATAGTTGTTGGTTGAGGAAACGCATCCATGAAGTCTTCGGTGTCTGATGAAGTAGTGTAATCTGTCTGAGATTCGTCAGAAGGATCAATGGTATCAATGGTTGTAGGATCCATGGTTTTCCTCTTTTTTTCTATGGATTTGCGAGGCTTTGTGCTTGATATATCTGAAATTTGTTTGTTAGAGGGTGGAGGTGAGTAATGTATCAGATGGGCACTATCATCATCAGAGCTTGATTTATCTGAACGAATTGATTTTCTTTTAATTTTCTTATTTGTATTTTGGGTATTTGTTGTGTCGGTTTTTTGAGGGTTTTTAAGTTTAATAGTGTTTTTTTCATTTTCCTGTTCTTTTGATAAAAGTGTTTTTTTATTGTTATAGGAATTTGTTTTAAATTTTAGACCTGAGTCATTTTCAGTTTGCTGTAACTGTTGGGAAACATTAACTATGCTGACTTTCGGGTTGTGTGTTTGACAAGTCTTTTCATCTGGATGGTTAATTATTGCAGGAGTTGAAGAATTGAGGACAGTTTGTGGATCACTTTGTTTAGGTTTACTGGACTTAACTGACCCACATGAAGTTGTATCAGTGGTTTTAGACTGGGTGGGAGTTGTTATGGATGGATTGTTTTGAAATTTTTTGAGTGTATTTTCTTCATCACTTGTATTTTCCTTGCTCTCGTCAGATGGTTTGGTCATATTGCCTTCTTTTGTGTCAAGAGTTTGGCCTAGTATTGTTTCTCCGGGATTAGTATAGTCGTATGTAAGATCTTTAGTCTTATCGGTTTGAGTGATTGGTTTAGGTGCAGTATATGTAATTGCTTGGATCTCTGATTCACTACTATTAGTGTAGAGGTTGTCGTTTGTTCTTTCTTGAATATTTTTATTTTGAAAGATAGGTTTGGATGTGAAAGAGTTTGTTGGAGGATTTATTTGACTCAGGTTGTCTGGGTTTGTGAGGTTGCTGATTGAATTAGGCCCATGTGGTGATTGTCTATTTAAGGATGTGAAAGCCATGTTAGTAGGTCTACCAGGACATCTGTGAACTTTATTCTTTTTAATACCACAGTGTGTACATATTCTTGCTGCACAATCTTTAATGAGGTGTGTTCTTTGAAGGCAGAAGAAACATTGTGGATGTACTCCCCTGAAAGTCAAAACCCTAGGAGAGCCTCTTGCAGTAATAATAATGGGTATATCAGTGGGTATAATGTTTTTCTTCAATGTAAGTGTGAAGATAACTGTATTGGACAGGATTTGATCTTCGCAGTGAGGGTTTAATAGGTGTTTAAATTTGCTAACTGAACCATAATTAATAAGGATGTCTTGTAGTTCTTGTTCTTTCAAGTGGGCAAGGCAGTTTTGGATTCTGCCAGATAGTGTAACAGGACGGTTCATATCTATGGAGCATAGTATAAAATTTCCTAAAGATCTGTATTTATTTTTAAAGTTCATACGGTCCGCCCACGTTTTAAACTCAACGATAACATAGCGGTCATTGGGATGATTAAGAATCATATGAATGCCTCTGCCTAATTGTTTTTGATTGATTAGACTGTATAGCTGTTCTAGAGGGAACTTATATAGAGCACATTGTTGATTTGTTATAGCTAAGATTAACGATTTATCGCTGTAGTAGTTAGCAAACGATTTATATAGGCTATTGGGAATCGTTTTGTTGAACTCATTATTTATTTTTAGGAACATGTCGTCATTAAGTTCGTCTATATTAAATGAGACATTTTCCAAAGTGTTTGATTCTTGTTCTATGTCTAGTTCTGAGATATTCAAATATAGTTCATTGAAATTATCGGCCTTAATATTTTCGGAGATGCTCTCAGAATTTTTAGACCTTACGATATTTGCGTACGTAGAGGAATTTTTCAATATTGGTATTGAAGAAATTGGATTAGAGTAGCAATGGATTGTTCTGCACTATAATCTTTGTTTGTTCTGAAGTGTGATTTATCGGTTTTAAAATTTATTTCTTCTTTTTGATTTTTAAATTTACTGTTGACAAACTGTAATGTGACAGCACTGGTTTTGTCGACCTCTGGTGGAAAAGTTTTTACTTTAAAAAATTCGCCGAAATCATCTTGTCGGTAATTTTGTCTATTATTATCAGATATGGTTTCCAGGGTATTATTGGGCAAAGTAAATTGCTCATTAGAGTCTTCTGAGGGTGCGTAAAGTCTTCGGAGAGGTGATGATTGGTTTTTACTTGAATTTTTAAGAAATTTCAATAGTTTCGCTTGATGAGATATTAATGCTATTACTTATATTAGGGGTAAGTTGAATATTTTCTAAACTTTTGTTGATATTTGTGATGCTGTTTTCTTTTGAAATATTGGTTTGTGGGTTTTTATTTGTTGTAGAAGTTATTTTGGATGAATTTAGATTAGATCTAAGACTATAAAATTTACGACCGATGACTGCATTGCTAGATTGAATGCTGAGATCAGGGCTAACCTTAATTTGCGAGTTATCGATTATATTATCACTTTCCATAATATATAATGATTAAAACCGACTTACCTTGAATAAGAAACGTAAAGGTAAGGGGACAATCGTCCCTATCTTCCTGAAATTGAATCGCTAAGGGACGCTTTTTGTAAGACCAGTTGCAAAGATGGCTGCCAAAAGCGGAAGTATTGAAAGTGGAGAATTTTGTGTCAAGTTTTTTTTTTTTTTTAGTATATTGCTCTTTTAGAATTAGGAGATTGATTATATATGCTTAATTTAACTATAGATTTTTTTGTATTCAATACCCCCCCCCTCTAAAAATATGTGAAGAAAAGATGAAGTGTTTTGAGTATTATTGTCGCAAACCAGGAGATAGTTGCACTTGTTCAAAATATAGTTATGAAAAAAATTTATATTGTTTAGAGATTTCTGAATTTTGATCTGGACTCCATGAAATCCATTTAATTCATTAGATATAATTAGAGGGGATTAGAACACACTTTCTAGTTCCCTTCAGCTATGCATTCCGTCTTATCTTTATATAACTGATACACATGACTTCATACATGTGTGAAAGATAAATGATCTACAATATGAAGAGAGATTAAAAGTCTTTGTTCAAATTCCCTCTAATTACATCTAAAGTTCTATACATTATACTTGTATTTGAATTTACTTCATTAGTAAAATATATGTGATGTGATGTACTGTGGTTTCTTAAACGAAGTCAAGAATCTCTCAACAATTATGCCCAAATAAATCTGTTAACCACTTTATTTTTCCATTCCCCACTCTAAGTTTTCCCATATTCTGCTCCATCCCATTTCCACACCATAATCTTTGTCAATTCTATGGCCTTTATATCTAAATCCCCCTTATCTTTTCCCAAATCCAGCATAAAAACCAATAATCCACTTTCTGTATAATCACTTTTTTCATATTTATTCTTCCATAACTTCATTATATATACCCTTTCTGTTTTCAAGCATTTACATTCAATTAACAGATGCTTAATATTTTCTATTCCTTCCTTACACAATTTACAGACTAAATCATCCATATTTATCCATTTACATGTATATTCTCTTGTTGCTAAAGATCCCGTTTGAGCCTTAAACAATAAACTGCTTCCCTTATTATTATCATATATTAACTAGCACCTAATATTCTGTTTACTTCTATATATATTTAAACTCTTTTTACTCTCCATACTAGTTCTCCATCTCTCTAACTCCCTATTCTTTATTAATAAATCTATTATTTTATCCCATTCCTTACCACTATAACACTCAACAATCCTCCTAACACAATCATCCCATCTTTTGTACAAATATACTGATATAAATTCTTTATCCAAATCTTTTGCATATCACATTACCTTTCTCACCCATCTTGTTGCCTACCCTTTACTCTTAACCCAATTAAATACTATTTTGGCTATTTTTTTATTATCCATAAACTGCAATCTACCAAACATTTTTATTTTACTTTTTGCATCTCTCATATAAAAACTTGACCATCCCATTTCTTCTTGAATTGCCTCCCTTGCTGTCCATACATCTGCATCCAATGCATGTCTTCCTATTTCCCTTTGTACTTCTTCTAAGTAATCTAATACCTCTTTACTAAGACATAATGCATCATTACTATATGTTAACCCTGCTACTGCATTCCTTCCATATAATTCTAGCTATATCATATTTATTATATGAAAACTGTTAATTTCTTTATCAATCCCTTTCTTTTCTTGGCTTCATTTATCAATTTCTTCTCCCATTCATCCAAACAATTTTTCTGATTACTTAAAATAATTCTTAAATAACTATATCTATTCATCACACTTAACTTAATATCTCCCAATAAAAATTCTACATCTTCTCTTTCTCCAGTATTAACCATCATTATATTTGATTTTTCTTCACTAAATTTAATCCCCATCTCTTTACCCACCCTTGCACATGTCCTCAGCATAACTTCCATATCTTCTCTTCTTTCTGCACACAAAAATATATCATCCGCAAAAAAAAGACCTGACAAAATATATACTCCCTTACCACCTATTAACTGTATCTCTATCCCTCTTCCTAATCTTTCTATTGCTCTTTACATTTCAGTTGATAGCGACATCTAGTGAACGATTTGTGAATTATAATTCATAATAACTTTCAAATTCAACGCTAATCGCATAATTAATGGTACACAGATAGATGTAAAAGAATCCATACAAGAAATATATAATTACATATGTTTACTATCATAAATTTTAAATATTTTTTCCCCAATAAACATTATATAAATAAAGTATATGAGAGCGCATGTGCTACTAAAGCATTATAATGTTTGGTAAAACTGACTGTTAGCGGCCTCAACATTTCGCCCTCTATTTTTAAAAAAACTGAACTATATTTTTTCATACGAAGTAAATCTAACTATACTAAATGTATCTAACTATAAATGTTTTGTACATAAAGGTTAATAATAAAAAAAATAAACTTACATTTTTATGCGTAGTTTTGAGCTATGCACATGAGGAAATTCTCGAAAATGGTGTCATGTTCGTGCATACCTCTAAATGCAAATTCCTGCAGGTAGGATGGATGAAAGAAGTACGATTCATCGATCTCCACTATCTGTGGTTCGAACTACATTATTCTTACTATGTAATTGTAAAGTATATCAAACTATAAATGTATTTTTTACTTGAAAGTTAATAAATAAAATTAAAAAAAACTTACATTTTTATGAGCAATTGTGCGCTAGGTTATGTGTCAAAACTTAAAAAGAAGTCCCTGCTGTCAAATTTTGCAGACAGAATTTCTATCACTTTTTTGGTTCCCCAAAATGAAATGTTAAATGTTGCGGCTGTTCTGGCAGAAAGCTGGAATACACGTTGCCTGCTTGAATAATTTCAAACTCCGGAATAAGAAGTGGGTCATTTTTTCCCCGAAGCCATCTGTCTTTGAACACCATTGTTGATATAACGTTTTGTTGGGTGAATAATTTGCCAATGCACTTTATCGTACTTCTTTCATCCATCCTACCTGCAGCAATTTGCATTTAGGGGTATGCACGAACATGACACCGTTTTCGTGAATTTCCTTATGTGCATAGCTCAAAACTACACATAAAAATGTAAGTTTATTATTATTAACCTTTATGTAAAAAATATTTATAGTTAGATATAGTTTATTTATAGTTAGATACACTTAGTATAGTTAGATACACTTAGTACGAAAAAATATAGTTCAGATTTTTAAAAATAGAGGGCAAAATGTTGGGGTCACTAACAGTCAGTTTTACCTAAAGTTTTTATTGAATATTCTGTAAAGTGTATAATATTTTCGAAGAGTGGAAGTGATTAACTTCTTTTTGGTCTTATGGACTGTACATAGGATCTTCAGGCTTTGCTCAACAAAAGGCCATTTTATATTAACATCACTTATTGGTTTCTATTTTCATTTGAATTATTGTTTCGTTTAATTACGTTTTTAAAACATGATTTTGCTTTAATCATTAATTCAGTTCTGAAACATTTTAAAATAAATAAGTTAATTAAAATAATTATTGCATTTACAGATGAATTTTTAAATAGCTAGATTTTTATCAACTACACAAAATTTTTTGAATATTCTTTTATCTTTAATTCAATAGCAGTATTTATTTTCGTTTGTTGACATTTGAAAATTCAAATATATATATATATATGGAATATTAATAAGTATATATTAAATTTAAACTATATTTTAAAAAAAGTATTTATTTATTTTACTGTTTAAATATTAAACAACCGTTTTAAATTTTCAGATGACTTCTATTCCAGTTCATGATCTAATAAAAATACAAAAATACAAATCCGGCTGCAAAAATATCTCACACAGTATGTTCATCTCTATCTTTACAATGCACAACTCACATGCATGACTCTTTATGGCACTCACTCACCCTTGACATGCATTAAAACATAAATCATTGTTTAATTAAATAATGATTTAGCTTCCGTTAAAACCATTTTCAGATCTAAATATATGTCTGCACATTTGAAATACTTTTAATTAATATCAATCACTAGTTAATAATATTAGGACAAAATAGGCAAAACTCTCCATACAGTAGCACCACTCAGTGCAAACCAGAGTAATCAATGGATGCAAGAAGGTTTGTATGTAAAATCTCAATCTAATGCCTACTCATCCAGTATTCTTAAACTAGGTATTCCGGCTTGCACTGAGTGGCGCTACTGTATGGAGAGGTTTGCCTCTGTTTTAACAGCTTATGTAAGCATAGAGAATGATGATCACTTGATTTAAATATTAGGACTTGCTATTAAAGTTTTATTAAGTAAGACAGTAATATATATATATAAGGTTTTTAAAATTAAAGATATATTAATGCTAAAGCAGTAGGGACCAAACATTTCATCATATACTAAAAGTCTTTTACAATGTACTATACACATTAACTACTAATAAGGCTAATATTTCTATGGAACATATATGTTAGTTTTTAAATAAATTAACTGCAGAAATGGATGCATTCATTTGTGTGTGTATATATATGTGTGTGTGAGTTGATGGAGAAATGAAGGCTTTTCTGTTATAAAAGTGCATCTGTCTGAAATGCCAATGACCTTGGTTCAAATTCAGTCTTATCAGTAGGTTTGGAATTTTTTTTCAGGTAGTTTACTCATAGCCAGCATAATTATCCATCCAGTATTTGTCAATAATTCTTATTAAGAAGATAAAATAAAGATTGAAAATTACCCAAAAGTTGACCAGCCATCAGTTGGTATAAGCGTTGTCGCCTTTCAGTTTATCCATGATGGACTGTTGGGGAGATCTTATTTTGCAGTGGGTTACTAAAAGGTTCTTTTCTTTATATTTTACTTACATCACAGACTTACATATGAAACTGCGTGTGTATGTTCATATAGATGTATATTGTGAAAAAAAATGTTCCACATGTTTGACAGCTTTACTGTTAGTGTGATAATTTAAAATTAGTCACAGTTAAATAGAATCTGATTCGAATCTTTTAATGTTGCCAAAAAGAATGTGTATCAAGAATATTTTGGATACTACTTACATTAATTATAAATAGGCCTCATGTAGTAAACTTTAAGGTGAAAAGTATAACATGGCTTAGAGAGTCCAAACAGATATGTATTGTGAAATAATTTTATAGAAAAAAAAAAATCTAAAATAAAATAAAAAGTAATGAAGAACTGGAACTAGTTTCAGTAGAATTCTCAAATGATATTTAAATATCTACTTTATTTAAATATGAAGCGATTTTTTGATCTGACAGCAGCGAAGGCCTAGCATGTTGTGATTTGGCAACAATGAAAATAATGAAGACAAGAGTTCATATCAAAGTTCATTTGAAGTTCGAGTATCGGAAGTGACAAAATTGAGCTGCTAATTATAGATCTCAAGCTCTGGAATCTTATTACTATCACTGAACCAAATCTTCTAAACTATGCATGGTCATATTAGAATTATTGTGAGTTTTAAATAATTATAATTACAAAATAATTTGGTTTTATTGTTGCATTAAACCATATTCTGAAATGAAATAATAATTCAAAATCATGATTTTATTGATTTTAACCCACAACGGCTACAACCAGTATGTTTTACTGGTATAAATTTTTAATTGTCTTAATTTCATATTCAAGAAAATTTAAACAAATGTGTAAACATGGTTAAAAGACCTGCACACAATTAGGGCTGAAATGGACATTGTTAGTTATTGAAAATGTTAGAGTTATAATTTAAAATATTTTTAGATTGTTGTGTATTAATATTTAAAAAATCCTTTTTTTAAATATTAATACAAAACAATCTAAAAAATATTTTAAATTATAACTCTAAAGTAAAAAAAAAGGATTATAATAAGTTTAATCAGTCAAGTGTTGGTGGCCTAGCAGTTAGCGTAGTTGCCTTCCAAACAGCCGGCCCAGGTTCACTTCCCAGTCAACGCTTTGATATATATATATAAAAATTAATCATTTTTATGTATATGTATGTATTTTATTAATTGTATTTATTGTAATATAATGTAATGTAAATATTGTCCATTGGGTGGAGGTGTAGTAGAATTTCTGGTCATATGATTTTGTAAAAAGAAACATTTTGATAAGGTTCCAATAAAGAATGAAAGGCAGATTGATGTATTAAATAGATTTTTTATTTATAGTGAGTTGTTTGTGTCAATTTTGTTTTAAATTGATTATTTTAAATTATATATATATTGTCCAGGTATAATTAACAGTTCTATTGTATCAACATTTTGCTACTAATTATCTAGTTAATGACAATGTAATCCAGTCAAAACATTAGTACAATTGTATTATCAGTTATATATGGATGATCCCATTCAATATAGCTTTTATATCTAATTCCTGTAAAAATCTTCATTTTGATATATATATTTTATAATTAAATGTTCCATTCTTATTTAAAAGCAATGCAAAAAGAGTGTGCAGACAATTATGTCTTTTGCATGATTGTTTTATTTTACAATGTAATTATTACCACATATAATCCTTGCTGTTATATGTTGTGGTCATACATATACACCTGTAAACGTGTTTATCATTTGTTTTAAAATATATGGGGATAATTACGAATTTTAAATATAAATAATGCTTTATATATTCTTTGCAGATATCTCACAATGTTTTATGTCGTCTCTATAGAAATATATCTAAAAGTTGTGCTTTTTTGTAACACTGTTGCAATTTGATTTCATTTATTATCCACAGCTTTTTAGATGTCACATGATGTGTATGTCTTAAGATATAAAATAAAATAATGTTAAAATATTTTCATTTTTTTACAGAGTACGAGAATAGACGATCAGCGGGTGAGCCTCCCAGACCCATCCAAAGCACCTACGGTTCCAGACGAGGACTTTTACAATCTGATTGTTCGTCTTCAAGCTGGTCGACTCGAGGATCAACGGTCAGTTATGCCCATTCCGAGGATGACAAGCGCAGGGACAGCAGTTACTCCTCTAGCAAAAACATCAAGAGTACCATCCCAAAAGAAAAAACGTTAGCCTCTAAGCATCCACAATTCTTGCCTCCAGCCTTACCCCACCAGACTAGCCTTACTGCACCCAGCCTGTCATGATCACAGTTTGAAGACCATATCTGCTATGATTTCTAGAACTGGAAACCTGATTATTTGAATGATCTACCAATCTCAGTTACAAATATTATTGAAAAAAGTAATCTGCTTAATATATTTTATCATTGTATCTTAGATATCAAACCCTCTTAATTCACACATCACTGAGGTACTTTGAATGTTTGAACCTCATAAATTTATCAGTTTGAATCATCAAGTTTAAGAAAAAGTAAATTCACTATGAAAATACAAAAAAATACAATTTCATATAATAACTCATGACAAAATCATCAAGAGAATTTATTTTTTTAATTACATATTCAACATTATGAGAAGTATATTAATGCTATGCATTCTTCCTACATTCCTCATGCTACTATCAAAGACCTTGAGATTCAAACATGTAAATATTAAGAACATTTAAAAAGAGTATTACTTTCCTGAACATTTTAATCTAGCATCAATTTCGCATATCTAGAGGCCTGGTATGGGCAGAGGCTGGTGGAGCCGGTCTTCATTCTAACAGCTTCTGGCTTGGGAAACTGGCAAGATGAGAATTTAAATTGTACTAAATGATATCATTTCAAAGCTCAGGTATCACGTAACCGGAACAATGTACCATACAATTATATCATACAATAAAAGGGAATGCACTTTCTGTAAAAGTATTCTTAGAAAATTTTAAAATTTTGGCAACCATTCCACATCAAATTCATAGCCAGTTTAGAGACTACTGGAATAATTGTTTTACCAATATTAGCATGCAGATTTATTCAAATTAAGCAACTCATTTGCATCTGTTAAATATTAGAGACTTTTGAACTGATTGCTGACTCCATTTGCAAACGATTTGCCGTAATTAAAATTTACTAATGGAAAGAACATTTTTAACATATTGAAATATATTTTGACTATACTGTCTCTCATTATAAGATAATGAGACATTTTGGTGTTTATTAATCATGTTTAACGTCTCTCTGCCAGTTTTTTGGTCATAAGCTAGCCGCTTATAGTTTTGGTATTAACTCCTGGGCCGTTTTCAGATCTATTGATTTAAAAAAGAAGTTATCAATATAATGATGATTGAAGAGCTGTTTGGATCCATTTTATATAAAGATATATATATGTATATTTAAAAATAATGAAATTAAAAAGCCATAACTAATTCCCAGAAAAAAAAAATTTTTCTGAAAAGAAAAAAAACGATATTTTTTCCCTGTATCTTTCAGGTGCTATTTTAGAATAGAATAGAATGTGAACAGTAAAAATTATCTGTGCTTTTTTGTTTGTAAAATGTTGTGCATCGGTTTTTTTTAATTCTATAACCTGGCCACTTTAACTACTATTCATGTTTGATTAGAATATAAATTATATGCGTGCATGTGTGAGTACATATATAAGTTAAATAGGTTTTGTAATACTATATTTTGAAGACAAAAATTCAAAAAACTAATTATAATGAATTGATAAGAAAATCATCTACAGATTCGAGCAATGTTTTAAACAGGTGGGGGCCTTCCTGATTATGTGATCATATGTTTATAAAGGAGGGTACTTATATATTAGACCTGCTGTTTGTGTTTGTAACGGCAGATTGACGTACTTTTCTGTTTGCATTGGCAGAATGTCTTAGTTGTGACTTTTTAATATGGCATTCTGCTATCACAAACCTCCCCCCTTCCCCCACTGGAGAAAGATACAGCATTCTGCCATCGTAAACACGGGCAGCAGTAAAGGAGTATTTTACATTTAATAAAAACATGCCAACCATTTTAGAATCATACATTTCACATGCACCAAAATTTTAAGTTGATTTTCTCATTCATTAAGCATCTATTTTAATTGTGCTAATTATAACTTTTTATATTAATTGAATTAATGAGGTTATATTTTATGTTTAAGAATTTTTGTTGTTGAAAGTTTAAATAACAGTTTGTCACACTTGAGAGCTAACGCTTCCGAATTGAAACTCAATATATTACTTCCTTTGCTCGATAGTCACATGACCTCATTGATAAAATTAGGAAATTAACAATTACAATCATAATCACTATTTTTCATTCAACACAATAAGAACAAAGCCAGCCTAAACTCGGCCAGTGTATTTCATTTACAAAATTGACTTGTTTAATTTGAAAATGTATTTATCATATCACCACAAAAGACTCTACTCACTCTTATAAAGAATGCCCTTAGCGAATAGGTGCTGGGGATAATAATGATTATGATAATATCGTGTACTTCAAGAATTTAATTTATGTAAATCTACATTATTTAAATTGCAAGTATAAAGATTAAAAATTACAATTCTTGAGTCTGATTATCCATTATTCAATCACTAGGCAAATAATAATTAGAATTATCAAATCAAAATATATTTTATGGTTATCACAGTTAAAAGATTACAAAACCTTTTTTACAATATATGTATGCGTGTTCACATGTACGTGAACATTTCACATGCATGGTAAGGGCATACACACAAGTTTTATAATGGTCTGTCATTTTCAGCCACGAATGAATGCTTAAGATTTAGAGATCAAAACTTTTCGTTCAAATCATTTTTGATTTTCCGCTCCCGATTATCATCAATTGTTAATGGCAGGGTCTCATGTTTCCATATAAAAAAAGTTTCCAAGGACTAGATGTGGACATACTATTAATTAGGAATAACTAACCCAGGTTTGCGTTAATTCTATGTTTTCTTTCTAAAATTGTAGTTAGATTTTTTTCAAAAATTTAAAGATATGTAATAATTACTGATAACGTTATATTTTATATCTTTTTTTTTTTTTTGTAAAATCCTTTTCCTGGGATTAGTTCTAAAAGGAATTATGCCTCCCCACTGTCTCCTTCTTTCTTCTATAATTCAATTTAAAGGGCCAGAATGATGGACATTACATGAATGTCAGTGAATATCAATCAGCACATATAATTTACCTCCATCTAGTTGTTTTTCTTTTCACTGTATCATATGCAATTAAATCTGTGTTGGCTGTTTTCTAAATTGTTTTGGGGTTTTTTTTAATTGCTATAAATATTATTTTCATAACCAGATTGATATTTTTTTAATTTTTAGAATTTTAGTTTATTTATTTATATCTTTTGTATGATTGTGGAAGTTAAATAAGGTATTTCAAATGTAGATTGTTTATGGCTGCTGTAAAGTTTAAGGATGTGGTTCAAATATATATACATACATAGACAGATATTTATATATTATCTTTGTAAATGTGTAAATGAATGCATACATTGTTATGTAAAAATGCATATATATTGATTTGTGTGAGTATGTATATATATTATAACCAGATAAGATGCAATTTTGTTAAAAATAAAGAGGTCTTTATATTGTTATATTTTTTTAACTGACCTTTCACTTTTTTTTCACCCGTATAAATATATTTTCTTAGTTGTAAATAATTTGTAATTCTGTCACCAGAGTTTAATGCTTTGTTTATTTCTGTCCAAATTCTGCACAGACATGCAGTGGGTTCCCTTGTAAGATATTGTACCCCGTCATTTCACTGCATATTGTTGGGCTGTATAAAGCTATAAGTTCTTGAAAAAAATATTGTTTCTATTTTTTTTATTCCTATTTTTAAGCGCACACATTTACACCTTCATATTTTTGTTCATGATTATTTAAAAAATAAAAATTAGCCTGTTAATAGTTTTAACTAACAAACCACACGTCAATTTTATCCCTGCTTGGATTAATGCAGTGGAAAAGTGTCTGAATCGTAAAGACTTCTGGTCAATTCCAATTCTCGCATTTCCAGCGCTCAAATTTCTCATGAATTGCCTTTGCAATAAAACCATTTAATTATTTTTTTTACACTATTGATTTGATAAAATATTATCACTTGAGTATATACCAGGTTCATGGAAATTCAACGACCAATATTTCAGAGTCTGCTCAGTTGCACCCTACTAAATTGATTTGTAATATTAGAATTAGCAATGTACTGGGAAAGATAAAAAAGAATTAAGGAAGGCTTGTACACTGCTAATTCTAATATCGTTTTGGATCCGATGTTTGACATGCTCTGATATGCTGATCTATATAATAATTTTCATTTTGACGGCAGTTAATAATTAAGAATTTGATGTAAGCACCCAAAAAACATGCTTGATTATTAGTATTTCATAGAATAATTACTCTGTTTAACACATTGATGTATCTGTATTTTGTTATTCACTTAAAAGGTATATTTCTGTCCTGATGCTCCAATCAGAAAGTTGTTGTGAATAAAATATTAAATGTAATATGGTAGTCAACTTCTTAAGACTTAAATTTAGGTAAATAAGTTTTGGCTCTTTAAAGACTCCATTTCCCATTACATGTCTTCAGCATGTTCTGATTTCATGTTGTGTTTTTGGCTTCTTTTTTTTTTGCTATTTTGCTAGTTTTGTTTTTATTTAGTGGCAGCAACTGAAGATAAAATTTTTATTGATTTATTAATTAAAAGAATCTGAAGTTATCAGTATCGTACAGATATTATATGTTCAAAGGAGTTGGCAATGCGTTTTGTTCTCAGATTCTGACAGCTAGCTTTTTTTTTTTCAGAAAGAAAAAATGTATATTTCCCATAGTATATTTACGTATTTAAAACTGATAAAAGGCTGATAGGTCTGTAATTTCTAATGTCTTCTTTATCACCTTTTTTAAATATTAATACTGCATTCTTCCAATCATCTAATACATTTTTATCATTTAGATATTTGGTATATAACTTTGCTAAAACTTTTCTATTTCTTCCCCTGCTTCTTTTAATATATCAATTATTATTCTTCCATTACCTGGAGCCTTTCCTTTCTTCATAAATTTAATTGCATCTCTCACTTCTTTATTTAAAATTCTGGACAATTAGAAGATATAATAGATGTAGGAGATACTTGTTCTTTATTATTATATAATTCTTGATAGAAGTCTTCTACCCATTTCATGAGGTCATCTCCCTTTTTAGTTATAATTCCATCTTTTTTTCTTATTGTTGGTATAAATTTCCTACCAATATCAAAATATTGTTTTACACTCTTGAGACTTTTATTTTCTTCGCAGTTTTTCTTGCTAGTTCACAGTTATACTTTCTTATATCATATTCAACTCTTTTCCGCACCATTTTACAAAATTTGAGATATTCAATTCTTTTTAATGTGCCATTTTTTATATCTTCATATTTCTTTTTTTCTTTATAAATTCTCTAGTCTTAGTGGAAATTTTATTGGTCAATTGCTGTTTTTTTTCTACCAGTTATTTTTGTTTATCAGTTTTATACAAAATTTTGACCAAGATAATTACAACTCATCTACAGAGAACATTGGATTTCCACTAACTAAGAGAACAAGCTGGATTTAAAAGTGTTTTTAGTACAATAGATTATATTCAGGTATTGAGAGAAGTTATAGAAAGGACAAATGAATATGAGTTACTATTATGCATTGGATTTGTAGATTATGAAAAGGCATTTGATTCTATAAACATTTCTTCAGTGATTAAAGCATTGAATCATCAAGGTATAGATCCAGGATATTGTCATATTTTAAAGAATATTTATAAAAATGCAACAACAATAATTAGATTACATAATGATACTAGGAAAGTCAACATTGAGAAGGGTGTAAGACAGGGTGACTCCATATCTCCAAAACTTTTTACAGCAGTGCTGCAAGAAGTATTTTGTGGATTAAAATGGGAAGCTAAAGGAGTGAAAGTAAATGGAGATTATTTAAGTCATTTAGATTTTGCAGATGTAGTTGTTTTTGCAAATAATGCTTTAGAGTTACAGGAAATGTTCCAGGAGTTATCAGATGAAAGTAGGACAAGACTAAAGTAATGTTTAATAGATTTTCTCAAAATATGAAAATAAAGATTGATTATGATGAGTTAGAAGAAGTTAACAGTTACAAATACCTTGGTCAGATTATTAATATTGATGGAAACATAATGGAGGAAATTAATCATAGAATTAAACTTGGTTGCAGTGCTTTTGGTAGAAATAACTTGATAATAAAAGGAAATATGCCTACGGGTTTTAAAAGGAAGGTTTTTAATAAATGTGTTTTACCAGTTCTTACTTATGGATCTGAGACTTGGACACTTAATAGAAGAACAATACAAACACTTCAGACCACTCAAAGAAGTATCTAGAGATATATGTTGGGAGTAACAAGAAGAGATTGAAAACGCAATATATAGGTAAGAGAACAAACAGGTGTTATTGATCTCATTGAAAAAATTAAAAGACTGAAGTGGAGTTGGGCTGGACATATTGCTAGAAGAGATGATAATAGATGGACAATCAAAATCTTAAACTGGATTCCAAGAGATTGTAAAAGACCCAGAAAGAAACCATATGTGAGATGGATGGATGAAATAGGAAAGTGTGCAGGGGTGATGTGGAGAAATTAAAGATCGGAGAAAATGGATTGAACTTTGAGAGACCTTCATCCTGCAATGGATTGATAATGGTTGATGATTTACATATTTATGATTATTTATGCAACATATTTGTAAAATATTCTATTATAAACCAAAAATATTCACGACTACAATTAGATTTTATTTGAAAAGGTTTGTTTTTAAGAAGACAAATCAAATGAAGCTATAATTATGGTAAAATGGAATTGTGTTTTATTTACTGAAAAGAAATGTTTTCGTAAATGGCAGTGCAGAAATTTTTTGTTATATTTTAATAATTATAAGTGCAAATTTGATTTAAAAATGGACTGGACTTTAAATTAGAAATACTTTGGTCAATATTTTTTTTAATTAGCAAAGGCAATCATCCAATAAGAAATAAAATATTTTTGTTACTTATTTCACCAGGGTTTTTAATTAGATTTATACTTTTGTTTACATGTAGTTGTTTATATCCTGTATACATTTTGTTTTATTAATAATAGTATAATATGTTCTCCAATTTGTTAAGCATGATGCTTTAAAGTCCAGTATTGTATAATCACACCTTTGTTGGATTGGACATGTAGAATGAATAAACAATGCAAGATTTTTTATTGGGTTGCTTTATATAGTAGATGTAGATTCCAACATTTTTTATAAAGATTATTTCAAAAACATTATAAACAAGTGAAATGTTACTCAGAGGCAAAACTTTCCATACAGTAGAACCACTCATTGCAAGCCAAAGTAATTAACGGATGCAGGAAAGTTTGCACTATTGTATGGAGGGTTTTGCCTCTGTGTAAACAGCTTGTGTAAGCATAAAAAATAGTGATCATGTGATGTCTAGTGGTTTAATACCAATCAAGTGAAATGTTGATTGTTTCTATTGGGAAGATATAGCAGGAAATGGAATACCTTCTTAGAGCTACAATTAGACATTGTGTTGAAGTATTTTAGAAAGGAAATTTTTCTGTTGAAGAAATTATAACAAAATATTGTAAAATTTTATGCAAATGGTCCAGCATGTTTTCTGTGTGATCATTCTGTGGTTCACAGATTGATATGTTCAATTATTCCAAAATCATTTCTAGAGCAGTTTATTTATCTTTTGTTGTTTTTTGTTTGGAGTAAGAATGACAAACTTGTGTATAAGTGGCTGTTTATTATTAACATCATTATTATTACTACTACTATTATAACGCTATAAAATACAGAATGTGCTTATATTTATATTAACACAAAATTTTTATAAAATAGTAGTTAAGACAATAAATCAAAACAATACTTTGTAATTTTGTTTGGATTATAGAAATTTTTGAATTGGAGATATTAATCTATCTGTACCTGAAAAATCGTTTGGATTTATGAAAAAATAAAGACTAGATACAACTGAGGTGTTAAGAATTTATATATGGAAAGAAAAACAAAGTTGATATTTATTTCATTGGTCTTAAAAAACCGTTTGGTGGGTAAACTATTATTTTGCCATATTTTTAGATGTAGATTCTATAAAGAATTGTTTATTAGAAAATTTGTCTTTTTATTGAAAAGATGCATAAAAGAAGAAATGAGGCTTTCTGTTATGTTCTACAATGAGTTATTCAAATGAGTCCTGGTTTGATTGGTAATGGAGTTATAAAATATAAGAATTTATTGTTAAAGTTTGTTAATGATGACTTCAATAAAATATCTGATTTATGAAGTTGGGAAAAAACATGATTAGATTTCTGAGAAAATAATGCAGTGAAATTAATGATGAGATGAAAATGCTTAAGATTGAGTATTAGACGGGATTCAACGACTAGTGTATGAATTACAATGGTAAACAGAGTTTTAATAAGAATAGAGATTATTTGGGTTCATTGAATCTATATTTAAGAAAAAAATCTTGTTACGCATTTAGTTCAGGGATTCTTAGCCAGAAATCCATGAAAAGATATCACAGAGTTCATAAGCTTGAATTGGAAAAATAACTTATTTTTATGTCTCTGATCTCTAAATCAAATCCAGCATTTTCTTCACTTACAAAAGTATGCATTAAATTACAGTAGTATTCATTTCATATCATGCTACAGTTGTTGTATAACTTAAAAGTCATGTTCATCAACGATCTGTCACTACAGTCCATGTTTTTTATCTGATTGACCTAGGCATTTGAGGAACAAAAAAGATTAAGTATCACTTTAGATGGTACGAAAACCTTTAGAGAAAAAAAAGAAAAACTTGGAGATGCTGATTTGGATGAAGATAAGAGATGAATAAAAAAACTTGAAATTAACACTTCTAGAAGTGTTGAAATAAGTAATCATAGATTTTTTTTTTGAGGAAAATATAAAAATGAATTGGGCAATTGTTTAGAAAAATTATAATCTTATACCATTAGGGAAGTATAAAGATAGGAGATAAGAGGAAATGAAGATCTTAATGAGGAACTTTATGTGTTTTTGAAAAACAGTAAAACTAAAATGAATCTGGTGTGATGATAGTTAATGATGATATGATTGAGTAAATATAACAAAAATAAATGAATGGTTTATTGGTCAGGAATTCGTAAATTTGAGCATAGAAACTGACAGATGGCCATAGTGCATCGACCTTGAGTTTGCCAACCCTGTCTCTAACACTGGCCTAAACCACAAATGAATAATTACTTCAGAGTTCATAAGTTTGAATACTGGAAATGATAGTTGGGCCTGGTCTGTGGACCTTAAGCTCTAAAGTCTGATATTATGCACTAAACCACACAGAGTAATATAGTCAATAATTTTCAAATGGTTTATTAGAAATTCAAGCATCGTAAATGACAGAGTGGAGCTATGATCCGTGGAAATTGAGCTATAGAAGTTCTCACTCAACAATTATATTAAACCATAGAATAATAATAGTAGTAGTAGTCATAATCATTAAATGGTTTATTGCTCTAGATTTTATAAGATTTGAGCACAAGAAGTGGCAGATTGGAGATTTATGGATCTTGAGCTCTAGAATCCCATTTAATCACTTCACTAAAACTCACAGGGTAATATAATAATTGAATAGTTTAGAGCTCAGATGCTCATAAGAAGGTCAAACAAAATGGAGTTGAGATTCATGGACATTGATTTTCAAACTAGGTCTTGAAAGTCAACGAATTAAACATTTTTTATAATAGTTTACTTTTGTTTGCATAATGCAAAAATAAAATATTTTAAATTGCCAGATACAAGTAACAAAAAAATTAAAAATATATTTGTTTATATGTTTAAATTTTAATAGATGTCTTAAGTTTTTATTACATTCCTTATAAAATTATGTTCAAAAATGTGGGACATTGCTATAAGCATAATATACGTAATTTATATAATCCATTCCATGCCTATAATTTAATGCAAAGTCTCTCCCCCCCCCCCAACATGACATTTTAGGAAGGAAAAATTAATGCAAAAATCGAAATTATAAATAAAAATATATATCATAATGAAATTTCTAAGGAATATTCCATCCATATATCAACCCGATGTAATCAGACATATGCCAACTTTTAAATTTATTCAATGCATGAGAAAATAAACATTAAAAACTAAACTAAATAAAATAATTAAAAACCAATGGTTGTGTTATAGAATTTGGGGGAGGGGGGGGCTAATACGGTTTACTTTTGAAGTTTGAATAATTTTAATTATGAGGAAATAAATAAATCTTTCACATTAATACCAAATTTCAAGCTCAAATATTTTCTCTGTACAGTCTTCTATTCAATATTCTTTATATATAAATAATGCTCTTTCTGACATTTCTATAAACTCTATTCCTAATCATTGTTAATCTTTTAACTTCAAAAGATGCTCTTGCACATATTCATTTAATTATTATGTCAATAATGATTTTTAACAAAGGAGTGCTGTTCGGAGAGGTAGATATCCAAATACATCCAGGTCTCTGTGCAGATTTTTTAATGGATTTTGAAGTTATGTGATGCATGTTTCTTCTTAATATCTTTTTATGTAATAAAGAAGTTCATATTTCACTTAAAATCAGAATTTCCCTGTTTTATATACACACATTATACTTTAAATGCCTGTTGGAAAAAGGTTTGGCAATAAATTTAGATACTGTAGAAGATTTGGAAAAAGATAATGCGCATGTCACAGCAAAAATGATTCGAGAAAGTCTTCAACTTTCTAATCAACTGGACAATCATTTTTTTGTTAATGACATTATGAATGAGCTCTTAAATTCCAAAAGAGCTAAATAGTTGTATGTCTGGATATCGCGAGCTTCATAAACAATTAGTAAAATCATCATCTCAAAGCTTAATCACCGATTACATTGTCGACAGAAAATCTTTAATTAAACAGCATGAGACTGAAGTTGGTGCTAATTGTATTTCCTCTTGTGATGAATATGATTTCTTATCAGTTCATAAACCCGCATATTGTCAAATAGCGATAATGTTTAAAATATGTATGAAAAAATGTAAAATAAATTATACATAAAAACATTGTTTTGAATAAAATTAAATAGTTAATAAAAAAAGTTTGCCTTGTATCAATTTTTTTCAAATATTTGAAATTTTTTATTGGTCATACTTTATTTCCTTATTTTTTTTTATGCAAATTTTAAAGTAATTTTACCTTGTTGCTTTACTTTTATGCAATTTTTGAAAATTATGGAATGTATCCCACATTTTTCAATGTAAATTAAGTCTTTTTGTGCGATATCTTTTATGCGGGTTTTTTATGGAACCTATCTACCACATAAAAAGAGACTCAGGTGTATTCACATATATCTTGTTCATATTTCAAATTATCATTATTATCACAATGTATTCATCAATAACTGTGTAAAGACTTTTATAAACTATAATCACCATTACTTCAAATCTCTGAATATGAACAGAAAATCATCAAAAAACAATTCACTAAAGGATGAAAGTCCAAGTTTGATCTAGTTTTTCCAATTTCTAGTTTCTCCACATGTGATTGCATCCTATGTCCTTTACAATCTTTCTAATTTAAAACTAGTCATTATTATATAGCAATATGTCTTACCAGATCCATTTTTTGTATATCTGTTTGTTCTCTATCACTTCTTGTTGGTCCTAACATATACCTCTCAATACTTTGTTGAATTGTTCTGAAGTCCTGTATGGCTTTGCTGTTAAATGTCCAAGCATAAGATATACAAGCAGGAATTGATAAAAATGTCTATTTAAATCTTTTTTCAAATATATAGGTATATTTTCTTTTTAAGTAATTTCTACCAAAGCACTCCATCCAAATTTATGACTAATTTCATCCATTACGTTTCCATCTGTAGTAATAATCTGATTGAGATATTTGTATTTGTTAACTTCTTCCATTTTATTATCAATAGCTTTTTTTCTTTTTCTGAGAAAATCGATTAGACATTAGTCTTGTTAATATTTAACATTAGTCCTACTTTTTTTTATCTGATAACTCTTGCAACATTTTCTGAAGCATTCTTTACATTCAAATATCAGCCTTTCAAGCTAATTGAGCATGCGCCTTTTGAGAGTGTTAAATAAATGAATACTTTCGTCAATCCAAGATATAGTATTTATGCAGGAATAAAAAGCATTCTTTGTAAATCAACCACATAAAAATCTAAATGACTTAAATTATCTTCATGAATTTTTACTCCCTTATTTTCACATTTTAATCCACAAAATACTACTTGTAAAACTGTTATAAAAACTTTTGGAGATATGGAGTCATTTTGTCATACACTCTTCAATATATCGTTATGTAATTTAATTATTGCTGTTGCATTTTGATAAATATTTTTCAGAATATGACAATATCTTGGGTCTATATCTTGATGATTCAATTCTTTAATCAATGTAGAAATGCTTAAAGAATCAAATGTCATTTCACAATCTACATATCTAAAGAATAATGACAACTATTCATTAATCATTTCTATAGGTTCTTTCAATACTTAGATATGATCCATCATGCTAAACCACCTTTAAATCCAGCCTATTTTTTTTGGTTCATTTAAATCCAAAATTTGCTATAAATTAGTTCTAATTATTTTGGTAAAGATGTATACAATTTATAGCAAATGATTAGGCCTGTCATATCTAATATATTTTTTAGCATCTTTTTAAATAATATTACTATTGCATTTCTTCAAATCATTTGGTACATATTTATCATTTAGACATTTGATATATAAATTTGTCTACAATTTTTCTATTTCTTCACCTGCTTCTTTTAAGATATTGATTATAATTTATGGAGCTTTTTTCTTAAATTTTATTGAATATCTCACTTCATTTAAAATGGTGGACAATTCAGAAATTGTAGATTTTTTTTTATTACTATATAATTTTTTATGGTACACTTTTACAGATTTCATAAATGCTATCTTTTTTTTTTTTAGTAATAATTCTATCCATTTCTATTGCAGAAATAATTTTTCTTCCAATACTAAGATATTTTACATTTTTGAGACTTTATCTTTTTTTTTCATGTGTCATAGCATCAGCTGGGAAGTGAACCCAGGACAACTGCTTGTAAGGCAGCTGTGCTGACCTCTTGACCACCAACTTATTATCTTCTATAGCTTTCTTAACTAATTCACAATTGTATTTTATGTTACTGTTAACTTTTTTGTATTATTTTGCAAAACATTAGATAATACTTTTTATAGATTATTTTTATATATATATATTTTTCTTTACACATTGATTTGTCTCAGTAGAGCATTTATTGTTAAATTGATGCTATTTTATACCAGCTACTTTTCTTGCAGATCTTAAGAGTGTATCAGTTGTCGTATGAGTCTCACTCAAATCTAAACCACGTTCAAAAAATCTGTTAATATATTAAATGAATTTGTTAAGGTATAATTAAATTCATAGAAATGTTTCTAAAGATCAAGTGTTGAAACTGATTTTTTAAAAATAATTTTATCCCTGATCTTGCTCATATATATCGTTAATGAAGGATCATTTCCTGTGTTGAATCTGAATATAACACTTGCAATAAATATTTTTTGATACTAGAAATATAATCAAAATCTGCTTAACATTTTTTTTCAAAAAAAGAATTTGCAATATACAATTTTTCTGCTAACTCCAAAAGACTGTGCCCTCTCTCTATATATATAATCAAATTTAACCATAGTACTTTGATCTTTTAATCGTTTGCTAATTTTAGGATTAATATATCCCATAACAATTTTAAAATGTTTGGTTGGATCAAAAGCATTTTGAAATCCGTTGTATTTTCACCACTAAGAGAACTTGTTGGGGCATAAATCTGATTTATCTGCATTTGATATCTTCCATTAAGCTGAATAATTAATCTTGCCATTCTGTCTGACATGCCATAAATCTCCTCAATGTTCTCATTTTTTAATCTATGCTACACCATTTGTACATCCAATAGTTCTGTCTTTGTAATAAAATACATGTCCACTTAAATCGTTTTTTCACTTTTTCTTTTAACTTCACAAAGTCCAGCAGTGTCCAATTCTTGAAATCTTCACTTGAAAGTATCTAACTAAAAAATCATTAAATAGTATACTGGGTTCATAATCAGTATTCTTAGCACTTTCCACTTTTCGTCATCAACTGCTTCCTTAGCTAGTGATTTTACAGCCTCTTGGGAATAAGGACCATAATTTAGTTTTATTTGTCATGATAATAAATATGTATTTAAAAAAGTTCATTCACACCCATTCATTCTGCCTTCGAGAAAAGTCAATTGATATTTTGATTAACAGCAATAAGACAACCAAGAAGAAAATCCTTGCAATTTTTGATTTTAAACTCGGAGATAAAAAGCTAATAAACTTCCTCACTATCTGATGCACACCAATGTTCATTTACTAGATGATGTATATAATAATGGCAGCTTTCATGACAATATACATGCTCCATATTAAGAACATGTCCGGCTCAGTTTCTTTAAGGCCTCAAAAAAAAAAAAGAAAGAATGATTATCCTTTCAGGTAACAACAAACTCCTTTAGGCAGCCAGAAAATTGTCACACATACATAAACGACTAGCTGTAATGTAATATCATGCAAAACACGTGAAACAAACCCTCGATCACTGTTTAGTAAAAAAAATCAATTTAAATAAAATGTGTTTGTATACTATTTTTTATATCACTTAATAGTTAGCGATATACATATATGATATGCATAATGAAATTTTTTTTTTTTATGAAATTGTTTTTAATAAATTGTTTAAAATAAAATCTTAAGCTCTTTACCGATTTAATGTAGTGTGAAAATCTTTGATTTAGAATACGTTTTTTTCTTTATGATAGACCAAAAAAACATTTTTACAAAATTATAATGAATTCTACTGTTTTAGATTTAAGGCATAATAAAAATTCCACTTTGAAAGGGTTTATTTTGATTAACAACAGTTTTATAGCTTCACTTCTATCTGAAACCAGATTGTTTAAATATTTTAAGTGATCATTCGAATCCCTATTAAGTATTAATTAAACATACCATTATAAATCTTTTTTTTTTAGAATTCTTTTTTAATTAAATAAATTTCCCCAATCAAAGATAATGAATTGGTTTTTTAAAAAATCATTAAATAAAATTAAGATGTTTACTTAGACTTCTTTGTTGATTAAGAAATAAAAGTATTCGTTATTGTGCGCATTTCCAAACGTTTCTGATCTCCAGAAATATAATTTAATGTTTTCACGAAAATGATTAGTCCTTGTTAACTTTATTTTAATAATAAGTACGAATTAATTTAATGACCCGGTAACGGGTTTTTCTTTTTAGATAGTATTTTGGATATTTTCCAGGAAATCATGTATTCGATTTCAAATATATTATATGGCTTCATTTTAAGATTAAATCAATATCAGCAAATTTCCTAACATTGTCATGAATCATCAGTTGATAGACGAGGATCTGAGAACTTCATTCAAACCATATCGTGCTTAACAAATTTCTTTCACCAACTAAGTATTCTGCAATTTTTTTTTTTGTACTAAAACGATTATAATATATTCAACCAGATCATTTTAATTAGTTTCTTAAAATGTTCCAACATTCCACAATCTGTTTTGGAATTTCTAGTTATCTTTAATAATGATTATTATTACTTGACAACCTGGGTTCAAATCCCATCTAATTGTAAACAAAAAAAAATGAAACAAACTCTCTGATTTGTTTAGTCTCAGAATTTTCTTTATAATATTGGGATTAACTAGGTCATGGTTAGAATAGTTTGCATTTTTTTTGCATAAAAGATCACATTTTGTTAAATATTTGATTTGTCAATCAGTTTATTATTTTAAGAATTCTGTTTTGGGGACCATTTCTGTTCAATATATATATATATATCACATGATCACCATCTTTTATGCTAGCACATAACTGTTATTAAACAGACAGAACTCTCCATACAGTAGTGCCAACCAGAGTAATCAATGGATGCCAGAAGGCTTGTGCATAAAATCCCCATCTAGTGCCTACTCATCCAATATCCCCAGACTAGTTTCTGGCTGGTGGCTGCTGGAGGATTGCATTAGATCCTAAGATCTAGGTGCAGTGCTCTCAGATCCAAGGTTCCTCACTGATGAAGGCCACAAGCCAGAAACTAGTCTGGAGATATTGTATGAGTAGGTACTAGATGGGGATTTTATGCACAAGCCTTCTGGCATCCATTGATTACTCTGGTTGGCACAGGGTGGTACTACTGTATGGAGAGTTTTGCCTGTTCAATATATATATATTTGACTTAAATTATATAAGTATATGTCATGCTTTTCCATGGTAGTAAAATTTATAAATACATTAAATAATCTAATGACTGTAATTATTTACAAAATTGTATCAAAAGATTTGAATTGTGGTGTATTAAAAATTACATGAACATAAAAGGATAAAAACAAAATGATTACTTTTCAAGGAAAACCAATCCCATGCTATTTAATTACATATTAAAAGGAAATCATATTTTGAGGGTAAATGAATGTAAAGAGTTAGGTATAATTTTAGATTTTAAATTATTTTTCTCAAATATAGATTATCTATCCTCTAAAGCTTTAAAGTTGTGGTTGCATCTTTAGGGGAAGAATAATAAGATTTCTGAATAGAGAAACTTATGAATACCTTTTTATGTCTTTGATATTACTAATTTTAAACTATTGTAGTGTTCTTTGGAACTCAGACAATCACTCTTACAGAAGAGCTTTGGATGCAGTAGAAATAAAATTTAAAAATTATTATAATACAAAGTTTGGAGCACTGTGTAACTCGTGTTTCATTAAAACTATTAAAGAAATTTAATGATATATTATTTTTGGCAAATATAGTCAAAGAACGAATCAACATAAAAAACTACATTGGTGAAGTTTCTTGGTGTTTGTAATCTGATAAGAGTTTATATTGCAAAATTTAGAACTAATTGTTTAAGAGATTCTACATTATTTAGACTTCCACAGTTAATTCATATTATTGTCATGTTGATATTCATCATTTAATTGTAAATGAAATAAAGAATATTATCAATATACATTTACAATTGTAATATAATTTTCTATTCACACATATATTTTTGTTTTTACTTTTTTGTGTGTGTTTTTAATCATGTTGTGTTCTGTAATTAGGTTATATATATATGTGTGTGTGTGTAGAATACATTGATCTAAATAAATTGAATTATTATTAATAGCAAATTCACTTTCTAGTTGATGTAGTTTCTAAATAACTACAACTTTGGTTCGCGACTTTCACAATTTAATTAAATTGTTAGAAATTACTTTCTTGACTAATTTTTTTTATTTTTTATAAATAAATATTTATAATAAAACAAATATTTTGTTTTATAAATGGTTTCTAATAAGAACTAATATTTATTTGGAACTGAATAACACTTAATATATTTGCAGGCTTTTGCCAATACACATAAAATTATTACTTCTTTTAATTTACTATTTCTAAGAATGTTGACAAATTTTGCCTATTTCAAATCTAATTGAATGAAGATTACAACTAACTTTTTTTGATTTTTTAAATAAAAAAATGTAGCTATGAAACTAATGTTTCAATACACCCCCCCCCACATATATATATATAGTGATTATATGAGCTCATCCAATTATGGAAAATCACTAAGAGCTCAAAAGAGCTTAAAGTAGATACAGCTTTATACTAAGTAGTAAAAAAAAAGTCAAAAATTATCTTAATAAGATTTCGCGAATATTAATGTGTAATGAGAAATGTGTACTTAATCAGTGAAGTACTGAATAGCTTCACGCTCTCAGATCTAACAGCTTCACCTATTTATATAGAAAGTAGTTTGAAGTAAAGAAGGATTTCCCTCTTTTCTTCCAAAATGTAAGCTTGTGGTTAAGACCTGTAGAGATCCCTACTATCACATTTTATGCCCATATTCTTGAGGTTACAGCCTTAGTAAATATTACTTAGTAATAATCATAAATATTCACAGTTGTACCATTAATTAAATATTGAGTCAAATATATTAATTTCAAAATAAATATATGCAAAAGCAATAATTCTGCAAAATTAATAAGAATTATTTGCAAAGCTATAATACTTAATAATTGCATTTAAGAGCCAAGGGGATTGTGTATTAATTTGCATTTTTATTTCTATAATATATGGAGGTATATGTAAAAAGTGCATTTTTGGATAGAAGAAAAACAGTTGATTTTCTATTTATGAAAACAAAGGATAAAAATATGAAACTGAATAAAGTTATACATCGATATAAAAAGTTGGTTTTAAAGAACAGAAAAGCCTTCACTAAAAATTCATTTTATATTTTCAAGTATTTAATTTAAAATAAAAAAAAGTGGCTACTACATGTATTAGTTTCAGGTTTGAATTTTAGTTTTCACTTTATGAAGTCAAAAGACAGAAACCAATTAGCTTGGAAATGAGGGATTTTATGCAATTACACTCTCTGGCCTTCACTGATTATTCAAGCAAAAAGTAGATGGCTCTAAGCAGGGTGAACATAACTGCTTTTGAGAGCATAAGCACCATGTGTCCCCCAAAATAAGACGTAACTAAAAAATAATCCCTAGCATGATTTTTGAGGCTGCTTATAATATAAGCTGTAGTTAAGATTGGCAGCCCAAGAGATGGCTTGTGTTTTCCCATTGAAACATACAATGGAAATATTGAATTATAAAGTAATGAATGTATAAATAAATAATATTATTGACATTAATGCTTTAAATAAATGATAATATAAATTATATGGGTTTTTTATATTTTCCCATAGACTATTTTCGACAAACATAATTCTAACTGTATAGAGAAGCAAATTATCTACCACAAATCTGTATATTAGGCAATTTTATAATTTCATATATAAATTTAGATACTTATTTTATTTATATTTAATATTTAGATTTAAAATGCTAGATTTAATTTTAGAGTTTCAGCATGGTAGCTTTTAAATATTCAAGACAAAAGGATAATTTGTTTGATTTCTTAAATTTTTTTTTCTCCTGAAAGACTTTTTTAAAATAAAGGAAGTGATTTTAAAAATCAAAGTTTAGTTTAAGTTAAATCAGATTATTTTTATTCTAAAGAAAAGTTTTTAAAAAGAATACCCAAGCAGGCTATTACAAGTAATTTGGAAAGTGTTTACATTTTGTATACTTGATAACAGATGGAAATGTTTGTGTCATAAATCATTGTAATTCAATACACTGCATGTTATAATGGATTACTTAATGTGAATATGTGGAATAAAGAAACATTTTCTAAATTTTTATGCTTTCATTTATTTATTGCTTTTGTGTGGACAAACTTCTTACCTGCAATCATTTTTGTTACCAATCCTGTGTAGCAAGTCTTCAATTAACAGTTGACTTAAAGGTAAATTTAAATGGAATAATATTCTGATCGCTAGATGAGTGCAAAAAGAAAAAATTATTCTGACGAGTACAAGAAAGGAATTGTGGGGAGCTCTTTGTAAGAGAAGTACTGAATAAATGTAGATTTTTGCACATGAAAAAAATAAAACACCCCCTGAAAATAAGCCATATGGTTTGGAGCAAAAATTAAGGTAAGACATTGTCTTATTTTCTGGGAAACACGGTAAGCAAGCATATGAGAGATCACATAATACTGTTAGTGAAATCACTTCATATTATATTTTATTTTTTAAAATCACTGTTACAAAATGACAAAAATTTATTTTTATGTAATTATGAAATATTTGTGAATACTAAATAAACTAAAATGCAAAGAAACTGATAAAATTGTTATAATATGTAAGTAATTTTCTTTTCCAAATAAATATTTTAATAGCATTTGGATTTCTTATTTTGCACCAGAATTTCTGTATGGAATAAAGTTTAGAATCTATAAATATCCCAAAAGTAACTCTCATTAATTGAGATTTAACATCGCTGCCATAAAACATCAATTACAAGTAGAAAAATGAGAATATTTTTATAATTCAATTCATAAGTGCGACATTACTTAAAATGTTAAAGATATTAGATTATAAATTAATGTTAATTTTTTAGTCCAGATATAAACTTTAAACTCAAAAATTAATATATCAATTATTTAATCCCAGAATGAACATTATTGATTTAACACTTCCCACTTTTTTCTCCTCATGCATTGTATATTTAATACTTAATAAAATCTTTATACTCAGTACATTCTTAAAACATATTGATAAGGGTATATATAAATGGCAAGTTGTCTTCAAGATGCACTTCTATAAATTATTAAATTTTAAATGATACAGACATTAAACTTGCTGTGTTCACAGGAGGATCTATAATCCTAGCCATGTCAGTAACAAATCACACAAACAACTTTTATATATCTCAGTAAATTATTTCTTTATACTGAAGAATATTAATAAGATAATAGAATAACATTAATTATCACTTAACTTTGGAACAAACATTAGAACAAGTTTGCCGGTTGGAAAGACCTGATTATCACACTCTGTGAATGTATATTACAGTCCATTAATTCAGAATTACATTAACTCTTATCTTTGGTACTCGAGTACCCTTAACTCATAGTTGCTTTCCATTAACACAATTGCAGTTGAGTTCTCATTCACTTCAGTCTGTCATTTTCGATAACTAACAATTTCATTTTAAAATCTTTAAATTATAAATACTATTTTAACACTGCCATTTTTGCTTTTCAAGAAAGACATTATCATCAACTTTAGTTTTAAAATTTATATTCTCACCATTCTGATGTTTTTTTCCCCCTCTCTGATGCTCTCAGTTCAATTTTTGATTCGTTGTGCTAATTTGCATAATTATTTATTTTCTCTTCCAAAGAAATTTTTTGAATGCTCTACTTTTTGAGTAAAACAATACAAAGCACTAATTGCATGTATTTTCATAAATCTAAGATTAAAATTAATTTACATTATCGTACATGTACAGTCACCTCACCCACTCCCTTCTGTCTAGAAAATTCTTTAAACTTTTCAGGTTTTCTGAAATTTCTTTGCATGTTTGGGAGCAAATATAGGTCTGTCATTTTGATTTATGCTTAACTCTGATTATATAATCTTGTTGATGAATATCATCATTTAGATATGTAACATCCTCATTTGATCTGACATCAGCTTCAACATTCTTATCAATGAATAGTTTATCATTTTGCACAAATTAGGAGATATCATCATACTCTCCACATATCAGTTTTTGATTTAGGATTAATTAATGTAGGATTAGGATCCATCACATTTGACTTGTCAGAGAAATGCTCACATAGGTTATTTAAATATCTGCATAAATAATCCATTTTCCAGTATAATAATCATAATTACACTTAATACAATCTCAAAAATAATATCTGGAAACTATTTCTTTTTGAACATATCTTTAATCCATTCAGCTTTTCCTGAAGTTTACATTAGTTTTTTCTTCATCTAAATTACTTTTTTCTATTCCTTGCTAAATTGTTAACAGTTTAGACAAATGTGTATGAAATTTTCACAATAATAACCCAGCAGGTGTTTCATTGTTAGATGCACTTGGAGTAAAATATTGATAAAACATAACTTCTATTAATGCATCCTTCATATCTGTAACTGTCATTGTCTTCAAGGTAGATTTTAAAAATTGTTCTGCCTTTTTAGTCATTCTATTTGACTCTGGATGATAAGATGTGAAGTTAAGATGTGATGCATCTCTTTCTCTGCTAAATAATTTTCAAAATCAGCAAAAATAAATCCCATTGCATTATCAGATACAAGGATTCTGGGACAGCCACGAATAGCGAAGACTTTCTGGAGGGCTAAATTTAATGGTAAATTAGTATATGTAGTTTTTACAAACTTATATTTGGCCCAACAGGAATATGAATTCGCTATTATTAAAAATAGGTAACCATTCATAGGTTCAGAAAAAATTACACAAATGTGTTGTCATGAAATTTTAACCACTACCCATGATTTATTGGTTTTCTTTGGTTAATCAGCTGTAGAGTGACGATCATTACAGACTTTCTATTTTTACAATATTATTTACATGCTTACTAGCCCATACTCCTTCCTTTGGTTTGCAATCTTCTTGTAAATCAGCTTTTTTCTTTTTCTCAATATTATATTCTGAGAGATTTGAACCAGTTTCTGCCTAACAATGGGCCTATATTTCTTTTCACAACAAATAACAGTAATACAAGTCTATTATTGACTTTTAACAGAATTAATACTTTTCCACATATGGAAATTTTATTTCCATTTCCATCTGAGGTCAATATGTCTGTCTTATTTACAGCTTTCTTTTATTCTTTGCATTTAGCATTGATTTTTCTTCAATTCTCTAAGGAATAGAATAGTCTGGTTCCACTGTTATCTTCCATATTAACTTTACTATTACAAATGATCATACCCAGTGTAATTTTGCCATTATATGAATCCTTTATCATCTTTACCTTTATACAAGATTCACTGATCCTTGATTTAAAATCTGGATATGGTTTGGCTTTTACAATAGTTTCATTCTTTCTATTTCTATAGACATAAACTAGACACCCTTTAATTTCACAAATGCAGCATTTCTCCATTCAAAACTTCCACACTCTCTTTATGCATCCTTTAACTCTGCAGCAATAACATGACATCATTCTTTGGTAGTTTTGTAGGTATCTTAACCATTTGATTTTAATTTACAGTTCAGATTTTTTACTTAATTTGTCACTTGTTGGAATTTCAATGCATTTCTGTTGCTATTTCATGTACTATGTATTTCACAATGACCATATTATATGTTAAATCTGTTTCACTTAATTTTTTTCTAAAGTTGTTGTCTCCTCAACCTGTAAAGCAACTGATGTAACAGTATATCATTTAAGGTAGTCATGAATTTGCATTGTTTGGTAGATGCTGTCAGCGCTAAATTATAATCTTGATAGTGCTCTCAGGGTAATGGCTTTCTTATCCTAAAACATAAACTGGCAATTTTTTTATCATTGCTTTTTGAAAATATGAGATTTTCCATTAATTCTTTATACAATATATCATCAGGGTTATTTGGGTCACTCAGTTGTTTTGCCATCTGCAAAATTTCACTATTGGCAAAGAACAGAAGAGTGTACACTTTAACTTTATCCTTTTCAATTTTATATACATGTGACAGTTGATGTGTTTAACATATATATTCCTTGATGTTAGATTGTTTACATCAAATTCTAGAAGATTATGAGTTAATACTTATACATACTAAATTTCATGTTTAACTTGTACTCACAAATTAACTGTACTACTCTATTTTCTTTATCCCTTGAAAACAGGTAAATTTTTTGACTATGATAACTCTGCTGCTATCTGCACTAGTTCTTCATATCATATCGATTGCACCAATCACTGCATTCATGGGAGAATCTATAATCTCAGCCATGTGACCAACAAAAATTAGTCACTATTTTTATTTATCTTAGCAAATTTATTTATCTATGCTAAAGAATACTAATAAAATGATAAAATAACTAACAATAAAATAATAATAAAATAACAATAATTATCCCTTAATTTGGAACAGGCAAGTTTGAATTGTATTTTTATATTGGACTATTTCCATAATCTAATATGTGTATTGAATGTCTTTAGAAAAATTTAACTTTATTTAAATATTCCAAATACATTCAACTGTTAGTAATAGCACATCAAGCAGGTCAGTATTTGCATAATGTTTTTAGAGGTATTCTCCCCTCTCCTTCAGGTGTTGCTGGCCTGACCAGTGACAGTACTATCATGGGGTTTGAAACTGGATCCTTAGATTCTTGAGTAATGAATTTTAAGGTAATGCTTTACCAACTAGCATTACCTTAAAATTTAATACTCAAGAATCTAAGGACCCAGGTTCAAACCCCATGATAGTACTGTCACTGGTTAGGCCAGCAATACCTGAAGAAGAGGGGAGAATAATATCTCTTGAAACATTGTGCATATAATAACCTGTTTGATGTGCTATTACTAACAGTTGAATGTATTTGGAATATTTAAATAAAGTTAAATTTTTCTAAAGACATTCAATACACATATTAGATGATAGAAATGGTCCAATATAAAAATACAACTAGAACATCATTATCACAAACCTTTAGGAAAACACAGACAAGTTTGAAATGTGAGAACCCTTCATTCTCACACTTTGTGAATGTATATTACAGCTCATTAATTCCGAGTTGCATTAACTCATATATTTATATTTGAGTATTCTTAACTCGTAGTTGTTTTTCATTAACACAATTATAGCTGAATTCTCATCTATCATTTTACATAACTGACACCTTCATTTTAAAGTCTTAATTATAAATACTTTACTTAACACTGCCATTTTTTTTTTAAGAAAGACATTTTATCAACTTTGCAATTCCTTTCAATTTACCTGATTTCTCACCATTCTGATGCTTTTTTACCTCGTTGATGTTCTAAGTTCATCTTTTTATTAATTGTGCTAATTAGCATAATCATTATTCATTTTCTCTTAGAAAGAAAATTTCTAGACTGCTGTCTTTTTTGATAAAGCAGTACAAAGTACTGTCTGCATGCACTTTTACAAATCTAAGAATACATTTTACTTACATTATCATATATATGTGTATAGACAGACAAAAACTTAAATCCCAACATAAATTCTATTTATTCTATATCTCTCCCTTTTAATACTTTTGCATGATATATTCAATACATAATAAAACATAGATAAAGATGTTTGTAATTCTAGATACATTTTAAGTATATCAATAAGGGTTTGAACATTCCATCATCTGATTATCAATGGTATGGATGGCTGAAGAGTTGGAAGGTGGACAAGATTGAAATCTGTCCATTAAAGTTTGAATATTTTCTATCATAAAATAAACTGAACTCTGATTATATATATGTGTGGGAGATGATGATCTGGACCAACTAATGAGTGCTAGTTCAGCACAAAATACGTATATTGGAGATCATTTATCTTATTCACATGTATGTGGCATGTATATTGGTTATATAAGATGGAGAGGATAGCTGAAGGAAGCTCAAAAGTCTGTGTTCAAATCCCCTTTAATAATATGATGTGTATATAAATTTTAATATTTTTCTTGATAATGTCAAAATAAATGCATTCAAGTAGTATACTTGTAAATTGAATAATAATATTTTGCGATGAATTTATGCTGAGACATTTAAAACATATGCATGCATAAATCTGGGCTAATTAATGAAGGCTGGTTTTGCCAAAAAATGTATCATGAGGATCAATTGCTTTTTACATATGTTTTTATGTATATGAGTTTAGAAGTTTTATTATATCATTTCTCTTTAGTCTGATAATATCTAATACGTATATATTTTTTATTGTTATATTTACTATTTCTGATTTCTCATCTCCATCATTCATAGTTTATTTGATAAGCTTGCTTGCATGGAGAGGGGAAGGGTAGTTTTTTAATCTACAAATTTCACTACTACCCAAATTGTTTATGATTTTAAGTTGATTTTCAAAAATGATTTTTTAAATTTAAAACAATTTTCTATCTTAGAAATAAAAATTGAAGAAACACTTATAGAATTATTTTATCTTAAAAAAATATTAATTATAAATTAAAGAGATCTTTATTTAATTAAGATCATAATATATTCTCATTATATAAATGTTTTTATCTGGGTGATTTCAAACAAGAGATATGAAATTTAATTAATATATATTAAATTATTAATATCTAACACACAGAATATATATATACCTGTACAAACAATGTGATATAATAGGGCATTTTGAGCTCAGACTCACACGACCCTCAACTCTCCACACTATCTCATATCACTGATACTCTCATCCCACCTTTTGTACAAGTATACTGACATAAATTCTTTATCCAAATCTTCTGCATACCATCTTATCTTTCTCACCCATCATGTTACCTGCCCTTTATTCATAACCCAGTTAAATACTATTTTGACTATTACTTTTATTATCCATAAACTGCAATCTACCAAACATTTTCATTTTGCTTTTAACATCTTTCATATAATAATATGACCCCATTTCTCCTTGAATTGCCTCTTTTGCTAGCCACACATCTGCATCTAATGCATGTCTTCTCTTCCTATTTCCCTTTCTACTTTTTCCAAGTAATCTAATGCCCCTTTACTAACACATAATGCATCATTACCATATGTTAACCCTGTTACTACTACTCCCTTACATACAATTCTAACTATGTCATATTTATTATCTGAAAACACTGTTATTTTTTTATCAATCCCTTTCTTTTTGTTGCTTCATTTATCATTTGTTTCTCCCATTCATCCAAAAAATTTCTCTGATTATTTAAGGTGATGCCCAATAGTTATTTCTATTTACTATACTTAACTTTATATCCCCAATAAAAATTCTTTGTCTTCTCTTTCAAAAATATTAATCATTATTACTTTTGATTTTTCTTCACTAAACTTAATCCCCATCTCTTTACCTACCCTTGTGCATATCCTCAGCATAACTTCTATATCTTCCTCCTTTCTGCACACAAAAAGACATCATCTGCAAATAAAAGACCCAATAATGTATATACTTCCTTGCCACCTTTTTTTTTCTATCCCTCTTCATAGTCTTTCTATTGCTCTCTCCATTTCTCTCAAATACAACAAAAGCAAAATAGGTGACATAGGGCATCCTTGCCTTAGTTTCACCCCATTTTTAGTTTTAACAGATTTTATTGATACGTATAGTAATTATTTTCATATAATTTCTTAATAATATCCACCAAAGCTCCATCCATTCCCAAATTTACTAAACTTACCTATAATATATTTCTATTTACTCTATCATATGCCTTTCTTTATATCTATAAAAGCCATATATAACTCTTTACCTGTATGCCTACTTATATCCATAAATTATGTAACTACAAATGAAGTATTTCCTATATACCTATCCAATCGAAAACCTCCTTGCATTTCTCCCACTATATTATTCTCTTCCATCTATTTTTCAACACTTCCAGCCACCATATATGAATTTTTTTTATATAAAACTGATGCTACCAATAATGGTCTATAATTGTTTAACTTTCTATGATCCTTACCCTTTCCTTTAAATAGTAGCTTACAACTCCAACTACCCAGAAAATCTCTCTTCTGCATCATCTTATTAAAACATGATAACAATTATGCTTTTACCTTACACCCTAAATTCAATATCATCTCTGCTGCCCTTCTATCTAAACCACTTACCTTTCCACTTTTCAATTTCTTCCCTGCCTCATTCAATTCATTTTCTGTAAACCCAATATTTCCATTACTGTATGCTTTCATATTTGCTATCACTCTGTCCTTCACATCTAACATCTTTTCTATATCTATTACATATTTATTTAATATAATCTCTAATTCTTCTCCCAAGTTACTCTCTACTTCCCCATCATCTAGTAATACTATCTCTCTATCATCTGCATTCCTTCTTTTAATGTATTTCCAAAATTTTTTACTCCTATCTCTTCCACTTTTATTAATATCCTCCAACAATTACTATTCAATTTCATTCTCTCTCTATAATTATCTATTTTAGCCAACTTCTTTTTTCCTAAGTACTTTTCCCATTTAAAATTAACTTCTTTTTCACTTTCTTTGTTCTTAATAGCACACTTATATTCTCTGCATGCTTTCCCTCTATCTTTTACACTTTTATTAATTCTCACATTTTTATTACTTTTATTCTTCTGAATATTCTCACATAAAACCCTATTTGCCACTTTCTCTATTTCATCACACCAATCCTTAAACTTATCCTAACTAACTCTTCCCTGGTTTCTTCAACTTTTATTTTATACTCTTCTAATTTACTCTTATAATTCATTCTCCACCCACATCTTTCACTATCGTTTCTACTTTTATTTATATTTTCAATCACATTACTAACCATTTCTATTATAAAGTAGTTATAATCACTATTACAGACTCTCTCTTCATTATCAAACACTTTAATTTTCTGTACATTATTCATTTCCTCTTTTTTTACTAATACATAACCTATTGTGTGGAATATATTATTTCTAGACCATGTGTATTGTCCCTCATAAATATTTAATAAATTACCAATGCTCAAATTTACTCTCTGACAAAAATTCTTCAAAAGCTGCCCATTCTTATTACCAACCTTATCAATTTCATCAATATGCCCATTCATAATCCTATAACCATTATTCACTTCCTTTTTTTTTTGAAACTCTGTATATCCTTAACTAGGCATTTATATATACTACTATTACACTCCATTATAGTTTGACTATCCCCAGTAACTATACACACTATAGTCACTATCTATCTTTGTCTTCCTTATCTCATCTCAAACCACAAATGTTCTTGACATTTAACAGTATTTAAATATTTTTTTTGACATAATTGCTATACCATCACCCCTTTTTTCTTTTTCTTTTCTATTTACACCATGCCATACGAGGTCTTCCAGAATAGGTTCTTTTTCTTCTCTTAGATGTGTTTCCACTACTACCCATATCTTAAGCTCTTCATTTTTAATTGCCTTGTTTAACTCCAGCCACTTTTCTGGTCTCCTACTGCCTTGCATATTCAAATACCCGATTTCTTCTTTCCTAACTACTTCTTTATAAATTCTTTTGACTCTTTCTTTTCCATTACATTTATAAATAACTTGCTATGTTATGTGATGTATTTGGCTTCTCCTTAAACGAAGTCAAGAATATCTCAGCACTTATGCCCAGATAAACCTGTTAGCCATTTTATTCTCCATTCCCCACTATTAAGTCCCCATATTCTGCCCCATCCCATTTCCACAACATAATCTTTGTCAACTCTATGGCCTTTATATCTAAATCCCCATTATCTCTTCGCAAACCCAACATAAAAACTAATAAGCCACTTTCTGTATAGTCACTTTGTTCATGTCTATTTTCCCATAACTTCATTATCTGTACCCTTTCTGCTTTCAAGCATTTACATTCAATCAACAGATGCCTAATATTTTCTATACCTTCCTTACACAATTTGCACACTAAATTATCCATGGTTTTCCATTTACATGTATATTCTCTTGCTGCTAAAGATCCCATTTGAGCTTTAAATAATAAATTACTTTCCTTACTATTATCATAAATTAACTTGCATCCAATATTCCATTTACTTCTATATATATTTAAACTCTTCTTACCCTCCATACTAGTTCTCCATCTCTCCAACTCACTATTTTTTATTAATGCTTCTATACTTTTATCCCATTCCTTACCACTATAACACTCAACAATCCTCCTAACACAAACATCCCACCTTTTATACAAGTATACTGATATAAATTCTTTATCCAAATCTTTCGCATACCGCATTACCTTTCTCACCCATCTTGTTACCTGTCCTTTACTCATAACCCAATTGAACACTATTTTTGCTATTCTTTTACTATCCATAAACTGCAACCTACCAAACATTTTCATTTTACTTTTTGCATCTCTCATATAAAAACTTGACCATCCCATTTCTCCTTGAATTGCCTCCTTTGCTGTCCACATCTCTGCATCTAATGCATGTCTTCCTACTTCCCTTTGTACTTTGTCTAAATAATCTAAAACCCTTTTACTAACACAATGCATCATTACCATATGTTAACCCTGCTACTGCAACTCCCTTCCATACTATTCTAGCTATATCATATTTATTATATGAAAATACTGTTAGTTTCTTTACCAAACCCTTTCTTTTCTTTGCTTCATTTACCAATTTTTTCTCCCATTCATCCAATCAATTTTCCTGTTTACATAAGATGATTCCCAAATATTTATATCTATCCACCACACTTAACTTTATATTCCCCAATAAAAATTTGACATCTACTCTTTCCCCAGCATTAACTATCATTATATTTGATTTTTCTTCACTAAATTTAATCCCCGTCTCTTTACCCACCCTTGCACATGTCCTCAATATAATTTCCATATCCTCTCTTCTTTCTGCACACAAAAAGATATCATCTGCAAAAAAAAAAGACCCGACAAAATATATACTTCCTTGCCACCTATTAATGGTATCTCTATCCCTCTTCCTAGTCTTTCTATTGCTTTCTCCATTTCACTCAAAAACAACAAAAACAAAATAGGTGACATAGGGCATCCTTGCCTTAATCCCACCCCATTTTTAATTTTAACTGATTCTATATCCCCTAACTGGTAAGTATAATAATTATTTTCATATAATTTCTTAATAATATTTACCAAAGCTTCATCCATTCCCAAATTGACTAACCTTACCCCATAATCTATTGTTATTTACTCTATCATATGCTTTCTCTATATCTATAAAACTAATATATAATGATCTACCTGAATTCCTACTCATCTCCATAAGTTGTGTAACTACAAACAAACTATTTCCTATATGCCTATCTGACCTAAATCCTCCTTGCATTTCCCCCACTACATTATTCTCTTCCATCCATTTTACAACTCTTCCAGCTAACATATATGAGAAAACTTTATATAAAACTGATGTTACCACTATTGGTCTATAATTATTTAACTTTCTATGATCCTTATCCTTTCCTTTAAATAATAATCTTATTCTTGTATTACTCCAACTAACCGGAAAAACTGTCTTCTGTGCCATTTTATTAAAACATGATAATAACTTTGCTTTTGCTCTATGCTCTAAATTCATTACCATCTCTGCTGCCCATTCATCTAAACCTCTCGCCTTTCCACTTTTCAATCTCTTTCCTGCCTCATTCAATTCATTTTTTGGAACCTAATATTCCCATTACTAATTGATTTTATTTTTTCTATCACTACTTCCTTCACATCTGACATCTTTTCTATATCCATTACATATCTATTTAAGATTCTCTCTACCTCTTCTCTAGAGCTACACTCTATTCCCTCATCATTTATTAATACTATCTCTCTTTCCCCTACATTTCTCCTTTTAATGTAATTCCAAAATTTTTTACTCCCATCTCTTCCACTTTTATTAATATCCTCCAACAATTTATTATTTAACTTCATCCTCTCTCTATAATTATCCATTTTAGCAACTTCTTCTTTTCTAAGTACTTTCCCCATTTAGCATTAATATCATTTTCACTTTCTTTGTTCTTAATAGCACACTTATATTCTCTGCATGCTTCTTTCCTCTCTTTTACACTTTTACTAACTCTCATTTTTTATTACTTTTTTTCTTCTGCATATTCTCAACTAAAACGTTATTTGCCACTTTTTCTATTTCACCACACCAGTCCTTATACTCATCCCCATCCAACTGCTCCATGGTTTCTTCAACTTTTATTTTATATTCTTCCAACTTATTCTTATCATTCATTCTCCATCCACATCTTTCACTATTATTTCTACCTTTATTTCTATCCTCCATCACATTACTAACTATTTCTATTACGATAAAATTATGATCACTCTCACATACTCTCTCTTCATTATCAAACACCTTAATTTTCCGTATTTTATTCATTCCCTCTTTCTCTACCAATACATAATCTATAGGGTGAAATACATTATTCCTAGACCATGTGTATTGTCCCTCATACATATTTGATAAATTCCCAATCCTCAAATTTACTCTTTGACAAAATTCTTTCAAAAACTGACCATTCTTATTATCTACATCATCAATTTCTTCAATATGTCCATTCATATCCCCTATAACCATTATTCTCTTCCCCTTTTCTTTAAAAATTTGTATATCCTTAACTAGGCATTTATATATACTACTGTTCCACTCCATTACAGTTTGACTATCTCCAGTACTATATACACTATAGCCACCATCCATTCTTGCCTACCCAACCTTATTTCAAACCACAAATGCTCTTGACATTTAACAATATTTAAATATTTCCTCGATATAACACCTATACCACCACCCCTTTTTTCATTTTCTTTTCTGTTTACACCCTGCCATACCACCTTTTCCAAAATAGGTTCTTCTTCTTCTCTTAGATGAGTTTCCACTACAGCTAATATCTCCAGCTCTTCATTTTCAATTGCTTTATTTAATTCCAGCTTACTTTTCTGGTCTCCTACCACCTTGCATATTCAAAAACCCAATTTTAACAATTTTTTCTTTCCTAATTATTCTTTTATAAATTCTTTTGATTCTTTCTTCTCCATTACGTTTATAACAAACTTTCTTACCATTAATTTTACAAAACCATTCCCTTTCCACATCTACACTTATATCTAAATCAACCATCATTTGCTTATTTCTTATATCCCCTCCATTTGTCCATTACAAGACATAGATGTATATGATTGAATATTTTAAATTCCAAATTTTTTTAAAATTAATAATTATTATTTTGATTGGGTTTTAAAATGAAAATTGTTTATATTAAACTGTATTTAGTGTTAAAGTAGTCTTTATCACAAAAATGAAAAGTTTAAAGAAGATAAGACAATACATCTTAAAACTTTTCATTTAAATTTAGATTTAAAACAATAATTCCTTCCCTAAATATGATATATTAGAGATATCATCAAAATTGGAAAATAATAAAAGTCTTTATAATGTTTTTCCATAAAATAATAATCAGAAAATAATAATAAATTCTTTGTAACAGCTATATAAATATCAATAATAATTTTACACATAAAATGCTTTTTTCAGTATCTGGTTTGATGCCCTTTTCAAATGTTAATGATCTATTTAACATTGACAAATTATTTCAGACATAAAACCATCTAGTGTTCAATAATAAGATTAAAACAAGCAATAACAATATAAATTATTAAAATAAATAAATACCCTCAAATATAAATCCAGTAATTACAAAATAATTGACTATATCATAACAATACAATAAGTAACATGCATTTTTACAATTATATGTTGTGAGAATATATCAAACTCCTCACATATATATTTTTAAAAAAATGCAACACACACCTATCTTGAATATTATTAATAACAAGAATCATTAAAAATTCTATTATTGATTTTTATATATTAATAATTGTGTACAAAATGGTCATTTAAAATTATAACATTAACAACTTTTTAACTATACTGACATGTAGATAATCACAATGCATAAAAAATACATATAAGCCCTAAAATTATTAAAGGAAAGAAATAAGCATTACATTTTAATATTGTTCATAATCTATTCATTAAATATACAAATAATAAAATGACATAATTGAAACAAGAAAAAATATGAACTTAAATCGAATATATATATATATATATATATATATATGGCTGCAGAAAGGAGTTTTGCTATTAACTGAAAGGAGACTCTTTGATTCCTCTTGGAGGCCTTAAAGGAACCGAGCAGGGCAAATTCCTAATGTCCACTCCTTACGTTCTTGTCGTTGTAGCTGTTATTACTATGTGATTATTCATATAGTATACAAACATGGATGGGCTGCTCACCAACACGCATTAGCCAGTGTGGTGAGTTTATTGGCTTTTTACCTCTGAGTTTAAGATCAAGAAACACCATGGTCTTTCTTCTCAGTGCCTGATAAGGCAGAATGAATGCTTGTGTAAATGATAAATATTTTCCCAATACATATATACAATTATGACAGACAAAAATAAAGCATGGCCCTTATTCCCAGGAGGCTGTAAAGTCACCAACCAAGGCAGCAGTTGGTGGCCAAAGGCAGAGGGTGCTAAGAATCCCCTGATTGTGGACCCAGGCTGCCATTTGATGACGACTTTTTATTTAGGTACTTACAACTGCAGATCACTTTCAAGTGAAGGAAGATTGCAAGAATTAGAAGAAGAACTCTCTTATATTAAATGGGACATTATTGGACTTTGTGAAGTTAGAAGAAAAGGTGAAGAGACAATTGATTTAAAAAGTGGACATATACTCTATTATAAAGGTACAAATATTGGAAATACAAGTGGAGTAGGATTCATTATAAATAAAAAGTGGAAGAACAATATTGTGGAGATTGATGGTGTATTGGACAGAGTGGCAAGATTAGTTATACAACTTAATAGCAGATACCAAATGCAGATAATTCAGGTTTATGCCCCAACAAGTTCTCATAGTGATGAAGTAGTAGAAGATTTTTATATGGATGTACAAAAGGCTTTTGATCAGAGTAAACACCATTTTAAAATTGTTATGGGAGACTTTAATGCTAGAATTGGTAAAAAAATGAAAGATGAAAGTGCTGTGGGTAATTTTGGTTATGGTAATAGAAATGAGAGAGGACATAGACTTGTGGAGTTTGCAGAAAAAGAAAAACTTTATATTATGAATTCTTTTTTTGAAAAAAATGTTAAAAGGAAGTGGACATGGAAGCATCCAAATGAAGGTACAGCAGAATTGGATTATATTTTGACTAACAGGAAATACATATTTCAAGATTGTAATGTTCTTAATAAATTTAACATAGGAAGTGATCATCGATTACTAAGGTGTAAGATATGTGTTAATGTAAAACTAGAGAGACAAAAATTATTAAGAAAAACAATATTTACAGTTGATATTCCTAATCTTCAGAAACATTCTAATGAATTTAAATTAGAACTTACAAATCGGTTTCAAGTATTAGTAGATTTTGAACATGATAACTGATACACTTTTGAAAACTGCAACAAAGATAGCTGGTAGAAAGAAACAGCAATTGACCAATAAAATTTCTATTGAGACTAGAGAATTTATGAAGAAAAGAAGGAATATGAAGATATACAAAAATGATGCATTAAAAAGAATTGAATATCTCGAATTTTGTAAAATGGTGCGGAAAAGAGTTGAAAATGATATAAGAAAGTATAACTGTGAACTAGCAAGGAAAGCTGTAGAAAAAAATAAAAGTCTTAAGAATGTAAAACAACATTTTGGTATTGGTAGGAAATTTATATCTGCAATAAGAAAAAAAGATGGAATTATTACTAAAAGGAGAGATGACATCATGAAATTGGTAGAAGATTTTTATCAAGAATTATATAGTAATAAAGAACAAATACCTCATATCTATTACATCTTCCAAATTGCCCATAATTTTAAATGAAGAAGTGAGACATGCAATTAAATGTATGAAGAAAGGAAAGGCTCCAGGTAATAATGGAATTATAATTGATATATTAAAAGAAGTAGGTGAAGAAATGGAATTTTTTTTAGCAAAGTTATATACCAAATGTCTAAATGATAAAGATGTACCGGATGATTGGAAGAATGCAGTAATAATATTAATATTTAAAAAAGGTGATAAAGAAGATATTAGAAATTACAGACCTATCAGCCTTTTATCAGTTTTATATAAAATTTTTACCTAGATAATTACTACTCGTCTACAGAGAACATTGAATTTCCACCAACCAAGAGAACAAGCCGGATTTAAAAGTGGTTTTAGTACAGTAGATCATATCCAGGTATTGAGAGAAGTTATAGAAAGGACAAATGAATATGAGTTGCCATTATGCTTAGGATTTGTAGATTATGAAAAGGCATTTGATTCTATAAACATTTCTTCAGTGATTAAAGCATTAGATTATCAAGGTATAGATCCAGGATATTGTCATATTTTAAAGAATATTTATAAAAATGCAACAGCAACAATTAGATTACATAATGACACTGGGAAAGTCAACATTGAGAAAGGTGTAAGACAAGGTGACTCCATATCTCCAAAACTTTTTACAGCAGTGCTGCATGAAGTATTTTGTGGATTAAAATGGGAAACTAAAGGAGTGAAAGTAAATGGAGAGTATTTAAGTCATTTAGATTTCGCAGATGATGTAGTTGTTTTTGAAAATAATGCTTCAGAGCTGCAGGAAATGTTGCAGGAATTATCAGATGAAAGTAGAAAGTAGGACTAAAGATAAATGTTAAAAAGACTAAAGTAATGTTTAATCGATTTGCTCAAAATATGAAAATAAAGATTGATTATGATGAATTAGAAGAAGTTAACAGTTACAAATACCTTGGTCAGATTATTAATACAGATGGAAACATAATGGAGGAAATTAATCATAGAATTAAACTTGGTTGGAGTGCTTTTGGTAGAAATAACTTGATACTAAAAGGAAATATGCCTATGTGTTTGAAAAGGAAGGTTTTTAACAAATGTGTTTTACAAGTTTTTACTTATGGATCTGAGACTTGGACACTTAATAGAAGAGCAATTCAGAGACTTCAGACCACTCAAAGAAGTATGGAGAGATGTATGTTGGGAGTTACAAGAAGAGATCGTAAACGCAATGTATGGGTAAGAGAACAAACAGGTGTTACTGACCTTATTGAAAAAATTAAAAGATTGAAGTGGAGTTGGGCTGGACATATTGTTAGAAGAGATGATAATAGATGGACAATTGAAATTTTAAACTGGATTCCAAGAGATTGTAAAAGACCCAAAAAGAGACCACATGTGAGATGGATGGATGAAATAAGAAAGTGTGCAGAGGTGATGTGGAGAAGAGAAGCTAAAGATCGGAGAAGATGGATTAAACTTGGAGAGACCTTCATCCTGCAATGGATTGATAATGGTTGATAATGATGATGATGATGATATATATATATATAACAGTTAACGGAAAAAGAGAATTAAACATATTTTGTCTCTTATTGAAATTAAAGGGATACTCAAATATAACTCTGATTAGTCAATATATTGAGTAAAATATAAATATAAATCCATTGCTCAAAGTCATTCGACAACAATCAGTAAATCATAAATTCTTCAAAGGAGAAAATAATTTTGGAGGATAAAGAAAAAACCGTTCTTACTATTATGAATAGACATAAACTATATAAAAATACACTTTACAAGTATAAAAAAAATCTCTTGATAATTCTATTGATGCTGAATATTCAAATAAGCCAATTACTTCATTATTTATAGGATTGTATAAAATAAAACTACGTTATCAACTTTTAATAAAACTAATAACTTGAAATAACATTCTAACATGGTTATGAAGCTATGATCAGTTAGAGGGGAAGAAACATTGTACAGATGGAATATTAACCATACTACTACTATAATGCTGAATCTGATTCCAAAAAAAATAATTACTACCTGTCGCTGATAAACATCGAATAAGAATAAACTATTACACACCTTAGGAAATCCTTAGATGGAAATTATTTTCATAAATGAAGGAATGGAGTCACTATCTGGAAATTCAAATAGCATTCAAACATAAAATAATATATTTTAAAAGATGAGAAAGGATTCTTAAAATGAAAAATTTTTACATTCATCAATCTACTACACATTAATATCATATATATATGTTTCTTTTTATACATATATATATATATATTGTAACGATATATAAATATGCCATTACATTAATTTGAAATAAAAACTTTTAAGTTCGCAAATAAAAATAAATGTATTAAAAAAACTAAATGCTAAAATTAAAATGTTTGTTAAATGTATATATATTCGCACAGATGCAAAACTTTAAAAATATTTTTTTTATAAATAAAAAAAATGTATTTGAACGTACTTTTTTATAAAAAAATACAAGATTTAAATATAAAAATATTTTAATAAAGAAATAACGTAAGTAAAAATAAAAACAGGTTTTAATTAATTCCTGTAATCTGTAAATGGAAATGATTATTTATTAATTGAAAAGCAAGCTAGCCTTGGGGCTCTTGCGTAATTAAAAAGGCAGATGAAAATTAGATAAGAGAACAAAGAGAATTTAGCTTGACCAGTGGAAGCACCAAGCCTCTTGGACCTTAACGAAAATTTGAATTAGTGACGTCTTTGTTTGTTCAATCTGGAGATTTACTATAAAAAGAAAAATATTGAGTTCCTGAAAGTTTCCAGCTTGCTTTTGTGAGAAGGGCGATAGGATGCACATATCGCTCTCTCTCTCACTTATCTCAAATGAAATGACTGTAATACCAGAATTGTTCCAGCTAAGGCTGCCTTCAGATAGACCGGGTTTCAAATAAAGACTCCGTGGAAATTAACACCAGGAACCGGGAACTATTCTACCGTAAGCTATATGAACTGAACAATTGTTAAAATCATAAAATTAATTAAGAACTTTTGTCAAGAGTTGACAAGTTTAATAAACAAGCTAACCTAAATTTTGAATGGACTTTTATCTGACTTTTGTAAGTTTTCAGATCAATTAATAATGTTTAATTTTATATGTTTTGCATTTGATAAAAATCATTTCCATTTTTATTCTTATTGTATAAATTATTTAAATGCATGAAATTTAAGTTGGGTATAGACGTTGCATAGATTTGTTAGTGGTTAATTATGTTGCTGTTTCATATTCGATTGGAATATATAGGTTATTGATGTCATTGCGGCATCTTATGATGAATGCTATTGGGTTTCTTGTATTCCCTCTGCAATTGACGTTATCGATGACTTTGTATTTTGATCGGTTATGTTTATTTTGGAATGTTTTTAACCATGGAATCTATGCAGCCAATCTATACTCAACATTATAAAACAAATTTTATAAAATTCATCTGTGTGAACATATCTAAATGTTAAATTTAAGTCGGGCGTGAATGGCTATATAGTTTTGTAAAGTTATATTAAGGGAGGGTAATCTTAGGTTATTCATTTCGTATTTGAAGTAGGTCAAGGAATTGGATATATTTGTGTAATTAGTAGATGTAGTATGAGTTTCGCTATGTGCAGAATCGCTGAGTTTCACTATGTGCAGAATCGCTGTATACACCGCACCAACCCTTTGCCCTTGGATGGGATTGTAAGTTGGCAAAAAGGACCACTGTCCCTTCATATGGAGTTTTTATTTTATTGTTCTTCTTGCCATACAGATGTAAAATTCCTGTATTGGTCAAGAGTCAATGTCTTCTCTAACTATACTGTTCAGATGTCCATTCCTGACAGTATAGTATATATGTGCTGTTGTATTTTCATGCTACATTGAATACATAAATGTATCAGATGGATTGACGCCAGTTTGACTGCGAACTTTTGGCCCAAGGTTAAATAAGGGAAAGAATATTTTCTTTTCAAATGCAGATCTATGTAGTCTATTCATACTTGACCCACTAAATAAATATTAAACTCATTATTGCAATCTATTTAAAATTAAAAGTTAATATAAAATGTTAAATGTATTCCTCAATATTTATTTATAAGTGCATTAATAAATGTTTGTTTGTTAATTACTGGCAGGCGCTTTTATTTTTTTTATATATACAAACTAAACAAGTTATTTCTTATCTCTGCATCTCCATGAGCTAGTGACAATGGGCTAATGGTCTAAATATTTAACTAAAGTGGAATCCTAACAGCGCGTATCTGCCTACTTTTAAATTTTTCTAGGTTCAAATGCCTAGATGGTGCCCTTGCAGTGCAGATTGCAGTTAGATTCGATCTTTCACTTTTCATTTGGATCATTATAACTGATGCCCGATCCAAATGAAAAGTGAAAGATCGAATCTAACCACAATCTGCACTACAAGGGCGCCATCTAGGCATTTAAGTTTAGAAAAATTTATAAAGTAGGCAGATACACACTGTTAAGATTCCACTTTATTTAAATATTTAGACCGTTAGCCCATTGTCACTAGCTCATGGAGACACAGAGATAAGAAATAACTTGTTTAGTTTGTATATATAAAAAAATAAAAGCCCCTGCCAGTAATTAACAAACAAACATTTATTAATGCACATATAAATAAATATTGAGGAATACATTTAACATTTTATATTAACTTTTAATTTTAAATAGATTGCAATAATGAGTTTAATATTTATTTAGTGAGTCGAGTATGAATAGACTACATAGATCTGCATTTGAAAATAAAATATTCTTTCCCTTATTTAACCTTAGGCCAAAAGTTCGCAGTCAAACTGGCGTCAATCCATCTGATACATTTATGTATTCAATGTAGCATGAAAATACAACAGCACATATATACTATACTGTCAGGAATGGACACCTGAACAGTATAGTTAGAGAAGACATTGACTTTTGACCAATACTGGAATGTTACATCTGTATGGCAAGAAGAACAATAAAATAAAAACTCCATAAGAAGGGACAGTGGTCCTTTTTGCCGACTTACAATCCCATCCATAGGCAAAGGGTTGGTGCAGTGTATACAGCGATTCTGCATGTAGCGAAACTCATACTACATCTAATTACACAAATATATTCAATCCATTGACCTAATTCAACTACAAAATGAATAACCTAAGATTACCCTTCCTCAATATAACTTTACAAAACTATATAGCCATTCACACCCGACTTAAATTTAACATTTAGATACATTCACACATATGAATTTTATAAAATTTGTTTTATAATGTTGAGTATAGATCGGCTGCAGAGATTCCATGGTTAAAAACATTCCAAAATAAACATAACTGATCAAAATACAAAGTCATCAATAATGTCAATTGCAGAGGGAATACAAGAAACCCAATAGCATTCATCATAAGATGCCACAATGACATCAATGACCTATATATTCCAATCGAATATGAAACAGCAACATAATTAACTGCTAACGAATTTATGCAACATCTATACCCAACTTAAATTTCATGCATTTAAATAATTTATACAATAAGAAAAAAAATGGAAATGATTTTTATCAAATGCAAAACATATAAAATTAAACATTATTAATTGATCTGAAAACTTACAAAAGTCAGATAAAAGTCCATTCAAAATTTAGGTTAGCTTGTTTATTAAACTTGTCAACTCTTGACAAAAGTTCTTAATTAATTTTATGATTTTAACAATTGTTCAGTTCATATAGCTTACGGTAGAAGAGCTCCCGGTTCCTGGTGTTAACTTTCACGGAGTTTTTATTTGAAACCCGGTCTATCTGAAGGCAGCCTTAGCTGGAACAATCCTGGTATTACAGTCATTTCATTTGAGATAAGTGAAAGAGAGAGTGATATGTGCATCCTATCACTCTTCTCACAAAAGCAAGCTTGAAACTTTCAGGAACTCAATATTTTTCTTTTTATAGTAAATCTCCAGATTGAACAAACAAAGACATCACTAATTCAAATTTTCGTTAAGGTCCAAGAGGCTTGGTGCTTCCATTGGTCAAGCTAAATTCTCTTTATTCTCTTATCTAATTTTCATCTGACTTTTTAATTACGCAAGAGCCCCAAGGCTAGCTTGCTTTTCAATTAATAAACAAAATTATTTCAGAGAAAATCAATTAGTTAGAAAAATTAATATGAATATAAAAAAATAATTTGGTGTTATATAACAATTATATAAAATATCAAAGGTTATGTGATAATACTAAAAGGAAAGAGCATTAGATACTATAAAAAGAAGGTAAAAATTGAATAAGAATTTTGATCGTAGAAAAAGTTCATATGGAGTTTAAAGAATGAGTATTCAATATTTATTTATTTTTAAATTATATATATACAGTATAGTAAAAAAGGAGAGAAAGAAAGGAAGGAAAAAAAATATTAAGTAATATCTAAATCTAGAGGTTTTTGTCTTTATTTACTGTATATTTATGACTAATTTCTTCAAATTTTTACTTTTATTTGTGTACATCATAGCTTTTGGACAAATTGTATATAAAGTGGAAGATATTTAAAGATAATATTTTTTGTTTAGTTCTTTATAATGAATTTGCTGAATATAAGAACAGGATAATAGACTTAAAAAAATAGCTTTAATTAAAATAGATAGAAAGACAAAAAAAGGTGAAATAATTGGGTAATAATGAGTAAAAAATAGATGTGATTATTGGAATATATAAGTTTGGAGGGAAGAAATATTTAATTTGGTTAATAGAGTTTTGGAGCACATGCATAGGTATGTGCGATTTTGATTAAGGAGATGTTATTATACATTACATCACTGTGCATGGAAATATGTGGATAAGTTTTAAATTGCTAAGGTATGCTTAAAAGTCATTCAAAGATCATTTTTATAAATGGCAATTAAATGATGTAGAATCAGTGGAAGTTAAATGTGAAATTGGATTAAAACAGTGATATTGATTTTTTTATTATTATTATTTATTTTGTTTCTTAAAAAAAAAGACTCTGAGATAGAATGATTAGAGAGAAAAAATGGGGATTTCCAACATAAAAACCAGGATAATAATAATAATATGGAACTTCTTTTTCTGCATATGGTGTCACTTTTTAATTTTTGCAAGTAGAATATATGGCTCAAAATTGTTATTAGAAAAGTATGCAAAAATAGGATGAAAATGAAATTTAAATTTAGTGAGAAAAAATCCTAAATTATTAATATTTAAAAGAAAAAATAAAACAGTAAAAAGGAAGGTTTTTTTTTCTTGAAGAAGTGGAAAATATTGATATTTAACTGCTTTGTTAAAAGAAAAAAAATTATAAGAATAGTTAAGACAAAAGAGCAAAAATTAAAATAAGATTGAATAAAAACCTCATGTATTTTTTTGTGTAACAACTATGAAGTGTGTAAAATAAAGATGATACAGAGGCAAAACTCTTCATACAGTAGTGTCACTCAGTGCAAGTCAGAGTAATCAATGGTGATCATGTTATGTTTGATGGTTAAATAAAGGTGTGCTTGTATCTGTTTCAACTTGCAAGCAGTATCTCATATCATTACTAAGAAGAGTATTTGTTTTATAAAAATATTTTAAATTTAATTATTTTTTTATTATAATAATTATTTACAATATACATTAAGATAATGGTATAAAAATTTTTTAAAATATATCCATAAAATTGCATTTACAGATTACAGGAATTAATTAATACCTGTTTTTATTTTTACTTACATTATTTCTTTATTAAAATATTTTTATATTTAAATCTTGTATTTTTTTATAAAAAAGTACGTTCAAATACCTTTTTTTTATTTATAAAAAAATATTTTTACAGTTTTAGTGTTTGGTTTTTTTAATACATTTATTTTTATTTGCGAACTTAAAAGTTTTTATTTCAAATTAATGTAACGGCATATTTATATATCGTTACAGCATATTTATATATCGTTACAATATATATATATATATAAATATTGTACCATTTATTTATATAATACAAATATATTGGCATCCAGTAAGATATTTAAAAGCTAAGAAAAAAAAAAGAAAAAGTAAATTTAGCGTTCTTAACAAAAAGACGCAATTAAATTTTTCGTTTGTATAATCTATTTTTTTTAAAAAGTACACTGAAAGTAAAATTTTCATCTAAATTTTTTTTGTATCTAATTAAAAATTAAGGTAAAAATTAATAAGAACAAAAGACACACAAATTACCAATCCAGATAAGCTAAAAGAAAAATATTTTAGCTAATTAAAGATGGCAGTGGGATTTTGTGAAAGGAGAACTTTGTAACTTAAATTTAAGAGAGAGTTTACAAGATTATCTTATATGCTGATAAAAGGACAAAAGGATGTGCAGAAGTTTCAAAAACTGGATTGAGGTATAAAAAGAGGACAACTTCGATCTGAATGTTCTCTTTACCTTCTGGTTATGTGTCTGAGAGTTGGAGGTTTCTGCAAGCATAATCTGTGGCAGTAATATACTTCTGCACAGGTACACCACTTGCTGTACCAAACTGTCGCACAAGCATGGAAATGGGCCTTCTGAAGACCACTTTTTCCAATGGAAAGGTCGATACAACTGTGCCTTTTCTTTAGTTATAGAATGGAACAATAATAGAAGACACCGGTAGGAGAGACCAATGGAAATTCCTATGAGCTCGGGATTCCATAAACCTACACCAACTTACCGGTAAGTTAAGAGTAACTTTTCCTGATTGTGACAAAGTTTGCAAATAATTCTTAAACTAAGCTTAAAATAAACCCAATAAAAACTTTAAATTCTATGATCAAGAAACTCTTGTTTACCTAAGAACCATAACTGTTGAACTGTTTTTTTTAATTAATTGATTATTATCTGGATTAGCGTGCATGTCATCCTTCCAATTAATTAATTCATAATGTGTTTTTTTATTTTTATATTTTAATTTGTTAAAATAAAAATATTTATTTCTAATACCAACTATTCATTATACATTATTAATGATTATTAATAAATTTATTAATGTTAATTATTAAGATTTGAAAATATAATTGACCTTTGCCAACGCTGTACTGAAACTCAATCCTCTGGAGTTTCCAGATAATTTCATCGTAACTAAATAAATAAAAGGGATTTAGCCTGTAGATTCCGATACAGAATCCTGGCGCCTTCCAAATAAATTAAAAGCTGGCTTACTTGAGCCCATTGTTTTAGTAGTTACATTAGTTAAAAGCGCATTGTGTGACCAGGAAAAATAATTGCATCCATTAAATCTTACTGAATTGTTTGACAAAACAAATTTAATAAATAGAACGTAATTTGGTCACTGAATATGTGTAGTGACTCATAAGAAACCCTAATAGAGCAGTGGATGTTACAATAGTGACCCAACTCGTGCGTTCATCCTGAGATAGGAGTAAAATAATAAAATTTTAAAAGTAGTTTTTTAAAAAAAAAAAACGAACTAACTAAACCAGATTATACAATGAAAAATATATATTTTTAAATATGTTAAAAAAATAAACTGAATAGAGACTTAAAACTTAAGAATAAAGTTAGTTTAAACACCTATTTTATTTTCATCTTCTGGTGCTGGTGGTATTGTACCATTTATTTTTATGGTACAAATATATTGACATCTGGTAAGATATTTAAAAGCTAAAAAAAATGAAAAAGTAAATTTAGCGTTCTTACTAAAAAGATGCAATTAAATTTTTCATTTGAATAATCTATTTTTTTTTAAAACATACAATGAAAGTAAAATTTTCGTCCATATTTTTTTTTGTGTCTAATTAAAAATTAAGGTAAAAATTGGAAAGAACAAAAGACACACAAATTACTAATCCAGATAAGTAATATTTATTAAGGCTGTAGCCTCAAGCACATGCGTATAAAAATGTGATAGTAGGGACCTCCAGATAAGCTAAAAGAAAAATATTTTAGCTAATTAAAGATGGCAGAGGGATTTTGTGAAAGGAGGACTTTGTAACTTAAATTTAAGAGAGAGTTTACAAGATTATTATCTTATATACTGATAAAAGGACAAAAGTATGTACAGACGTTCCAAGAACTGGATCGAGGTATAAAAAGAGGAGGACAACTTCAATCTGGGTCTTCTCTTTACCTTCTGGTTACATGTCTGACAGTTGGAGGTTTTTATGAGCATAACTTGTGGCAGGAATATACTTCTGCACAGGTACACCACTTGCTGTACCAGGCTGTCATGCAAGCATGGAAATGGGCTTTGTGAAGATTGCTTTTTCCAATGAAAGGGTCAATACAACCATGCCTTTTCTCCAGCTATAGAATGGAACAATAATGGAAGATGCCGGCAGGAGAGACCAATGGAAATTCCTATGAGCTTAGGATCCCATAAACCTACACCAACTTATTGGTAAGTTAAGAGTAACTTTTTCTGATTGTGATAAAGTTTGCAAATAATTCTTAAAATAAGCTTAAAATAATCTCGATAAAGACTTTAAATTCTATGATCGAGAGACACTTGTTTACTTAAGAACCATAACTGTTGAACTGTTTTTTTGATTAATTGATTCATATCTGGATTAGCATGCATGTCATATTTCCAATTAATTAATTCATAATGTGTTTTTTTTATTTTTATATTTTAATTTGTTAAAATAAAAATATTTATTTTTAATACCCCCTATTAATTGTACATTATTAATGATTATTAATAAATTTATTAATGTTAATTATTAAGATTTGAAAATATAATTTACCTTTGCCAGCGCTATACTAAAACTCAATCCTCTGGAGTTTCCAGATAATTTCGTTGCAACTAAATAAAAGGGGTTTAGCCAGTGGATTCTGATACAGAATCCTGGTGTCTTTCAAATAAATTAAAAGCTGGCTTACTCAATCTCATTATTTTAGTAGTTACATTAGTTAAAAGGGTGTTGTGCGACCAGGAAAAATAATTGCGTCTACTAAATCTTACTGAATTGTCTGATGAAACAAATTTAATAGATAGGATGTAATTTGGTCACTGAATACGTGTAGTGAACTCATAAAAAACCCTAATAGAGCAGTGGATGTTACAATATATATGTATTATTTTCTTTGTTTTAATAATAGAGCAAACTCCATTCAACTCTATTCTTAAGTTATTGATGTTTAATGATTATTAATCCCTCTGTGACTTGTTTCAAGTAAACTCACTCACAGTTTTAAGTTGCTGTAATTCCTGCAGTTTTTAAGTTATTGTAGCATATTTTGGCTTATTTTAAAGATTAAAAGTACCATAAGATGCTCCCCTCTCTTGATTTATTTTACAAGTAAAAAATCAATAATAAAGGCATTTAAAGTTAGAACAAAGACAGAAGCACAACCTTTCTAGATCCTGATTGTTTGGCATTTTGAAAATGGAGAAAATGTCTGTCAGTAATTTTCACTGCTCCAACTATGACTTTGAAAATGAAAATTAGTGTTTTAGAATGTTATTTTTATTATTTTTCTTACATATTATGAATTATTTTCATAAAATAAGCTAAAAATAAAATTATTTTAGAAAAATAGTTAAGATTTTAGTAAACATTATTTACTTTTACATAATGTATAATTAAGAAAGAAATCACTGTCATCAGCAAAAGCTTTTAGTTGGCTAGGAACATTTGTTTTAGATTCACCGACAACAAATATTTTTATAATTATAAATAAAAATTTATTTTTGAAAAAACTTTCATTCACTTTCATAACCTGACAAATTATTAATATACTTTTTACAAATGAAACTAAAATGAATATAATATTAAAAGATTAATATATTTTTATGCTGATTCTGTAATTGACCAATCAAAGGTTTAGAGTTTTAACTTGCTCACCCAAACAGAATATCAGGCATCAAAAAAGTTAATAAAATATAAAGGTAAAGCCCCCAAAGTTAACTTAATAACCATTGTGATTATCTACAGACTAAAAGGGCAAAACTTATTGCTCTATCTAGCTTTAGATATATACACTATGACAATTATAACATTATATTATAAATGTAATTCATTTGTTATAATTAATATTCTGGTATAAGTGATCTATTCTATCATATGTTAATGTCATCAAGAATAGACTTCAAAATAAAGGATAATATTTATAACTTATATCCATATGATATGACATCCTGGAAATAGGAAAGTCCACTATAAAATATAGATCACTATTTGAACATAGAGAGAAATTTATTTTATGTTATACATATTGTATTATTTCATTTGGATAATAAATAATCATCCATTGTAATAGTGTAGTAATGATAGTTTACTATATAATAAGGATATGGGAACAACGAATGATCATATTTATTTCATTTTACATTTTTTTTATAATTTATATTATGTTAAATTGAGTTATGAATAGTTTGTTATTTATATTTCATTAAATGTTAGTTATTATAATTATATTCATGATTATTTATCTATTTCACAACACACCATATTACAACACTTCGTGTAAACATATAATTGGTATATAAGCAGAATTTACATATTTCTGAACTAGAACTCATGCATATTCTTCCTGAGTTCAAATTTCATGTAATAATGAGAGCAGATTAGACAGTACATGAAATAGTCAAATAAAATGAATTTCCTACTATTTTAATATAATAATTTTCTAATTATATTGATGAAATAATTTATATTATCCCATTGCATCTAGTATTTGATAATTAAATTATTTTTGTTTCTCTATACACATGTTCAATCTGTCATAAATGCTTCATCCATTACACATATTACCCTAAACCAGTGATCTTCAACCTTTTCACACCTGCAGACCAGCAAAAATAAGGATAAGATTTCATGGACCAGCAGAAGTTTACATATAAATTTTCTTAAAGATGTAAACTGCTTAGCCTTAGATGAGCATAATTGTTATAATTAAAATAGCACACTAGTTACTGTGTATTGTAATGGTATTGCTTTTCTTCACATACTGAACACTCTTGAATTGCACAGTCATACTGCTACAGAAAACAGTACAATAACACTCATTTTCATTAATGTGCTTGCATTTCTACATTTATTATTTCATTGTTAAAACATGCAAGAATAAAATGTTATTCACCTGAATGTTGGGAAATATCACAGCTAGTGTAATTACATGAGAATGATCATGATAAATGTAATATTTGTATTTAATGTTAAATATACAAGATGAAGTTATATATATTTGGAGTTTGTATAATAAAAAAACTTTTTTTTTTAATTATGAATTTTTTTAGAAAATAATAAAAAATTTAATTCTACCCCCCCCCCCATAAACATCTGTGATAAATAGAAAAACAAATTAATTTATGTATGATTGATTAGATTTTGTTTTCATTCCATTTCTTTTTTTTTTAATCAGGTAAAAATGCGATAAAAAAATAAGTAAAAATTGTTTATATTAATTAAAAGTTTAAAATCTTGTTATTTTATTTTGTTATTACAAACTTTCCTGCCAGTCTAGCATGGACTGACAGAAAACTTCTGCAGCCTGGCACCAGTCCACAGACCAGGGGTTGAATACCGCTGCCCTAAACTAACAGATGGTCAAATGAGGATAAAATGGCATTTATGTCATCCCATTATATTTCATTTTATATAATTTCCCACTCATTTTTAATTAACCAATTGTTAATCAAATTTATAGAGATTCTGAAAAAGGCTTTTTATGAATAAAATTATTATTGATATATAACTGTTGTGAAAAATTTATTATTTTCTGATTATTATTAGAGATATGTTCGGTACTTATGTATTAGACTTGCAACACATATTAGACTGCAGTGCCTTTTCACATTTCTATCAATGAGCTTACAACTTTTTAATCTTTTGATCTGACCAAAATAACAGGTACACTTGGATCTTCTATAAATTTAAAATGATAAATTCAGCAAAATGGATCAGAAGTACATAATATTTTCACAAGATTTACAAAGTTATTGGCAGCCTGAATACTTATGTGAAAAGGCACCACAGGTCTAATACTAATACAATTACCAAATTACAAAAATAATCTAAAATATTATTTAAAAAATGTAAAATATACACATATGGTACTTATTGTGTAATATATAACAGGAATTGTCATGATGAAACAATCAATTTTCCAGTTCTAATTTATTTTAAGTGGATAAACTTTTTTCCAAAATGGAGACTAAAAGTAAAATTTTTATCTGTTCCAAAATGCACAATTTACTTAATACATGATTGTACTTGTGGTTCACTCAAAAATGATTGTAATCAGCAGTTAATAATTCAGCACTTTCATAGGCCTTCCAACAGTTGGAATATATCATAAAAATTACAAAAAACTGTACACATAGGGTACTTATCTTGTAATTTATAACAGGAATTATCATAATTGGCACTTCATATTTCAGCACTTTTAGAGGCCTTCCAACAACAATTGGACTAAATCATTAAGTAAAAAATAGTTAACAAATGCAATTGACAGCATTAAAGACATTGTCAGAACAAAATCTGGACAATAACTGAAAATGCAAAATTATCACAAAAAAAACAAACAAACAAACAAAAAAAATATGGCAGCAGTATAAAAAATAGTTATTCCAATCAATTATGGTTTTATCTTTTATGCCAAACTCTAGGTTTACCCCAACTGTAAATAAAGCAGATCAGTATTTAGGAATGGAATTCTCAAATCTCCCAACCACATTCCCTTACAAATGTCAATTTTACTGTTACACATTTTGATACGAGATCTGACAATATCGCAGGATTTATTGACATGATTGCAATTTTACACATTTATCACAGATATAAAAAAGTCTACTATCTCCTCTACATTGCAGGTCTAATACGTATCATATGTTCTTAAATTAAAGGAAATATAAATATGAAATGCTAAAATTTTAAAGTAGTCTCTTCAGATAAAAAAAAGTGTATCTGCATTAATTTCTTTGCCAAATTCTGATTATTATTTTTTAAAAAAAATTAGTTTGTGAGCTAAACTAGGAATCAATTTTAAATAATGAATCAAAATGTATATAGAATTCAATCTTTTATGCCACAGAAGACAAGTTTTTTGAAAATTCACAACAGATATTTAAGAATAAAAATATATTTCTTTAAATATGGTTTCATATTATAATAGAATACTTTTTCTGAAAAATGTTTGCTTTCTAACATTTTGTATTTATGCCAGTTTAGAAAATAGATAATCATTTTAAAAACTTTATATAGTCATTCTACTATATATATATATATAAAATACATATTTTGCGGGTTCATCCATGTTAAAAACTTTTAATATTAATATACTGACGTTTCGACTTGGATGGCTTGTGTGACCAAGTCGAAACGTCAGTATATTAATATTAAAAGTTTTTAACACGAATGAACCCACAAAATATGTATTTTATATATTTAACCCGTGCAAATCTTCATTTTAACATATATATATTGAAACAGTAGGGTCTGCTTTGCAGATCTTCGTTTCACTTTTTCTCACCTATTTTCTACCATCATACCTTAGTTCGAACCCCAAACTATTGTAGTGTATCTGCAATAAGCTTATATACCAAAAATCCCGCCTAATTTTAAACCATGAGCACAATGCTCATATTATATATATAACTCATTCCCAAATAAAATAAAATATTATGTATTATGTATATGTTCACATAATTTGATTTATTAAAAAGTAGGTTATATAAGTCGTAATTGCGCACACACTATGATATGCATTTTAAAACATATCAAAATTATAAATTGTTAAAGTTATTTTGTTTAAATCTATTTACAAATATATATTACCGTCATAATATATTTTGATTTAAGATAAAATTCATTAGTAAATATTCATTTAGTAAATAGATTCAAATATTGCAATTTAAAAGTAAAATAATTTTCGTTTAATTTAATAAAAGTCATTCCAAGTATTTCTGTTAAAATAAATGAGGGACAATAGTTTAATTAGTTAATATTATATAAGTTTATCTAAAAACAGCAGATGTCCACTTAAGGTTTTCTTTAATTAATAAAAGTAATTTTTAATTAAATGTAGTTTGTAATTCGAATGTCGACAGGGAAATTAACAAAAGAAATTAATTAATGTTGAATTCCTTTAGACATTCGGATAGATTTAATTACAGCTGATAAGTCCGATATATTTTTGTAACACTCCGGGGCAGTTCTATTGTTAATTTCTAATATAAAAAGGAGGGTTTTCTTTTGTTCTCCATTCTAATGTTTCTAAGAGAAATCATTCTGAGGTCTAATGTTTCTAACCAAAATTTATTGTAGTAATTTGTAAATCTTGACATGACAGAGTAGAGCACAAGAAGGCTATTTCTCTCCGGAATGGTCATATGCTGCCGTAGACCATTGGAAGTTATCACACAAGAAACCCCGGAACTGCTGCTGCTGCCAAAAATATGAACATTTCCAGATTTTGCTGTTAAATTATATAAAAACCTGCTGTCCATCAATCTACCCAAAATGCTTCTCCAGAGGTAACCCTAAATGAACCCAAGAGCTCTTGTGATAACTAACATGCTATAGCTATTTTAAATTGTTTTCTGATATTTCACATAACTTCATTATGTATTTCTTTAACGTGTTTAAATATACTCAACATTTTGCTCTCTATCCTTGGGTTAATATTTTCTATTGATTAAGCTTTGTTATTTTATTATGATAATGTGTCAGAATCATCTTTGACCGAGTGAATTATTCCCTTTGATGAAAATAAGACACCACTATGAAGGCATATTTTAAATTTCTAAATAATTTTCCAATTTTATTATCTTGCAAATCACTTGTTCGAGGGCGATTCTATTCTTTAATATATAATATAATCACATAATTTAAAATCTACATGTTATTGATTTTAATCTACTATGAGAGTATGTGCGAGGTCAGTGATTAAATGTGTCCCCTAATGCATGATTGTGTATATAAATCTATACTTACTTTTCAAACCCTCAAGCATGCATTTTTCTATTTTAATTACCGTGTTCTACTTTAATTACAAAGTTCATCATTGACGTCGAGAATGTGTGGACCCTTTTAAATGAATTTCTGGGAATTTGATTGGGCATTTCTTTTAATCCAAGTAAAACCCATTCAGTATGTTTTATATACACTAGTCTCGTATTGAGGGTAAATGAATTGGTTGTTGAGACCGCTTTGTTTTACTTTTCCAAGGATTCTTTACATGGCCAAGTCTGTTCTCTTCACTTGTTGCGCTTTCCAGGCAGAGTGTGTCCACAAATGACACACCTGGGAATTAAACTCAATTGTCATACAGTTGCTAAGTTTTGGCTGTTCATAAAATACTTTCCTACGGGTTAGCGGCGAGATGCCCTCCGTAATCATTCCGGATATTCAATATTGTTTTATTTTTATATTTATTTTACAAAGCATCCATGACTTAAACGTGTCACACCCTCCAACTTTAATAAATTCATTATCAGCAATACTGACCTCCCAATGTAACTTTATCATTATTATTATCGAATAAATGATTTGATCACATTCCCATTTTGTTGCTTAGTAAGCTTTTGTCCGTGCTATTCTCAAAATCAATAAATATTTTAGAACACTTAATTTTCAAATATTTTCTTAGACTTGTATAATTGCTCAAAGCACCTTGCACATGTTCCTATCAGATCAAGCACATTATCGTAATGCTATTAACCCGAGAAATAGAATATATCACTTTGCTTTAAAACCTTTTGTCATTTATTAGAGTGTGATGCCAACAATTATTTAATACGCGTCCCTGTCTCATATAAGCAGACAGTGGCGTTATATATATAATTTATATGAATGAATTTTGTGAAATTATTTAAAACTAAATTTGATCTCTTATTTTATTTGATTCCAATCACTGTCTCGGTCTATATATATATATTCTGCATTTCTTTTGGAAATTCATAGACGTTAATTAGCCACCCAAACTTCTTTTAGTATAGAGTCTTTTGTTTCTCCCTGATCATCAGGCACCGGTCAAAGGTTATACTAGTAGTGGCATCAGATGCGTTATCATGTAGATGGCGCTGTGAAATTTGGACTTTAGATTCGAACTTAGTATATCTAGAAGGCAACCCCTCCTAGAATGTTCAGTTTCGTGTCTGGGGTTTGAATTATGCAGTGTGTTAGCGAGATAGACGATTCTGATTGTTACAATATATATATAAAGATTTGAAATACCAGATATTCTTATGCCTGGAGCCTAATTGTAAATATAGGGGATTTGAATTCAGACTTTCAAGCCTCACACTATCTCATACTATTGATACACATGATCACACAATGCAAAAAAGACAAATAATCACCAATATATGTATTTCGTGCTAAACCAGCACTCATCAGTTAGTCCAGATTACCATCTCCCATACATATCCTATGTATTTAAATGGATACTGTTCTATACATTAGGGATCAGAGTGACTTGAGGTCAACATAGGCATGACAATAATATTGGCATCAGCATGGAATTTGTGAATTCTATCATCAGATTTTCAATGGTATGGGTGGCTGAAGAGTTGAAGTAGATTGAAGCCTGCCCATTAAAATGTGGGAATTTGCTATCTTAATATAAACTGAGCACTGATTGTATATATGTATGGGAGATGGTAATCTGGACCAACTGATGAGTGCTGGTTATTACAAAATACATATATTGTTGATTATTTATCTTTTCTGTATGTGTGTGGTCATGGGTATCAGTAGTATGAGATAATGTGGATAGTGAAGAGATTTAAAAGTCTGAGTTCAAATCCCCTATATTATATATGAAGATAATAAATCTGATTTTGCATAAAGTTATATATATTAAACAAAATTTTCCCATTTATTTTAAAACAAATTTTTAATAGTTTAATTGTTGACAATATTTATGCATTTGTAATATTATTTATGATTGATTTGTAAACATGGTATAACTAATTATTTAAAAAATATCACAATATATTAGAGATTAAATGTTCAAAGGAATTTTAGTATTTCTAGAATTTACCAAAGAATTAGACGATTTCCATAATCTATGAGTGAATGTTGAGTGTGTAGAAAATTTTAAACTTTTCAAACAACTTGTTAGCAATAACACACATATAGACAACACAGGTTAGTAAACACATCGCTTTGAGTAGTATTATTCTCCACTCTTCTTCAAGTGTTGTTGGCCCATATACACAGTGACAGTATTCACATAGAAGTCGAAGTCGCACCTTTTGATTCTTGAATATCGAATTTAAGGCAAACCCTCTAACCAACTAAGTTATTCTGTTAGTAAGTCCTGATCCAATGTTGCCCTAGATGGCAACAAATAGGGAGGTTAAGAAAATTTGCTAATGAATAGGATTTTGTGCAAACTAAGATAATGTGATGTATTGTTTGTCCTGTGATATATTTTTTTTCTAAAGAGTATTATAGTTTTTTTTATATACACCCTATCCTAATTTAAATTAAAAACTGTATTATATATACAATAGACAATTTTTTTTAAATATTCATAAATTTTTTTGATAGACTATGTAATTATTAAAGTGTCTGCATATAATTATAATGTAAAGACAATCAATGTTATAATGAATTTAAATTTTAACAAAATTTATGATTGCTAAACAATCAATAAGAACATTTCATTTCAATCTTCATACCTGACTACAATAAATAAATATGTCAAAATATAATTTTGATATAATGGTAATCCTTCTCATATTTGCTGTACTTTTATATTCAATTAGCGATGTTAAAAACTGGTAAACTCTAGATCCAAGTCTTAAGATAAATTTTCTTATTAAAATTTGATATGTTATAAAACCACACGAGTCTATCATGTAATTTCAACTTATACTATAATATATAGATATTGAACTGGTTTTAGATTTATATGATTATGTAGGCAAGTTATATATTTTTCAATTGGAGCTTATAACTTGATAGGAAATAGAGAAGTAAATGATAGTTTCCAGAAGGAAGATATTGTATCTTAAAGATTCGGATATACTGCTCCAAAATCTAAAGCACTTCACTGATGAAAACTATAAGCTATAAACATTGAAAATTTTGGTATACAATATCTTGAGGAAATGTAATATGGAAAATAACTATATGCAAAAATGTATACAAGATTTGTATAAATCCGAATAAAATTCCACAATTTTTGCCTAGTGCACTTTCGACTAAGTTATATTAGTCATAGTCATGGCATCTAACAGAGGGGGAAAGATTGCCATTCCCTCTCTGTCAGGATGTCATGACTATGACTAATATACCTTAGTCGAAAGTGCACTAGGCAAAAATTGTGATATTTATTCAGATTTAAACATATCCCATATACGTTTTTGAATATAGTTATTTTCTATATAAGCTAGAAAGTAGTTTGGGAATATTGAATAGATTAACACTGAATAGGTATTTATTAAAACTCCTGCATATTATCAAATTTAATTGTTTTCCCTAGTGGAATTATTTGTAAGCTTCCAACTTTTGATTTTAATATTAAACCATTATTTTATATCAGAATTCCATAAACTGATTTGGTTGTAAAATACATTTGCAAAGGAAAAGAATTCTAAAAATTCATAGTTGAACTTTGCACATAAGATCGTAATAACAACAATCGATACTTCCATCAATGAAGAGATGACAAAGTAGAGTCATTCTTATAAAAAGGATGACATATTTTTTAATTGAAATTTATTTTTAAAATGATGAACAAAAAATACTAATCTCTGATAAATTTATATTATGCTTTGAAATATTAAAATTGATCTTTAAATTTAAAAATATTTCAATTTATTCTAATAAAGCATCTGCAATGACTTATTCACTATAATTGTCATAAAATGGGGAAAGCAGACTGCTTTAATTATTAAACATTACACTAGAGATTATTCCCATCTGTTTTTTTTAAAATAAAATAAATACTTATAATAATGCAAACTTTTGATTTTTAATAAATATTACATAAATAATGTTTAAAAATAATCATGAATCTTAATAAACTTCACAAAAAAATGTTTTTACTTGCTCCAAAAACATTTTCAAAATAACTTCACAAATAGTCATGGATACCCACGACAAAAGAATAAACAAAGACAAGAAGACAGAGCTAAAACTTTTTGAAATTAAAACATCAAAATATCAAAAGAACTCGTGAATTAAAAAAATAATGAAATAATCTCAATAGATGGCAGTACCAATGCAATGATGTGTTTTTCTGGATTCTTCTGATAGAATACCTTTGTGCTGAAGGTTATATAAGTTAACACTACCATCTGCAATCTATTAATTACTAAAGAATATATTATATGGTGTAGTCATGATGAAAGAAAAAGAATATACTGCAATAACAATGAAGTTGAACTAGGTTGTTTTAATAATAAATGGGTGACAAAATTCTTTATACATATATATTAGACCATAGATAAAGGTGGATTTTCATCTTTATTGATCAAGGGGGATTGCTTTGCTAACACTGAGATTATTGATTGTTAATGATATTGGAATTGTTTAAGTGTTGACTGATTTCATATATTTACATTGAATACTTATCTAGCTTTAGGCATTATTAGTTTTATTATCTAACTAATACATAGTCGGAGTGCAATTTGAAAGTTATAATTGACTATTTGTTAATCTGCTTTCAGAAAAAGTTATATTTAATTGTTTAATGAGGTTATTTAAACTTCTTTGTATTAATAATTTCACTCTCAGCAATCAAGTTGCAATCTTTAGAGTCTATATAAACATGAGACCATAGATAAAGGTGGATTTCCACTTTTATTGATTAAAGAATGTTGCCTTGTGAAGCGTTGGTAGCCGAGAGGTCAGAGCAGCCATCTTGCAAGCAAGCAGTTGCTTGCAGACAGTTGTTGTGGGTTCGCTTCCCGGCCGATGCTTTGACATATGAAAAAAAAGAATGTTGCCTTGACAATAGGCTGAGATTATTGACTGTTAATGCTATTGATATTATTTAATTATATAATGGATTTGAACACAGACTTTCAAGCTTATGTGTTGACTGCTATCATGTATTTATATATATACATATGATAAAATGGAACATTGTAATCATACAAATATTAGGCTAAAATCATATTTCATCAGAAGTATATTTTATGTTTTTATAATTTAATGAATAAATTTCAAAAATAAGAACAAATTATGGAAAGTGGGATACAATTACATGGAAATTGTACCACACAAAATTCAAAATTTTAATTTTTTATTCATATAATAGAATATATATGCTATTATACATATATAGTTTTATTTTCTGAAGAATTGAGAGTAAGTAAAATATAAAGTGATACATCCTTTAAATAACTTACTTCAAAGCAAAGGTTTTTTTACAACCCTCACAAGTGAATAGTAAAAAAGAGCAACTTTTATTATTGAGGTAGTGGGAGTTTGCACAATTTCTCATCACCATTTTACCTGTTAGCTAAGACTAAGTAGATTCTCAATTTCTAATCAATGTTGGGTGGTTTAATTGGATTGGCAATGACTGGCTATCTGAAAAAGAATTTCCCAACTTGTTAAAAATTTTCTTGCTTATTTGGCCTGAATTCAAATATAGGTCAGAAAGCAAAACTTCTGGATGCAGGACAGTTATAAATTTTGTAACTTGTTTTTAAGCTTGCATTTAAATAATCACTAGATGGTGCTTACCAATAGCTCTAAACAAGCTTTGTTTTTATAAGTGCCAAAAGAGAAAGAATTCAAAATCTCTATTGTTGACTCTACCTCCAGACCAATTGGTTTCGAGCTTATGGCTCACCTCAGTGGAGGGCTGGGTCTCTAGAAATTAGATCTAAAATACTAACTCAAAAGTCAGCACTTATAAAACACATTTCTATCAGTTTGAAAGTCTGAAATTTTTGGACATGTAAATGTCTTCAAATCCAGCTTTGCAAAACAGATAGCTATATGGGTCTGAATTAATCTGTTTCACCATATAGTAATAGCCTCTGCAATATAGCATCACAAAAACCATTAAAGATACACTTATAGTAATTAATAAAACAGGTTATAATTTTCATACCTTGCTTTTAAGCTTGCATTTAAATGATCACTAGATGGAGCTTACCAATAGCTCTAAACAAGCTTTGTTGTTATAAGTGCCAAAAGAGAAAGAATTTAAAATCTCTATCATTGGCCCTTTCTGCAGACCAACTGGATTCAAGTTTATGGCTCACCTCAGTGTAGGGCTTGATCTCTAGAAATTAGATCTAAGATACTAACTCAAAAATCAGCACTTATAAAACACATTTCTATCAATTTGAAAGTCTGAACTTTTCAGACACATAAATGTCTTTAAATCCAGCTTTTCAAACTAGATAGCTATATGGATCTGAATTCTGAAAAGTTCAGACTTTCAAATTAATAGAAACATGCTTTATAAGTGCTGACTTTTGAGTTAGTATTTTAGATCTAGTTTCTAGAGACCCAGCCCTCCACTGAGGTGAGCCATAAGCTCGAAACCAATTGGTCTGGAGGTAGAGTCAACAATAGAGATTTTGAATTCTTTCTCTTTTGGCACTTATAAAAACAAAGCTTGCTTAGAGCTATTGGTAAGCTCCATCAAGTGATCATTTAAATGCAAGCTTAAATGCAAGTTACAAAATTTATAACTTATGTTATTAATTATTATAAGTGTACCTTTGATGGTTTTTGCGATGCTATATTGCAGAGGCTATTACTATATGGTGAAACTGAGCTGAATTCAGACCCATATAGCTATATGGTTTGCAAAGCTGGATTTGAAGACATTTACATGTCCAAAAAGTTCAGACTTTCAAATTGATAAAAACATGTTTTATAAGTGCTGATTTTTGAATTAGTATTTTAGATCTAATTTCTAGAGATCCAGCCTTCCATTGAGGTGAGCCATAAGCTCAAAACCAATTGGTCTGGAGGTAGAATCAATGATAGAGGTTTTGAATTCTTTCTCTTTCGGCTCTTATAAAAACAAAGCTTGTTTAGAGCTATTGGTAAGCTCCATTTAGTGATCATTTAAATGCAAGCTTAAAAGCAAGTTACAAAATTTATAACTTGTTTATTAATTATTATAAGTGTGCCTTTAATGGTTTTTGCGATGCTATATTGCAGAGGCTATTACTATATGGTGAAACAGCTGAATTCAGACCCATATAGCTATATGGTTTGCAAAGCTGGATTTGAAGACATTTACATGTCCAAAAAGTTCAGACAAGCTGGATTTGAAGACATTTACATGTCCAAAAAGTTCAGACATTCAAATTGATAGAAACATGTTTTATAAGTGCTGATTTTTGAGTTAGTATTTTAGATCTAGTTTTTAGAGATCCAGCCCTCCACTGAGGTGAGCCATAAGCTCGAAAACAACTAATCTGGAGGTAGTGTCAATGATATATATTTTGAATTCTTTCTCTTTTGGCACTTATAAAAGCAAAGCTTGTTTAGAGCTATTGGTAAGCTCCATCTACTAATCATATATATATATAATGACATTTTAAAAAAATTATCGTTTTATTGTTGATTTTGCTGTAGTCTGGTTGTAAATTGTGTATCTTAGAGACAGGTGATAATTAACAAACATCTCTAAAAATTTTTTTGCTTTATAAATCATCATCATCATCAACCATTATCAATCCACTGCAGGATGAAGGTCTCTCTAAGTTCAATCCATTTTCTCTACTCTTTAGCTTCTCTTCTCCACATCACCCCTACACACTTTCTTATTTCATCAATCCATCTCACATGTGGTCTCTTTCTAGGTCTTTCAAATCTATTGGAATCTAGTTTAAGATTTTAATCATCCATCTATTATCATCTCTTCTAGCAATATGTTTAGCCCAACTCCAACAGTCTTTTAATTTTTTCAATGAGGTCAGTAACACCTGTTTGTTCTCTTATCCATATATTGCATTTTCGATCTCTTCTTGTTATTCATAACATGCATCTCTCCATACTTTTTTGAGTGGTCTGAAGTCTCTGTATTGCTCTTCTATTAAGTGTCCTAGTCTCAGATCCATAAGTAAGAACTAGTAAGACACATTTATTAAAACTCTTTCTTTTTAAACACATAGGCATATTTCCTTTTAGTATCAAGTTATTTCTACCAAAAGCATTCCAAACAAGTCTAATTTCTATGATTAATTTCATCCATTATGTTTCCATTTGTAATAATAATCTGACCAAGGTATTTGTAGCTGTTAACTTCTTCTAACTCATTGTAATCAATCTTTATTTTCATATTTTGAGAAAATCTATTAAACATTATTTTAATTTTTTTAACATTTATCTTTAGTCCTACTTTCATCAGATAACTCATTTCATTTCAATAAAAATTTTATTAACAATAAATAGTGATTACATACTAATAAAGGATAAATAAATGAAGAAATTGTACAATAATATGATTATATAATGTTCTATATGTCATCTGGCTAGATTATGTTATGAGAGCACAATGTTATACTCTTATGTGGTTAGGTATAGTGAAGAGATTCTAAGAACTTGTTTAATGGTATTAGCATTTTTAATATAGACATGAATATTTTCTTTTATAAATGACTATTCTATAATGCTGGGTAGGTGGGAATTGATAATCAGGAAAAGGAAAGAGCAATTAAAGACCAGGTGTCAGCAAAGACTTTACTGGAGGCAAGGAGCTGGTCACGTTTCTTGATTTTTTTGAGCGTTTGATAAAACAATGGTATGATTTGTGGGGGGGGGGGTAATTCCATGAGACTTTTGCATCTCACTATCCATATGGAATAAAGGACAAAGGTAGAAAGCCTTATTATTGAAAAAAACCATTATGAATGGCATTTTCAAGTGAGAAAATCATATCAGGTCTTATGTTGGAATTGATTATAATTATATCTTTCAGAGTTTTAAGTCTTGGGCACCGGTGTATAATATGGTCTATGGTTTCATCTTCACGAGCACACAGACCACATATAGGGTCAATGCTGGTAAAACCTCTTCGGTGATAAAGAAACCAATTCGTGGGAAGCGCATTAAAATTTATTTTAATGATGAAGTCAAGGAATTTGGGTTCCAGACTCCATCTTTTGAAGTGTGTAATGAGTCTTTGATTGGTTACTTTTAGGCTGGTTTTAATGGGTTGTTGATTATAGTTGATTATATTGTATGCTTCCCATAAGGTGATTTTTTGGTTAAGGTTAAAGAGTATTATCGGGTTATAAAGTTGTAATTGTTGTATTAGGGATGCTATCCATGAACTGGAAGAGGGTGGAGGACAATCTGTCGGTGTAATTTTTTTAATAATGTTAGAGTATCCGCAGGAGAGGATCAGATTATGTAGAGTGTTGTGGGTTTTCTGTAAAATGATTGCTTGTATTGAGTGGAATGACAGTCCATTGAACCTGCGTAGTCGTTGGATACCTCACAAGCTAATAGCAATTGTCCTTCCTCTCCAGAGAAGTTTGGTGCATAATCGGTTAATTTTATTTTGAAACTGTTTAGACATTTAACGAATGGAAGATAATATGAGATTTTTGGCATTATGATCATGTTGAGGAGGCCAACCTTTCCATATAATGAAAGGTATACTCTAGAGAGTGAAGTGGTGATGGCTTCAGTTGAATGGAGGATTGCATCTTGAATCTCTCTTGCCATTGCAGTTGGAGTTTTGTAGATTGGAAAACCTAGGTATCTTTGGGGTTTTGCAGAAAAGGGAGAGTTAATTTGTTTAGCAGACATTATCTTCCAGATGGAAGATTTGTTAAAATTTATTTGTAGGCCAAGTTTCACTGTATTTCTGTTTAATATGTTCATGAGATGAGGAAGGTATTTAATGGTGGGAAGCACAACCATGATGTCATCTATATATGCAAATACATTGAAGTTTTTATTGAGAGAGGGAAGGAAAATTCCAGGGAGTTTTTTTTCTATATCCATCAGAAGAGGGCTGATGTATGCTGTGAAGAAAAGGGCACTGAGCGGGGATCCTTGAGGGATCGACTTGTATGGCTTGAAGCCTGGTGTGATCTTGCCATCAAGAGAGAGAAAAATCTCTCTGTTGTTGAGCAGATTGCTGACCATCTGTACAATCCCAGCTGGAATGTCGCATTCCAACAGAATATCCAGAAGGATGTTTATCTGGACTGAATCAAATGCTGCCACAACATCCAGCTGGACAGCAATAGGTTTTGATTTACGATGTCCTCTGATGTAATTGAACAGTGCAGTTACATTGGACATAGCATGCGAGGTTGATGATCCCTTTTTTCCATATTGGTTTGATGAGATATGGCTAAGAATTTGAGTTTGTATTTGATCTTTAATGACTGACTCAATTATCTTGATAAGCAATGGGGTCATGGAAATTGGCCGGATACTGTTAATGTCGTTTAGTGGTTTTGCTTTTTTAATAAAAGGCACGAGTGCCACTGGATAAAGATCTGTTATGTTTCTGTTGCTGGAGGCTAGGTGATCAATCATTTTTTTAATAATTGGCACAGTGAATTGACTGAGGTGTTTGAGAAGGAAATTTGGGATGCCATGAAGGCCAGGATGAACGCCATCAGGGAGAGATGTTATCTTCTTTTTGATTTGGATTTCCGTGATGCCATGTTCGCCGGGGTACCAGCTGTTTATAAGAGGATCTCCATCTTTTTGCATTAATTGGCAGAATTGTTTGCTGATGTGCTGCATCATTGGAAAGCCAATAAGATTGGTTCCATTAGTATTAATGGAGAAGGGAGTGATTTGTTTTTTATTGTATCCCAGTGCCCATCTGAGATAGTCTTTCATCCAGCAGTAATGTTGTGCTAAGAAACATTTGGCTCTTCTGATGGATATATATTCTGCAAAGGACTTTTGCTTGATTTTGTAGAGATTTTTAAGGAAGATAAATTTTTTCTGTATTTGTGAAATTTTGCTGTGATGCTTGAAGTTGTATATTAATGTCTGTTAGGTCATTTAGAAGGCCATTAGGTATTATTTGCAAAAACTACTACATCATCTGCAAAATCTAAATGGCTTAAATAATTTACATTCACTCTTTTAGCTTCCCATTTTAATCCACAAAATACTTCTTGCAGCAGTGCTGTAAAAAGTTTTGGAGATATGGAGTTACCCTGTTTTACACCTTTCTCATTGTTGACTTTCCTAGTATCATTATGCAATCTAATTGAAAATAAAAGACATTAAATCTATTTCACAGAACAAACGAGTTCAAATATATTATTAAGATTATTTGCAAGTTAGATTTTTAAAGAATTATTTGTGAATAAACTTGTAAATAACAAATACCTTTTGTTATACCAATTAATCTATTTTGTCATATAAAAAGTGACCACTTTTATCTGACATGTGCCTTATATTTAATAATAAATCAAGCATTGATATTCTAAAACGGCTTTTATTCGACAAAAATTGATTGGCATTGATATAAAAAAACGTAGGTATTATTTACAGGTTCATTTAACCAGGCTTATAAATTATCTTAGTTACTATTTGAACTGGTACCGGAATATAGATAGTCGTAAAATCATTACTAAAAGATTCTGTATAAATTTTAACCTGATTTATAAATAATCAGTTTACACATTCTGTTTTAACGTTTTGCAGAATATATATATATATATTAAAGATATCAAGCACAATCCTAAAACTCAGATGCTTACCTTATCACGACTACAATTAAAAATATTGATTTTGGATATATGAGAAAATAAACTTTTTAAGATTTTCTTAAAAAAAAATTTCCAGCTTTTGAATTCTGGAATTCCACGGAAGTTGACATGTTGTCAATTATTTTTTAAGGTAAACCTTGTTAACAAGAAAAGCGTATATACGCAGTATATATAATAATAAATAAATAATCCTAGCTTGTAAAACAGAAATAACTCTCTCTCATTGAGGTACGTAGCGTCAAAAACCAATGTAAAGATAGATTGATACCATTCTATCTTTGGATTCTGTTGCTCTATACATACACACAGTATTACATTATATAACTCAACAATGTTAAATATTTATACAAAAATATATGTTTATCTTAAAGGGCAATAAATACCTAATATTTAATATTATACGTTTTAGAGTAGTGTTAGATATATTAAAATAAGGCTTTTCTTTTTAATCTATAAAACCTATACCGTTCATCTTTTCGAAACATTTAGTACATTAAGTTTTCTCCTGAAGCTCTGATTATTTTAGATGGGAGAGATGGAGTGGGGGGATTCAAAGCTATTAAAAAGTGCACGATGAAAATAGAATTCGAGCATTTCATAGAGAAAAAAAATGTATATTTATAAGTAAGACCGTGGCAATAAATTGATTTTTAAATTCTATTTTTTTTTTTTTACATATAATAATCATAAAATATTAAAATGAATATAAAAATATATTATTTTATTATTAATAAAAAAAAAGATAAAAGTCAAAAGTGTTTTAATGAACTCCCTATAGGTGCGGAAAATTGTCCTTGCGGAAATCTAATAAAATTATTAAAATCCTATTTAATGTATCCATTGGTTTATTGACGATATTTATTTTATTTCAGGACTTCTCAGAATTTAGGAACGCAGTCCGGTGATTCATGAGACCAGTGTCCGTTTGTTAGGCAGAAAATTACTTTAGTTCCCCGAATACGATAACCTTCGTTACAGCTGAACTCCACGACTTCTTCGATTTTGTAATAAAATTTAGCTGGTGTTATTTTTCCATGATCCGGTGCTCCAGGATATTCGCACGAAAGCGTACCTTAAAAAAAAAAAAAGAATAGTTATTTTTAAAAAATTCCCACAACACACATCTTTTATTCAAATTCATACAATGAATTGATGATAATTGACAATTAGAAAGTAAAATGATCCAGATAGTTCACAATAACACAGACTTATATATCGCACGATCACCATGTCATATGCTAAAGTCTTCATACAGTAGTTCTGTGCAGAGCAAGCCATATCAATCAATGGATGCAGAATTGTGCATAAAATCCCAACTAGTCATACTCACCCAATATCCCCAATCTAGTTTTCCTGCTCACAGGATGATAATGACTATGGCTATTAAAGAACCAAAGTCACCAAATGCATAGATACTGAACTGGGTTCAGATCTATATGACTATACAAGCAAATGAGCTTGAATTGAAAACATCTGTTTTCATTTCGGACTTATAGCTTTAACGTTAACTAAAAAGATAAGAGATGACTGCTGGAAAATTGCACAAAATCCTAAGATCTAGATGCAGTGCTATCAGATCCAAGAATTCACACTGATGAAAGCCACAAGCTGGAATCTAGTTTGGGGATATTGAACGAGTAGGCATTAGTAGGGATTTTATGCACAAACCTTCTTGCATCAATTGATTACTATGATTTGCACTGAGTGGCACTATAGTATGAGAGTTTGTCATTGTTTAACAGCTTGTGTAAGCATAGAAAATGGTGATCACGTGATATTTAATGGTTTAATACCATTCCTACCCATGGAATTATGGCAATTATGGTCATTAACATCAAAATGTATATATTAACTCGATTCAGATTTATATCACTATACATGTGAATGAGCTTGGGCTGAAAACAACTGTTTTTATTTTGGACTCATAGCTTTATAATTAACTAAAAAGGTAAAATGTGGCTGCTAGAGAGTTGCATTAGATCGTAAGATCTAGGTGCTGTGCTCTCAGATCCAAGGTTTTTTACTCATGAAAGCCACAAGCTAGACATTAGTGTATGGATATTAAAACAGGCAAAACTCACTATACATATTGCCACACACAGCAAGCTAGAGTAATCAATGGATGCCAGAAGGCTTATGCATAAAATCCCCTTCTAGTGCCTACTCATACAATATTTATGCACAAGCCTTCTGGCATCCATTGATTACTCTAGCTTGCTGTGTGTGGCAATACATATAGTGAGTTTTCCCTGTTTTAACAACAGTTATACACAAACATAAGAGATGGTAGTCATGTGATATTTATATGGATATTAGATGAATTGGCACCAGGTAGAGGCATATAATAAATGTTACTTATGTGTATTTTGTACTTATTATAAATGATTAAAAAATATGAAATTATATTTTTTATATAATAGTCTCCAAAATCTATTTTCTATTAATGTGATATATCTTTATCATTTCTTATCTATTAGAATACGATCAAATACAAATATCATGTTATTACGATTAAGCCTTCCTTTTTTAACACTATTCCCAAATCGTTTTAGCTGTTCTCTCTTTTAAGATATTATCTATCTCCTTTAACTTTTACAAGCTACTTGAACATTTTGTTTTACATTAAGTACATTTAGCTATAAGACATTATTAATATAAAATATTTATATTGCTCAACAGATATATAATATTTTGGAATTGACCTTTAACCATAGTGCAAGGCAATAATTTTATTGGCAAAAGAACATATATCTTTAATCTTACCTCGATGTCTGAAATATGTAGGCTAGAAAGAATGTATTTTTAAATCAATCAATAAATTTATTTAAAAACATTTAAAAATTGATTGACATGTTAATTGACAAGACAATTAATTTCAAAATGATTAGAAATAAATTTCTTAATTGATTTAAAAATTCATTCTATTCCAAGTATTTCAGACATTTCTCTCTCTATATTAAAAAAGGTAAGGTAAAAAAACTTACATTCTTTATTGATAAAATTATTGACCTATATACTATGGCTAGAGGGCATTTTAATTGTTTATAATAAGTTACATTGAGATTTAATCTCAAATATTATATATACATTAGCAATGTAGATGTCATATCTCACTTTGCCTTCAGCAGTGGACTAGTCCAGATTCCTTTCTTATCTGATTGGATTGAGCACTCATTACAACTAACCAATGTGTAAACATGTGGATAACCAATGTATAAACCTAGCCAAAGGGTAAAACATTAGCATGGCTTATGTGCAATCATGTATAAAATCATACCATTGATTAGTATGGACCAATAGGCAATGATGTTCTCTGAATATGCTTGTTGCCAGTATAGTCAGCTTTTTTGGAGGCAAGAGAGATAATGTCATGACTGCACATGATGTCAATTGAAACCACTTTCAATTGTGAAAGTGCTTCTACTATAGTCATTATCGATACATCTATGCAGTGAGATAAGTCCACAATAGGACTGGAAGTGTGATAAGTCCATGATAGGATTGGAAGCTCCTATGACTATGGCCAACTAGAGATAAGTTGTCCAGTATAGCCAGAAAATTTTTGACTAGAACTTACAAGGCAAGCTAATATATACAGCTGGAAATGAGTTCAGTCATTCGGCATTACCAGCACAGTATTAACTACGTTTATCTACATACAATTGTATTTATTGAGTGTTCATATTTTTATTGATATTACTGTTGGTTTGGTTCTGAAACTTGCAATTCAATGAAAACAAAACAGATTTGGCACAGTCAGATAAAAGGAAAAATTTTCCCCATGGCTGGAAAAATAGTATAAAATACACCAAATACAAATATATATTGTAACATTTTTCACATTTTGATAGTTTCTGGTAGACCTTTTTTTTACACACTATTAAGTGAAAGTTAATCAAGCTATGGTGTAAAAAATATTTTGTTTTTATTTCCAAAAACATACCTATATTTTCTGATTAACTGGCCTACTAATTATTATGACAGGAATTGCCGACAAAGTTAGTTTTAATTTATAAGAGGGTGCCATAGTCAATAGACTCTTAACTTCTTCATATCCCATAATTTTGATGCAAGTAACTAAAAGGTTGGGGTTATGATTTCCCATAACTTTATTTTTTTACAGAATATTATTCCCAGGGCTTAATCAATAAATATTGGCAAAGGTTAATTATACACTCAAATTCTAATAAACTAACATTAATAAATTCTAATAACTATTATTAATAACACACAATGAATAGTTGATATTAGAAATAAATATTTTATTCTAACAAATTACAATATTAAAAACACAAATTATTAATAAGTTGGAAAGAATATACACATGCTAATCCAGATATGAATCAATTAATTAAAACAGTTTAATGATTTTAAAGTTCACTTAAGTTTCTTCCATAAAGTTCTTTGGATGATAAATCTGCAAATGTCTCTATTACTAGTATATTATAAGTTTAATTTAGTCACAATCAATAATAATTAATCATAGCTTACCGGTGAATTTAGCAAATTTTCGTAGATGGTTGATTACCATGCATGTTTTTTATGAAGTAGAATAAACTTGTGGTCATTGGTTTTAACTTGTTCTTGGTCTGTCCTAAAGGCTAGTCATGAAAGCTTTTCTGGGGTCAACATCTTCATGATGAATGATGTCAAAAGCTTTGGTCCACTCCAGCATGATGAATTATTTCAGCATAGAGTGGTCCTGGATCATAATCCAGGACCAGCCAAAAAAAATAGACAAGACCCTGATCACACTGGTATTCTTCCTTTTATACTCGAGGTCCAGTTGTCAGACTTCTGCACATATTTTCTTTTGTTCTTTTATCAACATACAAGATACTAATCTTGTACATTCTTTCTTAAATTTAAGTTACAAAGTCTTTTTAATCGGAGTTAGAAAGATTTTACTAATTAAAATCTGCATGTGGAATTCTCTTTCCTTTAGTTTATCTGAATTAGTAATCTGCATGTCTTATTCTTTCCAATTTTATTTTTAATTACACACAAAAAAAATATGAACGAACAATTTAACTTTCATTGTATGTTTTAAATTTTTTTTTACACAAACAAAAAAAATTTTAAATGCATTAATTTAAAAGATCTTTAAATTTACGTTTTTTTTTTTAGCTTTTAACAAATGCCAATATATTTGTACCATATATAAATAAGTGGTACAATATATATATATTTCATGATTGGAAAAATATATATATATATATATTTTCCCCATGATTGGAAAAATACAGTAAATATGTGAGTATGCAGTTAGACATTTATCATATTAAAATCACTATTCTTCCTGAATAAAAATCAGATTCAGCAGTTTGGAAGAAATATGCAAGTGCAAAGAAAATAGACTCATCATACTTACAATAATAAAATTCAATCACTTAGATCTGTCTGAATAAAAGAATAGATTTGGCAGATTCATAAGAAAAATTGACTGCAAACATAATAGGCAAGTCAATTAAAATCATAAACCAATCATGAGTGTGCAACTCGTATCATAAAGCAACAGAAGCTCCCCATAGTGGATTAAAAACTTCATTGGGACAATTACAAAGAGTAGTTATCAAAATTTAAAATTATGAGTGATAACTCACAAAAATAAAAATTGGTACTTTGTTTCTCTTATGAAAAAATGAGTGAAAATTAAAAAATGGCTAATTCTATTGGCTCCATAGAAGTGTTTTATCCAGCCTACCCTGAGAGCTGGTCAAGCTATATAAAGAGTGATTAATATTTTGCTTATAGGCTAACCAGATCAAGAAAGCTGAAGTAAAACTAGCCACAGTATTGACCATAATAGGTCCTCAAATTTACAAGACACTGAAGTCTCAATCTGCAGCAGAAATGACGACTGGTCTAAATTTTGATAAAACATTAGCAACTATCACTGATTATTTTTGCCCAAAATCTTTGACAATAATGCAGAGATATTATTTCAATCTCTGTACTCAAGAAGAGGGAAAAGCCAGAGAATTCACAGCAAGAATGCAAACATTGGCATTAAAGTGTGAATTCAAAGATTTCCTGAATGAAGCTCTTCATGATCGCTTTATATGCAGCATAAATGATTACAACTTAAGATTTAAAATACTGATGATGCTAGATTTAGATGTTGAAACAGCTGTGACCCAAGCAGTACTAGAAGAATCAATAGCTAGTCAGACAAACCCATTAAAAAATTACTAAATATGATGAGCAAAAAATCGAGCATAACACTGGGTCAGTCAGATACTCAGTCAGCTCAGATAATTCAGCATCAAATAATATAATGTGTTGCTACAGATGTGGTGAACAAATGCACATACATACAGAGTGCCTGCACTGCTATATGACATGTATGTTTTGCAAGTGTGTCAGACATATAAAGTCTGTGTGTTTGAAATTAAAAATACAGACAGTGGATATGAGAATGGAAAAATTCATTCCACAAAACAGCAAAAGCAATTATAAAAAAAACAAGTTGCCTGTATAAATCATGTTGCAGATGATCAGTCTGGATTTATATATAGTATTATAATTAATAATATGCCAGTTATAATGGAAGTGGACACAGGGTCTGCAGTGTCTATTGTTTCATGAAAGACGTGGGCTATCATTAATATAAATAAAGAATACAAGCTGCACCCTAGCAGCAAGTATATCACAGACTATCAGGGCAATAAAATAAAACTGTTGGGACAAACAACAGTTAAAATTACTATGTGTAATAAGACTATATACCTATACCACTGGAAGTGGCATCAGGTAATCATAGTAATTTATTAGGTCATGACTGGTTTAGTCATGTATGTTTTGCAGTGACAAAAGTGAACCAGGTCACAACATTAAACAAAGCATGCCAGCAAAGGGCAGAACATTTCAGTGGCCTAAATCTGAAGGACCCTGGTCTAGAACTCCATGTGGACTGCACTGGCCCATGAAAAGGCAAACTGCTAACCAACAGACATCTGAAAACTAACCTGTCAGCCTTGAAACTTGATTCTAAATACAGACAAAAGAAATTAGCAAGATAAAAGTACACATAGACACTCAGGTGCTATCTATAATGTACTATGGATCTACAAAATGGATACCAGCAGTGATTACACAACTGAAAGGACTCTACACTGTAGTAGTAGTTCAAAAAGCAGATGGGTATCAACATCATCACCACCTAAACCAACTGAGGCTGAATCACACAGAAACAAGTACATCAAGCAAAAATGATGATCACCAAACCAAAGACAGCAACAAATCAGGAAAACACCAAGGGACAAGATGATCAAACAAGGATGATGAACAAGACAATAATAGCAATAAACCTGAGAAACCAACAGAGGACAATATGTCATCCAGCTCATCTATATGACTACATTCTCCAGGGCTAAGTTTAGCCAGGGAGAGAAATGTCATATCTCACCTTGCCTTCAGAAGTGGACTAGTCCAGATCCCTTCCTTATCTGACCAGATTGAGCACTAATTGCCACTAACCAATGTGTAAACATGTGTATAAATTCCCACCATTGGTTAGTATGGGCCAATAGGCAATGATGCACTCTGAATCCAGTAAAGTAGGAGATCTGGTAATAAGTAGTCAGCCTTTCTGGAGGCAAGTAAGATAGAGAGGGATAATGTCTGTCTAATCTGAATGACTATATGTGCTCTCAATTGAAACCACTTTCAACTGTGAAGATGTTTCTACTATAATCATTATCGATACATCTATGCAGTGAGGCAAGTCCATGATAGGACTGGAAACTGCTACAACCATCGCTGACTTGAGGCAGGCTGTCCAGCACAGCTGGAAAAGTCTTGACTAGAACTCATGAGGCAAGCTAATATATACAGCTGAAAGTGATTTCAGTCATTCAGCATGATCAGCACAGTATTAACTATGTTTATCTACATATAATTGTATTTATTGAGTGTTCATATTTTTATTGACTTTACAACAGGTCTGAAACCTGAAATTCAGCCAAAAACAACAGTATATTCTATATCTTTATCACTTGAATTATTGTTGCCTAAATTTAAAATATGAGAGAAATCTCATATTTGTCAATTAAAGATATCAGCCAATTTAAAATGTTAGAAATTAAAAAGACCTAATCTGTATATATTTCTCTAAAGGTAAATGAAAAGATAGTTTACATATATTATTAAAAACCATCAGATTTTGTCTCATTATTCAAAAATACATCAAAGTACTTCCTCCAACTACTTAAATTAGCACCATTATCATATAAAAGAGTACGATTTGCAGATCTTCACACATTTGATAGGATTATGATATAGTTTTTTTTAGGTCCAAATGTTACCTTTAAAATATTAAAAAAGATGGATATCTATAAAAGTCAGCATCTTCTTTGCAGTTTTATTCCTCCAATCATTTTTGAGACTTATTATTGAGGATCTTCTGTTTTTAAATCTATCTATCACTTATGAAATTTCACATTCAGTTTATTGTACGATTTGCAGATCTTCACACATTTGATAGGATTATGATATAGTTTTTTTTAGGTCCAAATGTTACCTTTAAAATATTAAAAAAGATGGATATCTATAAAAGTCAGCATCTTCTTTGCAGTTTTATTCCTCCAATCATTTTTGAGACTTATTATTGAGGATCTTCTGTTTTTAAATCTATCTATCACTTATGAAATTTCACATTCAGTTTATTGTTATGGCTAACAGGAAATATCACAATAATAGAATCAATACAACATCACATGACCAACAAGACATCCCATGAATGTAGTTAACACATTGCTATTCATTAGCATATGCTTCTATTCTTTCTATTTTTTGCCATCTGGTATAAGCTTTACTTATCAATAGCTGCTAGATGACAGTGCTTATTAAATTCTTATCAAGGGGTATTCTAATTAATGACTCCCACCAATAAGAAGCTTTTTGGATTTTTTTGAATAGTGCGCATGGATCTTTTGATTCATATGCAACTTTCGCTTTGTGCCAATTCTGTCCAAAACTAAGATTACAAAAAAAAATCTAAGCTCATTATAATGTATAAAAACTGAATTGATTCCAGATATATATAACTATGTAATCAAATAAACTTGGATTGAAAACATTTAAACCATATTTCAATTTGTGTTGCTTGCTTGATAGTATAACTAAAATTAAAAAATGGCTGCTAAAAAAAAGGTGCATTAGATTCAAATGATCCAAGTATAGTTAAAAAAAAAAATCCCAAAAGTTTTTCATTGATGAACAACATAAGTTAGAAACTAATCTAGTGATATTTGGATAAGAGAATGCTGGATAATTCTGATGGTATTTTAGATGTGATAATATGTTGCACTGTTTTCATCATTGATGTTGAATGTCTTAATTTTAAACTTTATTCAAACTTTTCTATATACAAATAACTGTTAGTGATAATAAACAAAGACAGCACAGAAAAGTAGATTATACAATGTTTTGATTTGTATTATTCTCAGGTCTTCTTCAGGTATTTCGACTCCTATGCTAGCAGTGTCACTAGTATAGCCAGCAATACATGAAGAAGGATGTAGAATAAAACCACTTTGAACATTGTGTGATCTATTAACCTGTTGTCATGTATGTTAATTACTAACAATTGTTTATTTTCAAAAAAGTTAAAATAAAGTTTAAAATTTTCTAGACATTCAACACTTATGATAGAAATAGTCCAACATATTATCAAATACTGAATAATTATTTAATACATACTGCCTAGCATCTATTGATTACTAAAGTTTACACTAGATGGCATAAAAGTAGTGGAAAAGAAGAATTTTCTAATAATAGAATCATTGTTAGAGAAATAAGAGATTTTTTATTTTACTAAACCAAAGGTTTTTATGACATATTTCATTTAAAAAATAAATCCATTCCTCAGTAATATAACAAATTTGGAAATCCAAAAGTAGTAATTTTAGAGTTTAATATCTGTTGAAATTAAAATTTGGCATGAATGGCAAGTACATCTAAAAAACAACCATCAATTTTATTAAATGATTGGAATTGATTATCATTTTTAAAGCAATTATCCTTTTATCCTTTAATCTTGAATCTAAGATCTATCAACAATTTATGCTTACAAGTACAAGGTAATATGAAAAATGTTTTTGCATTTTGATGTTTAATTATAATCAATTCCTAATTATAAGGGAATACATACATCCAAGTATTTTAATAATGATTTTTCTGCTTAAGCCAATTGTTTGAAATGACCAATCTGTGTGCTTGTTTAATTACATCAAGTTCTTTATGGAGTATGATAGGAGCATACATTTATCAAAATTTGTTACCATATAGTTTTATGTAAATTTATTTAATTATATATTTAAATATTTGCTTTATTAATCAAGGTTTAATTACTAATTGAGTTTGACATGACACTCTCTTGTTTGACATTTAAACCACAATTAATATCAAACATTTCAATTTATCATTCATTATTAATATATAATGAAGTATTGCTACATTTACCTAGGTAATTTTTATGTGGTATGTTAACTGAACAATGAATGTTCAATGAATGCAGATGATTTAAACTTATATCCATCCACGTTTCTTTACAATATCTTTTTGTTTTTATTCAAGTGATTAAAATATAATTTTTAACCATTATTGATCCATTGCAGGATGAAGGTCAAATAATCCAATTTGTCCAATCTCTAGACTCTTCTTTAGACATCATACCAGTAAACTTTCTTAGTTTATCCATCCATCTCACATATGGTCTTTTTTTAGGTCTTTTATAATTTTCTGGGATCCAGTTTAAGATTTCAGGGTACCAATTGGGCATATATTACCATCTTTTCTAACAATATGTTCAACTTAAGCACCATTTCAGTCCTTAATTCTTTCAGTAATACTTGATGTTCCCTCACCCATGTATTATGTGTATGATCCTTTCTTGTTACTTCTAATATCTCTCTCTTTATACTTCACTTATGGCTATGTATTGTTCTTCTGATAATAGTCCAATTGTCAAATTCATAAGTAAAAACAAAGATGATGAAATGTTAGAGATGTTATTATGTTCTTAAAAGATAAAACTAAGATTGGAAAAGTATCCAAAGACCCACCATCAGATATCAATAAGCTTAGTGAATAGTAATTTCTTTTACACTGTTCTTTTAATGAGTAACCATTGGGATATTTTTTCTTCTAGTGGTCTACTTAGAGGCTTTTTTTTTTTACTTATATATAAATAAACAAAAGCACATCAATTTGTTAAAGGGAGAAATCCAGTGATGGTGTTGAGGAAATGGGCCTTCCTCTAATTCAATCTCTGATTGTCTGTTATGTGGTTAAAATACATATATACAAACCATTAAGAAATAAATCTTAAACAGAAAATAGAGAAAATTATGTTTTTGATTCTTTAGTTCCTTTGAATGTTGTGTTATGAACTCATTCTAACTCAGCAGAAGCTTATCCTCAAAGAGGGATTTATGTTATAATAAAACTGCCGAATAAAATAACGATTAAAAAAAAAAAGTCAATGGCATAATCAGGTTAATTGAAGAACTAGGAAAATGAGAAATCGTTTCTAGTAAGGATAGGAATTTTACTATATATTGAGATCCATTTAAGAGGAAAAACGATCAACGCAGACAACTGTCACAGTGAAATACATCATAATTGCTAATCAGTTATCAAAACGAAAGGTACTTAATTACCGTGAGTCGGGTCTACAGCAGCCAAAGCGTGCTCATCTGTTATAATCACTCGAATTAGCTCATTGATATACGAATGTTTTGTTATTAATAGATTATATCGACATTAATTTATATATAAGCAATATATTTTATACAGCAACATTGTTATTTATTTTTATCGCTTAATTAAGATCTAAATGATTTTCAGCTAAATTCTTCCAACTTGTTTATAACTTCTGAATTGTTGAATATGGTTTACTTGGGAAGTTGACTTCGCAATACTCAGATTATTTGGTACAATATTCAAAATCACGAATTATTTTTTTTTTTACTAACATTGAAAAACAATATATATTTTAAACTAAAAACTTATTTGTGTGTGTTATGTATGTACGATCACAAATATATTGTGTATATACACGACGTATATATACACAGACACATATATACACTTTACTGTATATATAATATAACTATCACGTGTTAATGCTTTACAAAAATAATTAAATGTCTCCTCATTTGAACCTGCTGCAGTTTCCTGCAAAAGCCATCAGAAATTTGTTTCTATATTTACCTCCAGTTGGTCTCTTCCTATTGATGGTTTTAACTACCACCTCAGGAAAAAACCTAAAGAAAAATTATAAATTGAATAATGTCTTTGATGGAAAATAATCTTGACCATCTTTTAAAAAAAGCAATTTGCTTAATATCAGAATAATTTTAGGAGTTAAAAAAAAAAAAAGCTGTCAGCAGGGAAGATGGAAGACAGAGAAAAGGAATAAATGGCTTTTAAATTTTCTTTTTTTTTTTAATAACTAAAAGGCAAAAATCTAAGCGGATTCCGAGCATGTCAGAACAAAAATTTTAAAATATTAATTTGAAAAGCGCGGTTGAAAGGCAAATATTTAAATATATATAAAAAAGGAAAAATAGAGAAAAATAGAAGAATGTTAATGTATTCTATTTTTTCTGTTATCTCTCTTTTTCTATATATAGATAACATAATATTTTAAATGGATGTTTAAAGATAAATATTTAATGTGTGGAGTTATCCATTTATAATTACTTAATCAAAAAGCATTTTCTTAGAATAATAGCCAATGAAAGACAACTGTCCCAGGTCAAGAGTATAAGTAAAACTATCAGACTAATTGCATTTAATATATATATACACATATACACATAATGAAATACTGTTAACCTGGCACCGTTTCTTTTTGAGACTTCCTTGATTAATGATTGTACTAAGAGAACATGTAAATTTAATTGAGCAATAAATCGTTCATTACTTCATTTCTAATTGATGTATAAGAAGTGCATGGTTTTAGTGCATTAGTAGAGAGGGAAAACTCTAGAGATTTACGTCCACGAATAGAATGCTCCATCATATTCGGTGCACAAACTTTTTATTAATCCTGAACAATAAACCAGCCAAATATTTTTTTATTTATTTTCTTCCCCCATAAACTTCCAATGTTTTGAAACATCCATGTGCTGCTGTAAGCTTAAACTAATATTAAGTGCTAGCGATAACTATTAATTTTAATATCGATCACATATATATTTACAATAACTTCTGTACATGAAATATTTATTTTTAGATAATACAGAAACTTTACAGTAGTATAAAATAAAACAACAAAAACATAGCAATTAATTATTTCTCTTTGCTTTCTTATTGAAAATCCATATCATTCTATTTTATAATAGTTTCTCCCCTTTTTATAGTAATGTTATGTAAGGTTTAGCAATTATTATTATTAGTATTGTGTTAAATTCAACTACAAAAGTGCACTTGTTAGTTTTTAATTATGCCAGTTGTATAAATTAAAAAGACAAAATAGAAACATGGCATGCATTTTAATATATAGCATATATTTCTATAATGAATGGATTATACAATGAACTTCTTTTCACACTAAATTAAGACTCCTACTACAAATGCATTTTCTAATATACCACGAAAATGTAAAAGATGTTTCTTGGAATTACATTTTGAAAGACTTAATTACTTAATTTAATTATTTATCAGTCAGCAATAGAAGAAAAATCCTTAGCAACTTTGAGCTTAAATTGTTTTCAACTTCAGAATAAAAACCAGTTTAAATAAATACAGGGAAAACTCTCTATACATATTGCCATGCAGTGCAAGCCAGAGTAATCAATGGATGCCAGAAGGCTTGTGCATAAAATCCCCATCTAACACCTACTCATCCAATATTCCCAGACTAGTTTCTGGCTTGTGGCCTTCATCAGTGAGAAACCTTGGATCTGAGAGCACTGCACCTAGATCATAGAATTTAATACAACTCTCCAGCAGCCACCTTTTACCTCTACTTAACTACAAAACTGTGAGTCTTAAATTGAAAACACTATAATATTTTCAATCCAAGCTTATTAGCTTATATAGTTATATAGCTCTGAACTCAGTTCAGTATTTATACATTTTGGTGACTTTGGTTCTTTAATAACCATAGCCACCACTATCCTTTTAGGCAGGATTGGCTGTTTTAATAATAGTTATAAGCAAGCATAAGAAATGGTGATCATGCAATGTTTATTGGCTTAAAACCAATCCTGCCTAATAAGATAGTGGTGGCTATGGTTATTAAAGAATCAAAGTCACTAAAATGTATAGGTACTGAACTGAGTTCAGACCTATATGACTATAAAAGCTAATGAGCTTAGATTGAAAATATTATAGTGTCTTCAATTTATGACTCAAAACTTTGTAGTTAAGTAGAGATAAAAGGTGGCTGCTGGAGGGTTATGTTAGATCTTAAGATCTAGGCAGTGCTCTCAGATCCAAGGCTCCTCACTGACGAAGGCCACAAGCCAGAAACTAGTCTGGGGATATTGGATGAGTAAGCAGTAGATGGGGATTTTATACACAAGCCTTCTGGAATCCATTGATTACTCTGGCTTGCACTGAGTGGCAATACGTATAGAGAGTTTTGCCTGTTTTAATAACAGTTATAATCAAGCACAAGAAATGGTGATCATGTGATGTTTATTGGTTTAAATAAATACCTTGGTAATTTATAAGCAGAAAAATGGTCTTGGATGTTGCAGTCCAATGCAGACATAAATGTGCTATTATTGCTTCTAAGAATTTTAAAGAATATTTTATCACAGGAAAATAACTGCTGTAACTAGGTTACAAAACAGTTATTTTGTCTCAAGCTGGTAGTAACATCCACAGGTATAAGGCACTGGAATAACCTCTATATATGAGGATTAGTAATGCACAGTTCCCAAACAAGGTGTCAAAACCAGTTATGGTTCCTCAAAGAAAAGGCACTAATTCTGACAAAGAACAATTTTTCACAAATCTACTTGTGTTTTTGTATTTATCAATTTCAGTCACTTAAATTAGTGTAGGGCTTAGTTGTCAAAAAATTTTGATATCATCAATCATTTTTTGAAATCACTGTGACATGGGGACTATATATATATATATATATATATATGTGTGTGTGTGTGTATTTCAAACTATATTTTTATCTCCATCTAAACATTTCTCCTCTCTTTTCCCATTTATGTACATGCTCAGTGTTGAGGTAATAATAACAGGAATTGGTTTAGTATATGAAAATCTTTAGCAAAAAATCTTTTCAAAAATTAGTACAATCAATATTAAGTTACTTTAAAACTGGATTTGGGTCAGAAATTTTCAACTTAGGCATAGCTTTTTAGGAATTCTTTGATTACATATAAGTGAAAAGATGCAAAACATGGTCTTAAAAAGATTGTCTCATGCAATCTGGCTCTTTGATGCTTAGTGAATCATTATCATAGTAATAAAAATAACTGTAAAATTAGAAATGATAATGGTTGTAAACTATTAGATAGCTGTAGTAATGAAGAACATTATTTTCTTTTTTAACATATAATCTTATAGAATGTGTGAACTTTGCATAATATAAACTCTTCAATATTTTAATGAAATATAGCACTTATAGTTAAAAAGCTGTCATGATTTAAGATTAATATAGCTATTATTAGCAAAATTCATACTCCAGAAGAAGAAAGGTAGTTGGTTCCAAGTCTTTTTTGGTAGGACAGATATATCAAATGAATGGGAACTGCATAGTGTTGGATTTACGGTAAGCTCTAATTTTATAATTATTAATCTTGGAATTCCTAAATGTAAAATCTAATAATTTCAAAACTTATTTGAGAATTTTATCAATGAATAATATTTAAAATTAATTTCAGATAGATCAGAGAAAAAGCTTTTATTCTTCACTAATAAAGTTATTACATAAAAGCCCTTTTGTCTTGAAAACTTTAATTAACATATTGGTAGAAACAATACACTTTAGTTCAAATTTTACTAAGTTATTGTACAGGCAAGTGATATACTATTATTGATTTTTCACATAACAGAAAAGTCACTAATATATATCAATGCCCACATCAATCATATCCTAAAAGTTATGTTATAAATAGATTGCAAAGGTGTTTAGATTAAATGAATATTTATGAGTGTGTTCGGATGGTTAGATTTTAATCTAACATGCCACATGTTTAAAGTGACTATTAATTTTAAAATAGGTCTGTTCCCAACATGCTTCTATTATTGCTAAATTTCTATTGCTATTAAACACTCAAATAGAAATTTGAATTTTGAAAATTATGTTATTGTGGGATAAAATTTTTTTAAAAAAGGTTACAACTAGAAACAAATGTTATTTGATCCACTACAAAACAGAATTCTGTTTGTTGTCATAATTATATTATTAGTGATTTGAATAAAAAAAAAATATTTGACATTTCTGTACAGTGAAATAATGAATTGAGCATGAAGCTTTTTATGCAATAAAGAAATTTAAAGGTAGAAATTTAACCAATGAAAATAATATTTTAATATGTCTTCTGGATTAAAACTGCATTCATTCCATGATCAAGGATATTTTAGATTGTTCTGATATATTATAAATAAGATATGAATCTAAAAAATGACCCATATTCCTGTTTAATTAATGAATGTTAGTTTTTTTATATATTTGGTCCACACATTAATTGAAGCAATGACTTTTAGTGATATAACCATTATATTTATTCATTTACATAAAGATATTCAGCTTAACAAATTCAAACTATCTATACTTTTATAAGTAAACAGACTTCTAATCTGAGATATCTGGACAATTTTTTAAAGTATGGTAGTGATGTGTTAATGTCAATATTATTGGAATTTTTAAAAAAATATGGATTCATGAGGTTGCACCATCCTATGTTTAAAATCTTTTATCGTTTCAATTTATAAAAATGTAGGTAGAAATGTCTACAACATTGTTGTGGTATAGTATTATTATTTATACCAACAAAATGATTTCAAAGAATTTTGTTCAAAAGGTCGTTTCTAATCATAGATGAATGGGTACTAAACATTCATTGTGGTTTTAGAAAATCAAGAAGCACTACATAGTTGTTGTCATTCAAGTGGGAAGAAATGGCTGCAACTATGAAATAATTTATATATAATTTTATTGATTTCATCTTGACATTTGATAATCATTCAAACAAGTTATTGGCTATGTTTGAAACTATCTTTTTTAGTGAATTTATTTGTTCACTGCTTTTACATGATGCAGTTTCTTTTTGATGAAAAACTTGAGGCACTTAAAATAAAACCTGGTTGTTAACAAGAATATACACAATTGCCAACTTTGTTTTCCATTTTCACAGTAGAGAACTTTAAGTTACTTTTTGAAATCAAACATCAATATGTGATTAAAAGGATTAGTAATAATATGCAGCTCTATGGTTTTATTATGATTGTACTTTGTAGATTAGTATGGAGAGGCTATACAATAGTGCATCCGAATTAAACATGACTAATTCTTTCTCCAAGATTTCTGCATTACTACTTCTGAATGAAAGTATGTGCTGTGTTGTAATGTAATTTGGCTGTTCATCACTAAGATTTTAAGACACAGCATATCTAGATCATGAGTTGAATATAAAATGTGATAGTGCATTTCATATCTTAATCCACAATGAAATAATGATCTAACATTAAATTTTGTTTTAAAGAGGGTGGAACTCATATTGAAACTGTTTAAAATGATGCAGATTAGCATAATGGCAAGTTGTAAATTGTAAAAAAATTTTCAAATGGTTTATAAGATATTTCACATATAACTCTTATTCATTTCTTCTTTCTCCCTCTATATTTTGCTTCTTTTTATATTTCACTATAAACTCATCAACACTCCTTTAACACTTTAAGCAAATAATTTTATTTAGTTTTGACTGTACTAGCAGTCTTCATCAGATCTTAACTTTCCTTCTACCTTCACCTTTCCTCCATCTTTTTTTTTTTTTCAGTACAGTCGAAACTGTTATAATAAATAAAATTATTTGCTTAAAGTGTTAAAGGAGAGTTTATAGTGATTTATAAGATATTGTGTTAGCAAGGAAAGAATTGAAGAACATTACAATAGAACAAAACACACTTTCACTTTTCATATTACAATTTGTGACCCAGATATGCTAAAGCGTAAAAAGTGTGTGGGGAATAAATTAACAATATCTCTATATAGCACATGCATTGATTCAGAAATGATATTTCAGGCAGCTTTGAAAGAAAACTATTTATTTATTCACTGTGTATATGTTGGTTTGTTTGTAGTCAGCAAAACTCATATAATTTATAGTCAAGATTAACCTAAAAAGTGAATTGGTAACAAGGTGGCTGCTCAAATCATATTCATGTTCAGGCTGTCCCATAATGAAAACACAAAATAATATTAATTAATTATGTAAAAAGAAAGTCATTGTTCAACAAAAAATTGTATATTCACTGACAAAATCTAAAATAATTAGAGAGATACTTCATAACTTTCTACTACCTCTAAACAGATATGGGTTTTCACTACCAGCAGTCTTTATCACAACATATTCTGATCACTTCTCTAGAAATACCAATTTAAGTCTGAAGATTCAGATTTGTTCTTATATAACTGTCACCACATTATCACCATGAGAAACAAGGACAATATCCATCCTATATAGTCATGTTTGGAAAATTTCAGCTGCTTAACATGATCTCTTGCTTTGGAAAAGTTAATTACATTGTAATTTAGGATTGGGAGACCATATCTTCTATTACTTCCTTTAGTCTTCTAGGTTCACAATGCATATCTCCATAATTAAATCCAAAATGATAAACAGAAAAATCTAGAATTCATTTTAAGGCATCAGCTATCTTAAGCCTTGCGGATGTGAAGTGAGAATTGTAAATTATGCATGGTTTTTAAATACTAGACTACTGTCTCTGTTTAAGATATGAAAGTTACCACAATCCATAGGTATGAGAGTCTTCAAAAAAATTGTGAAAAATTAATTTAGAGATACTATTTCCCATTAATATATTAAAAAACTCAAACTAAGTGGTCTTTTGGGTATGTAGATACTTGGGATTGAATAACAATTTTCAATCTTTTAGGTAGCACCTTGAAGTGGAATAAAGTCTAGCCTCTTTCTGAAATAAACATTGTGTTTCTTAAGCTTGTTTATAGAACTTTTCCAATATTATCTTATATATTAATAAGATTCAAATAGTACTCGTGAAATACACTCCATTTTTGAAACATAGAGATTTTTATATATAATGGATTAAAGTTTTATTATATAATCTTAAAACAATTAACATTGAGTAGAAAACTTAGAAGTTTTATTTAATATAACTTTTAAAAACCTTTTCCAAAAACAAATACATACCCCCCTATGTATTAGTAAATAATTTTTAGAGTAGACATACATTATGCAAAGTAATGTGCAACAGCCAATAGACCTCTCAAACTTAATTTCAGCATAGAAGTAACAGGGCAAAAAACAATATACCAAGATATGTTGCATGATAGTCATCACCTCTATTAAATTTAAAATGTCACACATAAATACTAGGGTCATAACCACAAATATCCAAACACTGAAGCTTCCAAAGATAATACACTATAAGAAATTACACTCATTCATAAGTTAATATTTTAGGCTAATTAAAGAGCTTAAAGAAGTCTTCTAAACAGGAGTTCCACTAGGAATTTAAATTTATTCCCCTTGTATATTCTTTTTAAAACAGCAAATTATCATAAAAAATAACAAATTTATTAATGTTTGTTTGATTTTTATAAACTGTATAATAATTTCCAGTATATATTAATTATTGTAAATATATTTAATTAATAGACACAGATTACAACTTCTTATTAGTAAATTATCCTCTTTTTCTTTCTATATAAGGATTATGTACTTTTTTTTTTTTGGTAACCACTGACTATTTCATTTGTCATTAGTTCTTACTCGAGTTCAGCTATATATATTCTATAATTTTGTCCGTTATCAATTATTTTTTTCACCATTCATTATCAAGTAGGAATCTTTCAGTTTGCAGAACATTTAATGGTTTTACTGTTTGCTAGCAGCTGGGTTAATTCTTTTCCTTTTCCAAAACCCTCTCGCAAATTATTATTAATATTATATCTATGATTGGTTACATCGGAGAACATATATATATTTTCATTAATATTAAGGAAAACTATATATTGCTATTAATAAAAAAATTATACTTTGTTAATTTATTCTAAAAAGTATATAATGATAGATAAAAAAATTGTTATATGCAACACTTTCAAGTAAAATTAGACTAACTATTAGAAACTAGAGATTGCAAGTGATAATTTACTTACAATGTGGACTTTCGTGAGACCACGTTCTGTCTTCTCGGCAAGTAATCATACTCGATCCAATTAACGCGTATCCCTTATCACAAGCAAAATTGACTATGGAACCAGCAATATATGAATGCTCAACTCGACCAATTATGCGACCGTTTTTAGGAATAATTGGACGAGAGCACAAAATAGCTAAAAAAAAAAATTAGTTATATAGTTTAAGAATAAGAAAATCAGTTTACTATTGCTTTTCATTTATGTGTGTGTGTATATATATATAACAAATTTAGTTAATCAAATCAAATTCAAGTATATAACTAAAAAAAATTATCAATGTCAATGCACAGAAAAATAACAACTATATACAATATTTTGTTTGGAACAGAATCTTATTAGATGATCCTGAAAATTAATATTAGTCTCTCCTTGATATATGTATATAGTAATGTGAACGAGAGGAAAACGATGGTAAATGATAAAAATAGTGCACTGAGGTTTATTCATTTAAATTATTTAGGATGACAAATGCAACACATAATATTATAACTATATATGATACAAAAATTAAGTTTAAGTCATTTAAAATCAATAAATTATAATGTTAATAATTAGAAAAATAAAACTTTTTTTTTTTTTACTTTCAAATGCCTTTATTTTTGCCTCAAGACGATTCAAGAGGCATAAGTTTTACAATGCAATCAACAAGAATCATTACAAAGAAATTTAGGGAGTGTCGGTGCGTGTCAAGCGCATCCGCAGCCATACACTTGATTCAATGCACATGATTTTGAACATTCAAGTATAAATGTAGGAATTTTGGGATTCCATGCAGCCCAGGATGTGTGCCATCAGGAAAGGCTCTAAGCGTTGCCAGGATTCTGGCCTCAGTTATTTTGTGTGGTGTATTTACCGTGGAGAATGTTCTCCTAATTCTGTTAACACCATTGGGATTAAATTTTTTAATGTAATGCTGTCTGATCCTGAGCAGCATGGATGCACCAACATATTTGTTGCCATCTATCTCAATTGAACCTGGTGCCCTGGATTTGCTGTTGGTTCCAAGGGCCCACTTGAGATAACTCCAGGTCCAGCAATGTTGGTGTTCAATGAATTGCCGAGCTCTTTTAATAGAGAGGTATTCGGCAACCTCCCTCTGTATAAGACTGTATTTAATTTTCAGTTCAATTATTTGGGGAACATTATGAGCTATTTATTACTTGGAAATAAAATTATAAACTAATCGTTAATTACTACAGTATGACCAAATTAAATATGACTTTTTAAAACGATTTCGTTGTGAATGTCTTTAGATTTTTGTTTTCTTTAAAGCTTTATTTAAATTTTATAATATTTTCATGTGTTAAATGATATAGAACTGTGGGACTGATCAGGACAATAGCACTCCAAGAAGAGATAAGAATAATACCACTCAAAACATTATGCAAATACTAATTGGTGCTATTACTAACAGTAGAATGTAATTGGAAAATTTAAATAAAGTTTTTTTTTGTAAAGATATTCATGATTTAGATGATGGAAATAGTCCAACGTATAAGTGCAACTGAAATGGTAGCATTACAAAACAAACGTGTCTTTTTCTCAAAGATTTTTATTAAATTGTCTGATACTTTCAACTATTTAGTAGTTTTCTTCAGAACTGTAAAATACAATTGTTACATTATTATTATTTTTTTGTTTATTTACATAAATTTTCAAAAAACTTATTTTGATATCTTATATACACAGCTGGGCACACCTACACTATATTTTTATCTATATAATGTTGTTTTCAATCTCTCTACATACATTGTGTATAAATTTATTTTATAGATGTGCCTACACATATATATTAAATATATTTTTATATCTATTTAAATATTATAATTTATTTATTTAATTTTTATGTATTGATGCGAAATGCAAAACTTAAAAATTATTAACTAATATTCTACGCATGTTTTTTTTTAAATATACATGTATAATAAAATTGATTTTAAAATACAAATTTCCAAAACATACGTTCCAATAAATCATAATAATTTAAACCTAAAAATAATTATTTAAAAAAGTAATTTTAAATATGCCAATTAGTTTTAAAAGTTTTTAAAATATTTATTACTAAATTAAAATTATTGTTTTTAAATGACTATTATGGTAGTTATATTTTTTAAAACAATTTTATTTTATATGCCAATGTAAAAAATACTAAAACAAAGTTTAAATACAAAATTTATTAATATTTATTGTACCAAAGATACTTTCAACGCTTTCCTTCACATTCATGGTTAATCTGCTGAGAACATTAAATTTTTTGCTGATTTGAATGCTATTTGATTTTTGGTTTATTATATATTCATTTTGTGTAATGAATTACATCTTTTTATTTTATGATTATTAATAGTTTTTGATTTTATCAGTAAATCATTTATTTTTAGCTCAATCCTCTCACAACTATCCATTAGCCCAGAAGTTAGGCCAACCTCCCATATTAGATACATCAGGAACTTGCATTTTTTCAAGTGAGCCATCTAGCACATGTTACAATTTAACAACTTATATATAAATAAATAGACTTTAAATTTCTATTCCATCACACATTACTGAAACATATGATCCAAGATGTGAAAAAGATAAATGATCCTCAAGATGCACATTTTGTCCTGAACCAGCACTCTTCACTTGGCTCAATCACAACCTCTTACACATATCTTCATCATTTATTCAGAATGTACATAGATAACAAATAACTATAGTTTAATTGATTGGGTTTCAAATTTTCTGCACTAAGAACTTTATTTAATGCTTTTGTCTTGATTTATAATGGCTAGAGCTACACAAAAACATTATATATATATATATATAATAAATCATTTAATGATTTATGTATATGTAATCTCATGGAAGGAAATTACTCTTCACACATGCTATTAAATTGATATTAAATTTACATGCATTTACCTATCAGTAAGTGCTTTAAAAGCATAAGTAAATCACTTATGCTTAAATATTATTCTTATGTAAGCAAACCCTTAGTGATTGTGATTAGATCAGGACTTGATCTTATTATGAGCCTTATATTTCAGTTGACAAATTACTTGTACAAATTTACTTTATATATCACAAGGAAGAGAAAGTTCCTCATTTTTAATTACCTATGACATATATTCAAACTAATGTAATTCAAGATATATACTGGGCAAATTCTTATTGTTCACTTCATATGTTCTTGTTGTTGAACTGTTATTCTTATATGATTATTCATATAGTATATGAACATGGATGGGATGCACACCAAAACACATTAGCCAGAATGGTAAATTTATTGGCTTTTTACCCCTGTGTTTAAGATTAAGAAACACCATGGTTTTCTTCTCAATTGCCTGATAGCTTTTTACTGAAATCAGTTGAGTTTTCTGAAAGCAGAATGATTGTGTGTGAATGAATTTTTTTTCTAATAGATATTTACAATCATAACAGGTAAAACTAAATCATAGTTCTTATTCCCAGGAGGATGTAAAATCAGTAGCAAGGGTTACAGTTGGTGGACAAAAGCTGAGAGTGCTAAGAATCTTCTGGTTGCCAATCCAAATTGCCATTGGATGACATTTTTTTAAGTAGTCATAACTGTAAATCACTTTTATATAAAGAAAGATTGCAAGAATTAAAAAAGTAACTATCGCATATCAAATGGGATATTATTGGACTTTATGAAGTTAGAAGAAAAGATGAAGAGATAATTAATTTAAAATGTGAACATGTACTCTAAGGGGCACAAATATTGAAAGTACAAATGGAGTAGGATTCATTATAAATAAAAAGTGGAGGGACAACATTGTGGAGATTAATGGTATATTGGTCAAAGTGGCAAGATTGGTTATGCAACTTAATAATAAATATCAAATGCAGATAATTCATGTTTATGCCCAACAAGTTCTCATTGTGATGCCAAAATATAGATTTTTATATGAATGTATAAAAGGCTTCTGATCAGACAAAACAACATTTTAAAATTGTCATGGGAGACTTTATTGCTAGAATTGGTAAACAAATGAAACTGCTGTGGGTAATTTTGGTTATGGTAATAGAAATGAGAGAAAACATAGACTTGTGGAATTTGCAGAAAAAGAAAAACTTTATATTATGAATTATTTTTTAAGAAAAATGTTAGAAGGAAACTGACATGGAAGTGTCCAAATGAAGGTACAGCAGATTTGGATTATATTTTGACTAACAGAAAGTACATATTTCAAGATTGTAATGTTCTTAATAAATTCAATACAGGAAGTGGTCATCGATTAGTAGGATATAAGATATGTGTTAATGCAAAACTAGAGAGACAAAAATTATCAAGAAAAACAATATTCACAGTTGCTATTGCTAATGTTTAGAAATATTCCAATGAATTTAAATTAGAGCTTGCAAATCGTTTTCAAATATTAACAGATTTTGAACATAATTTAGATTTGAATGAATTCAATAGGGAAAATAATGGATACACTTTTAAAAACTACAACAAAGATAGCTGATACAAAAAAAAGCAGCAATTGATCAGTAAAATTTCTTCTGAGACAAGGGTAAATATATCAAATTTATTAAGTACAAGCAGATAACATTGTAATAACATGAAAGCTAAAACATTTGAAAGATGCACTTTAAACATGCTTATGTGACAGCCAATCAGATGTAATAATGACTGCATGTGGAACTCTTAATTCTAAAACACAAGTCAGAACTATAAGGAAAAAAAAATGGGTCCCATCTTTTTCTTATAGTTCTGACTTGTGTTTTAGAATTAAGAGTTCCATGTGCAGTCATTATTACATCTGATTGGCTGTCACATAAGCATGTTTAAAGTACATCTTTCTGAGACAAGACAATTTATGAAGAAAAGAAGGAATATGAAAATATATAAAAATGATAATTATAAAGAATTGAATATCTTGATTTTTGTAAACTGGTGCAAAAAAGACTAATGATATGAGAAAAGACAATTATGAACTAGTATCAAGAAGTTCAATAATATTTATCTTAGACAATGTAATTCAAAAATAAATATGTACACAGTATCTAGAGAAAAGCTTTATTTAATCTTAATAGCATGTTCTGCTTAGCATGCTTTCAATTACTGAGTAGTCATAAACATATCACTAATTATAAGAGGGTCTTGTAATGTTTATAAGAACAAAACTAAAATAGAGAATTTGCATAATATTTGAATTGTAAATGTGTAGGCTAGAATCAGATAGAAAAAACAACATTGATATATATATCACAGATTTAACAATAATGTGAAAGGATAAAACCATTGACAGATGTGCTTTAAAAATGCTTATATGACAGCCAGTTAGATGTAATAATGACTGCATGTGGAACTCTCAATTCAAAAACACAAGCCACAACTATGAGAAAAAGAAGCATTTTTTTAAAGCACATATGTCGAAGGTTTTAGCCTTTCACATTATTATTATATCATCTGCTTACACTTAATAAATTTAATATATATCGCAGAATTTATGCAACATAGGATTTAAAGCTGTAGCACTTATTAAAGCTGTAGCACTTATCCAAACTGTCAAAAACTTTTACATTAAAATTAAACATTTATATATCCAAGCTGATAGTAAAGCCTGGATATCACTTCTATATATACCCTGGGCTACCCATAGAATTAATAATATCTATGCTGTTAATCACCAAGTTGGCCTTAACACCCCTTCAGTATTGAATTGTCTAATTAACAAAACCAAAGATATACTGCCTCTGAGATCAAATTCCAAGTGGTATACAAAATTAGATGAGAATCACATGTCAACTTATCTATCTGCATTAGCAACATAGTTATTTATATAATCAAGCCAAAGCATACTGTGAAGCCAAATCCAATTTCTTTAAGCATGAATCCAGGTTTGGATATAGCTTTGAACCTACACCCACCAACATTGTCTGTTCTGAATGTAATGATGTCAAATGCAAAGTGAAAGAGGTCTGGCATATTTCCAGGGATAGACATGCTATCAACAAAAAATAATCCTGTGCCCCCCTTTCAAAAAAGTGGCTCATCTGAACCAACTTATTTACAATTCAAATATTATGCAAATTCTCTATTTTGATTATGTTATGCACATTACAAGCCCCTACATTTATGACTACCCAGTAGTCAAAAGTACATATTTATTTTTTGAATTGTGAACTAACATGGAAAACTATAGAAGAAACTAAAAGGTTCAAGAGTATAAAACACACAACATGATATTGGTAGGAAACTTATTTCTGCAAAAAAAAGTTGGAACTATTACTAAAAAGAGATGACATCATGAAATGTGCAGAAGAGTTCTATCAAGAATTACATAACAATAAAAATCAAGGAAAAGTATTTCCTAAAACTTCTTATATCTTTTGAATTGCCAGGATTTTTAATGAAGAAGTGAAACAAGCAATTAAATTTATGAAAAAGGAAAAGCTCTAGATAATGATGGAATTATAATTAATATCTTAAAAGAAACAGGTGAAGAAAGAGGAAAAATTTTGGCAAAGTTATATACTGATAAAGATGTACCAGATGTTTGGAAGAATGCAGTATTAATATTAATACTTAAAAATGATAAAGAAAATATCAGAAAATACAGACCTATCAGTCTTTTATCAGGTCATACAAAATTTTTATCAAAATAATTACAATTCATCTACAGAGAACTTTGGATTTTAATAAATCAAAAGAACAAGCTAGATTTAAAAGTGGTTTAAATACAATGGATCATATCCAAGTATTGAGAGAAATTATAGAAAGTACCCATGAGTATGAGTTGCCATTATGCTTTGGATTTGTAGATTATGAAAAGGCATTTGATTCTATAAACATTCAGTGATTAAAGCATTGAATCAACTAGGTATAGACCCAAGATATTTAAATATTTTGAATATTTATAAAAATGCAACTGCAGTAATTAAATAATGATATTAAAAAGATTAACATCGAGAAGAGTGTATGACAGAATTATTTTATATCACCAAAATGTTTTACAGCATTTTTTAAAGAAGTATTTTGTGGAATAAAATGAGAAATTAAGGAAATAAAAGTAAATGGAGATTATTTAAGTCACCTAGATTTTGAGGATGATATTAGTTATTTTTGAAAATAATGGTTTAGAGTTTCAGGAAATGTTATGAGAGTTATCCAGATAAAAGTAAGAAAGTAGGATAAAAGGTTAATGTTAAAAAAAAAAAGTAATGTTCAATATATTTTTTAAAAAGAAAAAAATAAAGATTGATAATGATAAATCAGAAGAAGTTAGCAACTACAAATATTTTAGATTATTACTACAGATGAAAACGTAATGGATGAAATTAATTACAGAATTAAACTTGGTTGGAGTGCTTTTGGTAGAAATAATTTAATATTAAAAGAAAATATGCCTCTGTGTTTTTTAAAAAAAGTTTTTAATAAATATGCATTACCGGTTCTTAAATATGGATCTGAGACTTGAACACTCAACAGAAGAACAATACAAAGATTTCAGACCACTCAACAAAGTAAGGAGAGATTAATATTAGGAATAACAAGGAGAATTTGAAAATGAAATACATGGGTGAAAGAATAAACAGATGTTACTGACATAATTAAAAGAATTAAGAGACTGAAGTAGAGTTGGATTAGACATATTCTTAAAAGAGACGGTAATAAATGAATAATTGAAATCTTAAACTATATTCCAAGAGATTGTAAAAGACCTGCAAAGAGACTACATGTGAGATGAATGGATGAAATAAGGAAGTGTATTGGGATGATGTGGAGAAGAGAGGCTAGAGATCAGAGAAGATGGATTGAATTTCAAGAGACTTTCATTCTGTGGTGGATTGATAATGGTTAAAAATGATGATAATACATTTGAAACAGAATGTAAAATAAATACACAAATTTATAATTAAGTAATTAATTAAAATTAAATTACAAATCCACTACCAATGATTTTTCTGCCAAGGCAGAGTTTTCAAGACCAAAGTAACAACATAAACAAACATTTTATCTTCCCATAATTTCAACTCCCATTTCAATTACCTTTGATATTATAACTGAAACACACAGGCTTATTATATACCTGTGTCTATCTATGTAATATATAGGGTATATGAGCACAGACTTTCACACGACCCACCACTCTCCACACTATCTCATAATATCGATACACTCGAACATATATATGTTGAAAAGATAAGTAATCACCAATATACGTATTTCATGCTAAACCAGCAATCATCAGTTGGTTCAGATTACCATCTCTATACACATATGCTATAAGTGCTCAGATACATATTAAGATAGCCAATCTTTATACTTTAATGGACAGGCTTCAATCTACTCCACACTCCAACTCTTCAACCGTCCATCCAATTGAAATTCTGATGATGGGATGGTCAAAGGCCACCCTGAGGCTGAGATTCTTATCACACCCATGTTGACCTAAGGTCAATCTGATATTATAATAACTTTCAGAATCATAAACTTTTATTAAAATAAATTTTTTGATTTTTATCTTCTTTTTATTATTTTCAAAGAAGACAATTTTAGCCTGCATAAACAATCCTATGGTCTGAATTTCTGTCATGATTATATAATTCAAAAGTAAGATATTTATTCTTTACTTTTACGAATTTTCATTCTTTTCTTTAAAGTCAAACTACTTTGATCTATACATAGTTTCTTGCACAAACAAAGATTAATATAAATTCCTATTAATTTTTTCTTTTCTATTATTCAATTAAAGGCGATTTGAACACAGTCTTTTTAGCTTCCTTCAGCCTACCCACTCCATTTTATATAACTGATACACATGACCACATATATGAAAAAGATAAATGATCTCCAATATACGTATTTCTTGCTGAACTAGCACTCATCAATTGCTTCATATTATCTCCTATGCATATATATATATATATGAAAAGAAAGTTACTGTTAACACTAACTGAAATAATTATAGAAAATATACAAACCATTATACAATTACAAATATCCAGTAACGCCCTCTGTTTAAAGATCTATATCTCAATAATAGCAAACCTATTATTGAAATATAGATCTTTAAACAGAGGGCGTTACTGGATATTTGTAATTGTATAATGGTTTGTATATTTTATATATATATATAATCAGTGCTCTGTTTATATTGATAGCAAATCTTCAAACTTTAATGGACAGACCTCAATCTTCTCTACTCTCCAACTTTTCAGACATCATATCATTGAAAATCTGATGATGGAATGCTCAAATCCTTGATAATACCAATATTATTGTCATACCCATATTGACCTTAAATCACTCTGACTCTCAAATATATCAATTTTAATACAGAGGGATGAGCAGAATTCAGGCAGAATCTGTAATAAATCAATACTATATTGTAAATACCGAATTTTAAAGTGTAATTTAAGGGGATTTGAATACAAACTTTCAATCTGTTTTCAGCAACTAATACACATGACCACACATATATGAAAAAAAAATTAATGATATCCAATAAACTGAGCACTGATTATATATAAGTGTGAGAGATGATGGTCTGGACTAACTGATGAATGTTGGTTTAGCATGAAATAGGCATATTGGAGATCATTTATCTTTTTTACACATGTGTGGTCATGTCTATCAGTTATATAAGATAAAGTGGATAGTTGAAGGAAGCTTGAAAGTTTATGTTCAAATCTCCTTTAATTACATCATAAAATTCAGTATTTACAATATAATCAATCCTTTCTTATAAAATCTTTAATTTTTTGTACAATGCTTAACATTCATCAACATCGACAGTTTCGATTGTCCCTGCAATCTTCTTCAGAACTATAAATATATACACATATATATAAATATAAATTACACAACTATATATAAATTATATACAAATTATATAAATCCTATAAAATCCATATATATATATATTCATAAAAATATACAAAAATATTTATCACCTGTATATCCCCTCAAATACATGAACATTAATAAAATAATTGAAATCTTTTAACACCTTAATTTTAATCTTTTTTTATTATATATATTTAATATACTTTCATGCTATTATTTTATATTTTTCAAATATATTTATTTCAATTATTTTTATATTAACTTATCTTTATAACTTTATCTTCTATTTCCATAATTTATATTTAATTATTACTTTTATATGTTAACATTATCATATTTATTTATATACCTATTCTTACTTACTCCATTTTTTTTTTTTTTTATTTATTTTTATCTTATATCCTCTTAAATTTTTTATTTTTACTTTGTATATCCCTATATATATCTCATATTTCTAAAACTTAACCTTTAAACTTTTTATCATATTTTATAATTTAAAATCTATTACATAAACTATTCTGAAATTATTATAAACAGAAAAACATGTTTAATTCCTATTTATTTTATTTTTTATATTAATAATCTTAATTAATTCTAACATTTAATTCTTAATTTTACCTTTTAAACTTCTTTATCTTTTACGTTTCTGCTCTATTTCAGTTAAACCGTTTTTTATTTTTTATTTTTTTTTTTTTTCATACATTAGCTCTTCTATTGCATTTTTTACCTATTAATTTTTTATCTTTATTTTAATTTTATTCTTTTATTTTTATTATATTAACTTTTATATTAAAATTCTCCTCAATCCGAAATCATTGTTCATTTTTGGTTTTATACTATTTATATAAATAGCTTCTTTAATCTTTCTTTCCCTCCTACTTTCTGTAAAATGTAACATTCTAATACATTCTTTATTAAACTCATGTCCTGTCTCCAATCTGTGCATATATATTGGAGACAGGACATGAGTTTAATAAAGAATGTATTAGAATGTTACATTTTACAGAAAGTAGGAGGGAAAGAAAGATTAAAGAAGCTATTTATATAAATAGTATAAAACCAAAAATGAACAATGATTTCGGATTGAGGAGAATTTTAATATAAAAGTTAATATAATAAAAATAAAAGAATAAAATTAAAATAAAGATAAAAAATTAATAGGTAAAAAATGCAATAGAGGGAGCTAATGTATGAAAAATATAAAAAAATAAAAAACGGTTTAACTGAAATAGAGCAGAAACGTAAAAGATAAAGAAGTTTAAAAGGTAAAATTAAGAATTAAATGTTAGAATTAATTAAGATTATTAATATAAAAAATAAAATAAATAGGAATTAAACATGTTTTTCTGTTTATAATAATTTCAGAATAGTTTATGTAATAGATTTTAAATTATAAAATATGATAAAAAGTTTAAAGGTTAAGTTTTAGAAATATGAGATATATATAGGGATATACAAAGTAAAAATAAAAAATTTAAGAGGATATAAGATAATAAATAAAAAAAAAAAAAAATGGAGCAAGTAAGAATAGGTATATAAAAAAATATGATAATGTTAACATATAAAAGTAATAATTAAATATAAATTATGGAAATAGAAGATAAAGTTATAAAGATAAGTTAATATAAAAATAATTGAAATAAATATATTTGAAAAATATAAAATAATAGCATGAAAGTATATTAAATATATATAATAAAAAAAGATTAAAATTAAGGTGTTAAAAGATTTCAATTATTTTATTAATGTTCATGTATTTGAGGGGATATACAGGTGATAAATATTTTTGTATATTTTTATGAATATATATATATATGGATTTTATAGGATTTATATAATTTGTATATAATTTATATATAGTTGTGTAATTTATATTTATATATATGTGTATATATTTATAGTTCTGAAGAAGATTGCAGGGGCAATCGAAACTGTCGATGTTGATGAATGTTAAGCATTGTACAAAAAATTAAAGATTTTATAAGAAAGGATTGATTAATTAATTAAGGCAATGCAATAAAGAAACAAATTAAAATTAAATATTTACAATATACTAGTATTGATTTATTTTCTATTATTCAATAAATTATTTAGAGTAGTGCCCTTCCTCCATGTTATACAAAAATCAGTTGGAAATACAACAAAATAAAATATTTACTTTTATATCATGTTTTAAATTAATATTATCACTATAATAATTTCTATTAAAATAAAATATTCTTAATATCTTTACCACAATAGTCTCTACTCTGACAAAAAACTATTGTTGGTGGGTGCACCATTGCTAAAGTATTTCTCTAGTTACTTACATGGCTAAGTTTCCATATTTGTTTACATATTAATTAACCTATGAAAACATTTAACAAATAAATGTATAAAAAAATAAGTTTACTACATATGTAAATAAACAAAAAATACTGTTATCTAATCATTTTACAGTTCTCAAGAAGACTACTAGACAATCAAAACTTTCAAAATCAAAACTTTCAAACAATTTAATAAAAAACTATTGTAAAAAAACTACAAAGAAGTATTTTTTAAAAAATTATTTAGTATATGTATTGCCAAAGAAATAAAAGTGATAATTGAACACTTTAGATGCAATTTATTTGAAAATTAATTAATATAAAATTAGTTAAGAGTTAGTACATATTATTATATATAATAAATAAAGAAATTCATTAAGGAGATGACTTCTTTCATTCATTTGTCATTTTATGCCTTTTATAATGACAACAACAGCAATAATACAAATATATATATATTTAACAATATGTATAAAATTATACTTTAGCAATAATACAAATATATATATATTTAACAATATGTATAAAATTATACTTTAGAGATCATCATTATTTTTAACCGTTAATGATACGCTGCCAGATGAAGATCTCTCCAAGTTCAACCTATCTCCAATCTCTAATTTCTTTTCTTCGTAATACCCCAGCACATTTTTTTTATTTCACATGCAATCTCTTTCTAGATCTTTTACAATTCTTGCAATCCAGCTTAAGATTTCAGCGGTTCATTTATTATCATTTCTTCTATCAGCATGCCAAGCCTAACTATACTTCAATCTCTTAATTCTTGCAGTGATACAAGTACCACCTATTTGTTCTCACACCCACATATTTCATTTTTGATTTCTTCTTGTAACCTAACATACAACTTTCCATATTTCATTGAATGGTCTAAAGTCTCTATATTGCTCTTTTGTTAAGAGAGCAAGTCTCAGATCCATAAGTAAAAACTTGTAACACACATTTAATAAAAAAATTTCCCTTTTCAAACACATAGGTATATTTCCTTTTAGTGTTAAGTCATTTCTACCAAAATCACTCCAACCAAGTTTAATTCTATGATTAATTTCATCCATTAGATTTCCATCTGTAGTAATAATCTGACCAATGAATTTTACTTGTTAACTTTTTTTAACTCATCATTATCAGTTTTTATTTTCTTATTTTGAGAAAATTCATTAAACATTACTTTAGTCTTTTTGACATTTACCTTTAGTCCTATTTCTTTACTTTCTTCTGATAAAGCCTACAACATTTCCTGAAATTCTAAAGCATTATTTGCAAAAAACAACACACCGTCTCCAAAGATATGTCCAATTAAATAAAAAAACTTTAATACATTTTTTTAAAAAAAGAATTATTATTTATTATTACTATTAAGTTTTAATGTAAAATAAAATATAATATTCTTTTTCACTAAATCCAATCAAAAAATATACACTCTCTTTTTTTTCTTTCCAAAACTTTATTTTTTTCCTCACCATATATATATATATATTTACTTGTTTAAAGCATCCAACATTTCTCCCACTTTATTTGTAGTCATTTTCAAGGATCTACAAAATACATATTTACATCTTTATAATTATCAATACAATTAAAAGTAAAATAAAAATATAAAAATGCATCTATTCTTATCATAAAAAACAATAGTATTTTCCATTCATTTATCAATACATCTTTTTTTACATAAACTACATTATATATACATTACACTTACTTATTTACTCCCCAAACTTTTTCCGTTTTTTTTTTTTACCTATACATTTCTTTTTTTTTTTTTTAAAAGTGGTCTAAACGTTGGTTATTTTAAACAAGTTAGTATATATATATATGGTGATCGAAAAAATAAAGTTTTTGGAAAGTAAAAAAGAAGAGTGTATATTTTTTGATTGGATTTAGCGGGGAAAAAACATTATATTTTATAAGTCATATATATTTGAAAGAAAAAATGGAGGTGTGTGCTATAAAAAAAGATTTAACAGCAGCGATAATAAGTAAAATATATTTAAAATAAAATAATAAATAATGATGATAAAAATTCTTGCACTTACACATTCATTATTTATTAACGATATTCAGCAGCTTTGCAAAGCTTATTTAATTACTTTAAATATTTATGACGGTGTATATGTGAGTGCAGTTCCCAACATATAAATTACACACCTGAATTATCCATGTTTGGGACCTATGATCATGAAGGCATTTTTCTTGAGATGAAGTATGGCGATTACACTTCAGTCTAACAGATCTCCAAAACTGTCCCAAAAGCAGATAATTCAAATACATAATTTATACAATTGTACACTGCATTGTTGTTGTCTCCTCATATACATTTAAGTAAAAAAAAGATTAATATTATACAAATTAAAGATGATCTTGGGTGGTTTTTTCAAAGATTTACATTTAAATATTAGGACAAATGTATTATAAAATGTCTAAAAGTGTGAAACATTTTTTTAAATATACTATTAGCAAAAGTTATTTACTGGAAACATGAGCATGGGAATTCAGATGTTTGAGACCTTTAGCTGACTCAAAGAGTGAAAAATTTCATTAAAATGCACACATAGAGGAGGGTGGGCTAAGTTTTTGGGCTAGTGGGTGATTACTATACCATGGAACTGAGATATAAGATGCAAATTACCCTACTTTGCAGAGAGAAGAATAATGAAATAATATTGCATTCCCAACATAGATATAGAAATTCAGATATTGAAAGTTGTTACAAAATGCATGCAAGGTGGTAGAAAGTGTTACGAATGTCTGTGCATGGAGGAGAATGATGGTTGAAAGATGTATTGATAAAAAATCAAAACAGTTGATATATCTATATAATATTCAAATCACCAAACATTATATTTTCTCGGCAACAATCTCTGTGAATAAATACACAGTTCAGAATTTTTATTTATGTATAAAGGTTGTTGCTAAAAAAAAAACATAATATTTGGGAGAGTGATTCAAAAATTTTGCATTTGAATTTTCAGCTATTGATATGTATTGGGATATTTTCATATATATGTAGTAATGTTTGGGAATTTTCAAAGTTTAAAATAATTATTGCCTTAATCTTGCTTTATACACATAATTTAAAATTAGGCTAGTTTATTAACTATTAAGTTTTTTGCTGATTTAGTTTCACACTTATTATTTACATTAGACTGGCATTCAATAATCGTAACATCTTCACAGTGAACAGATAAAAGGTTGACCCTCTTACCTATGTTGCTTTATTCAGACATTGTTTGTTTCACAGGTAACATTGATGAACTAATTTTAATGGTACTGGTAAGTTCTATATTCTATATTTGGAATTTATCTAACAACATGCAAATGGTTCTCTATATTTACATGCATAAACAGCACAACACATTAAATAATCAAAATGTCTGAATGTTTATAATACTGATTTATTTGATTCAGTAAAATAAATAATCAAATAATTTATTGTTTGGGAGGAATATGTTTCAACAACAAAAATGAAAGGGATTTGGCTACAATCCATAAATTATGAGTTCCAGAGATAGGTAATTTATATTTTAAATAATAATGCATATGTTTGTATATGTGTGTAAATTGGATGAAAAAATAACTATTGACATATAAAATATATCATAACTATGGGTTTAACTTATAATAAAGGAAAGGCATGACTATTATCATTTATCAACTATGATTATTATATATTGGGGGGGGGGATGAGATTAACAGGATGAAGACACTGAGGAAAAGTAAAGACTTGGTAATACATCAATATCTTCAATGGTTAAAGTGATTTTGCAAAACATTGAAATTGCAATCATAAATAACTTTGTGATATTTTAGGTTATGAGATGTTGATATCCTTGTAAGAACTTAATTCACAAACCAGTTGGCTTTTCTCAATATTTTGATTTCAGGTTTTTACATAATGGTAACATATATATTTTTAAAAATTTGTATTTCAATAGTAATAGAAGTACATGGAATGAAATATAAACCATAAGCAAATCATAGCTAATATTTAGCTATAGATTTTAGTTTAGATATATTAAATTTTATAAATGAAATTCAGTTTTTGTTTTTATTACATGTATACTGTATTCAATTTTATATACCAATATATAGTTAATGATTATGATGTGAAAATTATTTAACCAATCTAATTTATCTTTACTTTTATTCCATCAATTCTTTCCTGGAAAATTTCCTTTTACCTCAAAATGATACTTTTCACTGATCATGATTTTACTTGGATAGTATATGAGCAGTTTATATGCTAACTTGTGATGAATGGTTCCACATGTATGGCAAACATTATATATTTTAATTCTCATTTTTATTAATAGATGGCAGGAATTGTAACAAAAGATAGAGCTCTACTGTTAACAGTTTAAATTCTAAAACTCATTTTGCACAAAATGATGTCACTTGTTTATGTTTTGGTCATGCAAAAATGATTGTAAAGATAATTTTATGTTTTCAGATTGGTGGAATAATTTAAAAGATGCTATATTTAGTACATATAAAATATATTCATTAATATAATTATTACATCATTTTCACCATCTACATTTTCATTTATTTTACTGAAGAATCCATTAAATTTTTTTCCATTATGATATTTTATATCACTTTCCATATTTTGTTCATTATATTTTTCTTCATTTATGTTTTTATTTAACTGATGATCAATGGCAATAACATGAATATCATTACTAGTGGCTTCAGCATCCATGTTATATTCACTTATAGCATTTTCATCATTATTTTTCATATTTTCTCCACTATTTGGATTATATTGTCAATAATTTTTTTTCATTTTTTCTATGACTTGATCTATTCATTATGCAATTTCATTAGTCATATTTTTACTATTTTCATCTATTTCTGTAGCAAATCTACTTTCATATTATTAACTTTTTCTCTTTGTTTATCTCTTTTTTATTATCTTCTCTCTGTTCATCTCTCTTTTCATTATCATCTAAATATTTCTTACATTCTTTTTCTGACTGTCCATAAACATTTGTACTAACTGGATTAACAGTCACATCCTTTACTCTTTGTGTTCCTTAAGGTGATTACTGATTTTTTTTTTATGATCATGTTCTTCCAGCTTTTTCAGTTTTCCTTTTGACAACCTATATGTTTCTATTATAAAACTTTTACTCTTTAAGAAAATTGTATTAATTTATTTTTATATAGGAAATACAAATATGAACTTTTAAAAATATCTTAATTAGTTTTTTGTTAAGTTTTACAAGAGAAAAATGAATGAAAAGGAAAACATGTTCCAAAAATTAAATTTAAATTTAAAAATTTTTTTTCAAAAAAACTCTTTCATAATTAAAAAAAAATTGAATGGATTAAAAAATGTTTCACAATATAAAAACATTAATAAAAATATTTAAAATTATCAATTCTTACAACAAAAAAATTAATACTTTTCTATAAGAATTTTTTTTTTACTATTAATAAAAATAGTGTGCACACAAAAATACCTTTAACCATGGTTTAATTCTTCTGTGGAGTCCTTCATTCCAATTATAATTACCAGTTGAAATTTCTTCTTGAAGGCTTTTACACATGAACATGATTAATTTGTCCCTTTTCTGGTATACAGTATTTCCAGGTATAAAAATAGAAAATTTTATCCATTTTTTCCACTAAAATTTCCAGGTGACTTTAAGAATATTTTTCTCTACATTTTATTCCAGTGAAGGCAGTTGCATGGGGAAAGATGATGTCTAGGTTTTGGCTGAATTTAGCACATATTTTTCATTGTAGAAACCATTTTTATAATTAAACTCATAGTATGCTAAATGCTTGGTTAAAACTTCTGCTGTTCTATGTAACAGCTTAAACAAGATTTCTGCTTCTTTCATCTTTTGCAAGTGAGATTAAGACTTGACTGTTCTCTTCAACAACTAAGTTAGGAATAATTTTATCTTACTAAATATTTTGATCTTCTGACTTATTCACATTCCTATTATTTTTTTCTGGAACAATCCTGCCTACAAGTCAATCACAATTTGTTCCCAACATGACAATTTTTATAATAACCAATTAGTGATATTTGAAACAGGCTGACTGTTGAATGCTGGTTCAGCATGAAATATATATATTGGTGATTATTTATCTTTTCTACATGTGGGTAGTCATGCATATCAATGGTACAAGATAGTGTGAAGAGTTGAAAAGTGCTTGAAAGTCTGAGTTCAAATCCCCTATATTTACAATAACCAATTAGATCAGCATTTATTTTTATAGCGTCTGTATACAATTGTAATTACATTCATATCGGCCTTTCAAGCCAAATTGTGCAAACGCAGGGTATTCATTTATTATTTAACACTCGCAAAAGCGTTTGCACAATTTGGCTTGAAAGGCCAATATGAATGTAATAACCAATTAGGTAAATTTTTACAAACACAATTGTGCAGTATTTTCCTCCTTAAACTTTGACATTAAAAAAACTAAGTCAAGAATTCTTGACATTCCTATCTAATTATTATTTTTTTTTTGCAAAATGAAAAACAAAATAATCAGTTAATTGCACTGATGTGAGTTTTTGCAATGAAGAGAGATAAAGAGGAAAAAAATGATTACTTAAAATAAAATTTACAAAAGTATTAAAATCTTATTTTTTTTTTGTAAAAATACTATTAAACTTAAAACTTTATCTCTCTCTTAAGGTTGAAATTAATATTTATTAAATAATTTACAAAAAAGAGAAAATTATTTTTTTCTTAGTACATTTTTATAGTTTAAATTAAAACTATTAATTAATTATAATTACTGAAGAGAGAGAAATTGAAAAGTAAACAAATTGTTTACATTATTTTATATATTTCTCTACCTTATACAATCCTTCAGTAACTCATTAAAATATTCAGATATTAAAATCATATTTTTATTCAACAAATTTAATGTTTGAGAATTTTCATACTATCATTTTGTGGACTTAATTGAAAACCCATTATTAAATATGATAAAAATATGTATGGAAAAATTAAATGTTGTTTCCCCCATTAATTAAATAATTCTAAACTAAACCTGAGGGGCATGATGCCAACTATCTACTTATTTTTTTAATGTAGCTATGTAGTCAAATGATACAATATACTGAACAGTTATAATGATATGTGTAAAAGATTGAGGTTTCATCCAACTGATGTATGCTGGTTCACAAAATATACATCCTGTAAACAATACATCTTTTCACATGTCTTTGGCCATATGTTTATGATTACATTCCTCCATAAAAGATTAAAAGCAGATAGACCCCCCCCACCCACTTTGCATGAGAATGGTGTAGTGGAAATTATATTACAGACAAATTATTCATTAAGTGGAAAATATTTAGTCTAATGAATGACTAATAAAAATTATTAGTAAACTTCCATCAAATGGTTTGTGTCAGAGTTGTGAGGGCAGCAAGGTTGACACATCAATTAAACTGTAATAATTTGCTATTTATATATACTGAACAAGAACAAAGATATATGTAAGAGATTATGGTCTGAGTCAACTGAAGAGTGCTGGTTCAGCATGAAATGTGCATCTGAGGAATCATGCATCTTTTTTACATGTTCTTGGTCATATGTTTATAACATCATCCCTCCATAAAGTGTTAAAAGTTGATAGAAACCAAGGGTGGTGTAATGAAAATTACACTACAGATACATTATATTTTCAGGTTTGTTTGTTTTTATGTTTATAAAAAAATAAAACTTATTAATTAGCATATTTTCATTTACTTTGAAATATAGACAATGGTTTCACTAATCAGTTGCACATACACAAAACTAGCCCTTATTCAATTTCAATAAAATTTACATAAAATATAAAAGTTAGATAAGGAATGTTTTTTCCATTGAATACATTGTTTAGGCTTTATTTCTGTTTAATTTTTTTTTTTTAATTTGCAGAAATATTTTATTTTTACGAATATTTTTATTCATTAAAATTAAACTTTTAATAAAATTTGTGTAAAATATAAAGATATAATAAAAATAAGTTTTTTCTTTAAAAAAATACAACTGAATATAATATAGATATATATAATATACGAACTAACTAAAGGAAAAATAAAAACATAATGAAAACACAGAATTACTTCTCTATAAAACTGCTGGTTGAAATATTAAAGCAGTTTTATAGAGAAGTAATTCTGTGTTATATATATATATATATATATATATATATATATATATATATATATATATATATATATATATATATAGATATATATATATAGAGAGAGAGAGAGAGAGAGAGAGAGAGAGAGAGAGAGAAAAGAGAGAGAGAGAGTAATCCTACCAAGTATTTACAATGAATTACTTAAGCTATTAATGGTTTTACTTATGTATACATGTGCAAAAATCAAAAAGGGTAAACATGTAATATAATATGTAATATAGTGAGTGTGCGAATAGTTCTAAAAAGCTTTTATTGATAAGTGCCACAAGAAAAAGTATTCAAAATCTCTATCTAAAATTATCCCTATCCTCAGATCAGTTTCAAGCTTTTGGTTCATGTCAGTGAAGTGCTAGGACATTCAGACACTAGATCCAAAATACCAACTCAAAGCAAGCATTTATCTAATATCTAACTATTAAATAGAAAATCTGAAATTTTCAGATACCTAAATGACTTTAAATTCAGCCATGTAATTTAAATATCTTTATGGATCTGAAAACATTTCAGCCTCACCATATATTAATAGCCTCAGAAATATAACATCTCCAAAGCATCAAGAGCAAAATTATAATAATCAATAAAGCGAGTTATATATCATGTGACTTATTTTAAGCTTGTATTAAAGATATGTAATATAAGGAGCATGCCAATAGCTCTAACAAGCTTTTATTGCTAAATTCCACAAGTGAAAGCATTCAAAAGCTATATCTAGAATTATTTCTATTCTTAGACCAGTTTCAAGTTTTTGGCTCATGTTAGTGAGGTGCTAGATCCAAAATACCAATTCAAACACCAGCACCTATCTAATACATAACTATTAAGCAAAATATCTAAAAATTTTAGACACTTAAATATCTTTAAACCCAGCTGTCTAACTTAAGTAGCTATATAGGTCTGAAAACACTCCAGCCTCACCATATATTAATAACCTCATCAATATAATATTTCCAAAGCCTCAAGAGCAAAATTATAATAATCAATAAAGCAATTCATATATTGTGTGACTTATTTTATTATAGATATGTAATATAGGGAGTATGCCAATAGCTCTAACAAGCTTTTATTGATGAGTTTCACAAAAGAAAGCTGTCAAAAAGCTCTATCTTTTATTGCTGAAGCTATTAATAAATGGTGAGGCTGAAGTATTTTCAAACACCATATAGCTATTTAAGTAAGATAGCTGAATTTAAAGACATTTGGGCATCTGAAAATTTCAGATTTTCTACTTAATAGTTACATATTAGATAAGTACTGGCTTTTGAGTTGGTATTTTGGAACTAGTGTCAGAATGTTCCAGTGTCTCACTGACATAAGCCAAAAACTTGAAACTGGTCTGAGGATAGGGATAATTCTAAATAGAGATTTTGAATGCTTTCTCTTACAGCACTTATCAATAAAAGCTTGTTAGAGCTATTGGTATGCTCTCTCTATATTACATATTTGTAATATAAGCTTAAAACAAATCATGCGATATATGATTTGCTTTATTGATTATTATATAGTATAATATTTATACTTTAAAAATAAAATATATCTTATAAATCTATTCAGGTAAAAATCTCTGTCTGCTTATTCTGACATGGTTGACTAATGTTTTGATTTTTACCATTTCTGATGAGATTAAGTTGTAGTGAAAACAGTTTGTTTATTTTATACATGATTAACAATGTTAAAAATTGAAATCTGTATTAGAGCATGTTAATATTTTCTAATTTGCTACAAATATTTTTGATACAGTTATCAAAATTTCTCTCTCTCTATATATATATATATAATTTTTCTAATATTGACATCAAAAAATCACATGAATTATAACATCTTTTACGTCATACATTGTTTTAGCAGTAATGTAACTTTTCATAAAAAATAGCGAATTATTTTGAAGGCGAATGCTGTGATGTCACAATTGAATTTCTATAAAACTTTTAGGAGTAGGGACAACTAAAAACTGAAGCAAGTCAGAATGAGTAGAGCAACAACCATCTGAATATTATTCTTAAAATTTATTGATATAATGAGATCAGTATAATATATATTTTTTGAAGTCTTAATCTAGATTCCAAGAGATTATTACATGATCTAGGAAAATGAAATAAAGTTTATTGATATAATTTAAAAAAAGACAGACTATGAATTAAATAAATAGGATTAGATTTGATGATCCCTCATTCTGCAATATATTTTATGGTGGTTGAAAAGTAATAATAAATGAGGCACACACACACACATATATATATAAAATCAAATAACTAGTCATGGTAAGGTTGTGCAGTGTTTAGAGCAACACATGAGATAGATTAAGTTTTGATAAATAAATCTTTAGTTCTTGAGTCCATTTCTTAAGCATTGGATTGACTCATATAGAATATATATGAAGGTCATTTGTAATAAAATATGACTAATTTTTTTTCTAATGTAAGACAATATCATCTAGGTATTTAAAAAACGTTTCTTGTTAAGACAAAATAATAATCATTCTACTTTGCCTTAATCTATAATAGCTGAAACATAGAATAATCATTGAGGTATTATCTCAAACTGTTGCTTAATTCATTTCCATCTCTCATCTCATTACTATTCAGCTACCATAGCTATTTAAGCACCCTGAATCATATAAATAACTTTTTCCATCGATACACTCTTCTATATATTTCACGCAATGCAAATAGAATATTTTATTATTCCATACTTCCAAAAGAGACTGACAATTTTAACTGCTTATCAGTCCTTTTCAGAGCTCTTTCCACTATTTTAAAAAAAAAAAAAAAAGGAAAAAACTTTTTTCTTTAGATCTCCAATGATAATTATAAGTTATCTTTTGATTATACCTAATTTGCTGTTATTTTATGTAAGTTTCTTTGGGAAGAGATTAATAAATATTAATTAGTTATTCAAAGCCAATTTTATCTTATAAAAAATTAAAGATTTAAAAACCAATTTCACAACTTAAAAATTATTTTGTGTGACTGAAACCAAATACTTTATTAAAATGATGTCTGTGTTCTTTTAAGCAGAATGATGATTCTAGAATAAAGAGTTTTTAGTCATATACATGAAATTTCTTAGTAAAAAATTATAAGCGGTTTTTTGTTATAAAAATATTTGAACAAACATGCACGCACATGCACACATATAATTAAAATCGTCTCAATATTACTCTATAAATGATCATTCTTGTCTATATATATATATATGTATGCAAATAATTTTATATCAATTGGCATTTATAATTTATAATGGTCTGATTCTAGATGAACTACTATCATTGCATGCAGTTATTATGATTATTAAAGTATAATACAAATGACCTAGTACCAGACAATTTAAATAATAAAATAATGATAAAACACAGTAAGGAAATCAGTGCTACTTGGTAATAATTTAGAAACACTACTATTTATCATCCAATGACTTTCCTGATTGTTCACACTGCAGTTTAAAGATCTTGAAGATAGGTGGCATTAGTGTAATATTGCATCACATCACATCACATAATCACATAAAAAGATCATAAAATTCATGTGTAGACTAAGGTTTATGAGGTTAAGCTTAAGATTGCTAAAAAATAAGTTTAAAAAAATACCTTCACAGTAAGGAAGAACTTCAAATGACCAATGTCCAGATTCATCACAGAATGCATTAGGAGAGCCTCGTTTTAATATGTATCCATAGGAACAGCTAAAACGGACTTTGCTTCCAAAGGTATTATTTGATATTTCAATTTGTAGATTGACATCAGGTGATCTGAGCATTGGGCACCGAACAGCTAAAAGAAAACAATAACTATTACAAATACAAATTATTTTAACTATTGATTTTATAAAAAAATATAAAACAAATGCTAAACACTTAATATATGTATTACTTTATATTGATGACATTTGTCCCAAAGTGTTAGTTTAGACACCAAAATCTGAATATAGCAAGAAATCCATGCATTATATGCATTTCAAATATGTCATGTTTTTTAATACAGTGGAGCCATAATATTTACTACATTTTATTCCAAGTTCTTTTTGGGATATTTCGTATTTTGTTTATAAGCTTTGTTAATAGTAGAAACTGTTTACTGAGAAGTTGTGTGCATTACTTCCTTATACACACATATGCATATGTAACACTGCTTTTTATAGATACAGTAAGCATATACAATTAAAATAAGAGTATAAACAACATTTAAAAATAATCTATTTATTAACAAAAAATTGAGAAGACACATTTACCTATACATTTATTGTGTGTGGGTGTTCACTCACTTCCATTCATTCAAAAAATAATAATGAAAAGCTTACTATATCATATTTTTATTATTTTTTTTTAAAATAAAAAGGGCAATAAAGTATCAAACTTATTTTTACAGAAATGAAGCTTCGTTATGCAATAAAATAATATATATCAAAAATATTTTGTCAATTTATACCTTCCATCCATAAATGGTATTATTTAAACTATCTTTTAACATAATTATAACTTTAGCCATTACAAAAGCATAAACAACAGTGGTACAAATATACTTTTCTCTTTTCATAATATCTCTAATAAATGATTAATTGCTTATAAACTTACAATCCAATTGAGAACATGATTATTTTCATTCTTAATTATTAACTTTTATTTTATCACTTATTAAGAAAAGTAGAAATTCTATTAAATTATGTTTAAAAATATTTTATCAAACGGAATACAATATAATATCAAATTTATAAAAGAAAAAATGACAAAAATGATTGTGTCATAAACATATTTAACATGAAGAAAACAAGTTTAATAAATGAAATCACATTAGAATTAATGAGAAAAATGTATAATGAAAAAATAGCTGCTGGCATATAGTTTATGATACAGGTTTGTAAAATATAATAAATTTACAAATTTTAATGTTTTTATTTATTTTATTTACATTTTTCAAACAGTCTATAATTGAAGTAATGCATATTGATAGAACACATTTCATGTCTTCACTCTATGCAATACAATATATGCACATTCATCTGTAATACAATTGCATTAAATTACATCTCAAAACACTAATAAAATGAAAAAAATAAACTACAATAAGAAATTTTATAATAATAGAAGTTAATGTTTTCTTTTTTTAAACATTTAAAGCCCAACTCCTTCCATTCCTATTTGACCAACCCTAGTAACAACTTCTGTCATATTTGGTCATTTTGTTATGGATCATAATATTGTCTATTCAAAAAAAATTACTGAATGAAATATGTTTTATTTGAATTTCATTTTTAAAATGGAAACATATTTTAGTTAAGGCATCATAAAATAATGAAAATATGTTTTGAAATTCAAAATTAAACTTATAATTAAAATTTTACAAAAGATTTCTTTACTAGCATTTATGAAAGCAATTCTTGTTAGTAAGTAAAAACAACTTTGCCTTTATCTCTAACTACATTTTTATGACTTGTCTTTTTAAAAACAAATATTTTCAAATACAATATAATTGTAATCATGTAATGTTGTGGTTTAAAATAAATGTCTTACACATAGGTTGCAAAAATATTTTTAAATATGTAAATAAAGGAAAATTAAATGTTTTTTTTTGGAAAAACTAACCAAAGAAACATCTTTAAAATGCCTGGAGCCAAATAATCTACCAATCACTTATGCCCTTAGTTTCTTTGTATTATAATACAAGCAATCAGGTAATTGTTGACTCATTCTCATATTTAAATTTATAAGATATTTGTATAAAGTTTATACAATACTGACATCTTCAGATTTTTTTATAACTAATAATTTTAATAATTTTTATAACTAATAATTTTAAAAATGATATACTTTGCTGGGAAGATTAATTTATTTAAAATTATACTTTCAAACAGTTTTTGACCACTTTGATCATATTCGTAGAACTAATACAGGTACATATAAATATAATTTCTAAGTTAAATAATTTAAATATACCATTTACATAATAATGCAATGTACAAGTCTTTATTGTTTATGTTATCTGCAATATCTCTTTATATTTTCTTATTCAATCATTGTGCTCAATGCAAACAACTTTAGTATTAAGTGGATTGAAATTTTGGCCAGATTCAATTTCATGTTTCAAAAATGTAGACCTAATATTGGGCTCTGTTTTAGCACATTTGTGTGTATATATATATATATAAACATTACAAGCATAAAGCTAAACTAGTCAATATAAAATCAAAACTACCCCAAATCCAAAATTAAACCAGACCAACATAAAAATAATATTAAAACACATCCTAAGGTTTCACTGCTACAAGCAGACTTCTCAAGTGTAAAGAACTACCAAAAACTACACAATATATATAATATTAAAAACTACCCACAAATCCATTCACTTCCTATCCACCTTTAATATTAAAATAACTCTTAAATAAGTTAATTGCTTCAGAATAATAAATTTTCAATAATAAAGACTCTTTAATTCTTCTTTTGATTTCATTTCTCTCAAAGAAGACAACCTTAGCTTCATCAAAATCAATAGTAAATTGTTTGGAAATAAGAAAATTGCTTGGAAAAGGGGTGTTACATTGAATAATTTATTAAATAATACAAAAGAAGTTTTTGATAGAAAGACTTTTCCTGGTGTAGTATATTTTATTCCTTGTTTATTTTGTAAGAAGGTTTACATAGGTCAGAGTAGTTTGAGTTTAAATGAAAGAATAAAGGTTCATAAAAGTAGAGTTAAAAATAGATATCTTAGTTCTGCTTTGTATGTCCATCGAAAAAGATACAGGCCACACTATTGATTTTGATGAAGCTAAGGTTGTCTTCTTTGAGAGAAATGAAATCAAAAGAAGAATTAAAGAGTATTATTGAAAATTTATTATTCTGAAGCAATTAACTTATTTAAGAGGTCTTTTAATATTAAGGGTGGATGGGAAGTGAATGGATTTGTATGTAGTTTTTAATATTATATATATTGTGTAGTTTTTGGTAGTTCTTTATACTTGAGAAGTCTGCTTGTAGCAGTGAAACCTTAGGTTGTGTTTTAATATTATTTTTATGCTGGTCTGGTTTAATTTTGGATTTGGGGTAGTTTTGATATATATATATATATTGCACAAATCTTGTAGCACAGTTGGCACGAGACTCACTATAGTAAATGGCATTACATATATATTTATGCAATACTAATCTTCCAGAACAGTTAGCCCAAGACTCATCATAGTAAATTGCATAACATGTTATTTACACTGTGCTAATCTTATGGCAGTTTACTATAGTGACTCTCATGCTAACTGTACTATAAAATTAGCACAGCATAAATATATATAAAACATGCTAAAACAGAGTCTAATATTAGGTCTACATTTTTGAAAAATGAGATCGAATCTGACCACAATTTCAATTCGTTTAATATTAAACTTGTTTTGCTGAGAGCAATGATCGAAAAAGAAAATATAAAAGGCGCGTTTATTGGAAGTACCATCAACACAATAATTAGAAAAGATCTGTGCATTGCATTATCATGTAAATAGTCTATTTAAATTATTTAACTTATATATTCTATTTTTATACTTATATTAGTTCTATGAATACGACAGACCTGATCGAAAGCAATGGTAAGCTGTGATTTTAAATAAATTAATATTTCCAGCATAGTATACCATCACTATTTATTTTGTTATATTTAAATTAAGGAAAGAAGAAATATTATTAAGTTATAATTTTAAAAATAATTTCTGTGCAAAAAATGTGTATAGTAAACTAATGTTATAGATAACTGCAAAAATAGTGAAAAAAAAGCATGATAACAATGCCAGCATAACGTCCCACATGCCTCAAAATTTACGAGCAAGTTGCTGATTTCTTCAAACATGTTAAAAAAAATCTTTCCTAAATCTTTTCTATTAATAAAAAATAGTGTTTCGCTTTCTTTTTTTAGAATAGAAAAAAGAAATAACTAAATGCTAAATATCTATAATCATCCTTTTTTTTTAAAAAAATTAATACAGTATTATGAAATTTTTTCTCTCAAATAATATAAAATTAGAAACTTCAATATACTTTATTGAAATAGATTACATTAAGTATAAACTTGTGATGTTTACAATTGCAGCATCCAAACACTACACTATGAACAAAAAACTAAGATCATGGATGAATGCTACTATAAATACTGAAATTATGATTAAGAAGGGAGAATTGAATAACAAAATCATAAACATGAGGCTTCAGTTATGTTACCATTTTATTATTTTCTCAAAACTTTTATTCACCACTTCTTTTATGCATATATTCTGGAGTTTTTCTAAAATACTCTTTAATAATTTTGTTAACTTTAAGAATGTTTTTATTCTGATGTATTTCATTTTTCTAATAAAATATCTTTTTAAATAAAAATCATTTAAATGCCATCACTATCCAAGTTTTACTCATAATCAATGTATGCATAATATAGTCTTTGGACACTAGATGGAGCAGAATATGAGGAAACTTAGACTGGGGAATGTAAAATTAAGTAGCTAACAGGTTTCTCTGGCATAATTGCTGAGAGAATCTTGACTTCGTTTAAGAAGAAGTTATAGTACATCACATCACATCACATCGAAGGTGGCTAACAGGTTTTTTTGGGCATAGTGGCTGAGAAATTCCTGACTCTGAAAAAGGAGAAGCCACAGTGCATAGCACCGCATAAGACCATTGTGATTTATTAGCCTTTATATAGAAAGAGGAATTGCATGTATCTAGTAAGGATTTTATTCTTGTTTGCTATTAAAACTAATATCAGTTTTGCTGATTAATTCTATTCACATGAAGAAAAATAAAATTGTTTAAATCTCATTACTTATAATTATGTACATTATCTTCACAAGATGACACAATTTTCTATGATATATAGTCCAGATGTACAAAGGCTTGAGTAAACAATCCTTAGTTCTGAATCTGTTATATAGTAAACACATTTATTTTTTATTTCTTACTATAAAGCATTCTTTTTCTAAACTATTTTAATGTAGGCTATTTCATTAGTTCCAATATCCTTTCTGCATGTTCCTTATTTTTGTCATAATACTATAAAAATTCTCTGCCTCATTAATTGATTTCTCTTCATGTTTTTTCAAATGTCTATACAATTTATTTCGATTTTCTTTAGCAAACTACACTCCAAAAATAAATGTTCATTAATCTTCTTTACATCTCCACATGAACCACCATTATCATTCAAATTCTTAGGCCATTTTTTTTTCTGCAGACAAAATGCCTGTCTCATATTAAATAAAGTACATTGTTTTATATTTTATGTATATTTTCTTATTTAACTCTGAACTATTTTTTTTATTCAAATTCATTTTTCATATCTCTAAATCTTTTTCTTTAATCAACTTATCTATTTTCTTTTACTATCACTTGTAATTATGTACATACTTATTCTCTGTATATTATTTTCATTTTTAATATCAGTATGTAAAATTAAATTTTTATGTATTACTTTTGTACAATTTAAAACTTTTCTAGCCCAACACAGTTTCCACCTTTTTCAGATAATTCAATTAAACACCATTTTTACACACTTTCATTTAACTTAGTCTGTTTTATTTCTTGCTTATATAAAAAACTCAATTTTTGCCTACTTCACAATTTTCAATTTAACTGAAACATTGCGAAGATATGTATGTCTGATGATAATATATTTTTTAAAGTTTGCAAATAATTTTTAGAGAAAAATTAGTAAAAAATTTAAATTTTTAATTTATTTGGGATTCAGTAACAGCATTAAAATGTATTTGAATTTTTTTATAAAATTAAAATGTAGAAAAGAAAAATATAAAAAAATTTAAAGAAACATTTTTATTTACATAAATTAAGTGTAAAATTTTTCTTCAACTTTCATTGTATTCTTTATGGAGTATATTATCAACTTCTTTACACATTGATAAAATTATAAAAAAATAAGCAAATCCACCTTTCTTGTTACTTTTACAATGCTTATTTTATTAAAATTAATCAATTTAACAGTTTTGATTGACCAGCAAACTTTTTCAGAGTTAACTAGTGCTTTAAAGCAGATTTCTGGTCAATCCAAACTGAATATGTTAATTAGCTATGAAGATTGCTGGTCAATTGAAACTGTCAGATTGATTAATTTTAATAAAATAAGCACTGTATTCTTGTTATTATATGGACAAAAAAACAGAATAGAACAAAAAAATAATTTAAATAAACTTGCATATTGACCCCGCATTATTGTAATGATGTAGTTTATTCAGTAGAAAAATCACCTAATTTATCTGATGAATAGATTGTGAATAATATAAAAAAATTAGGCAGAAAGTTTATTTAAATCATTTTATCCCTATACATTTATTTTTAATTTTATAATATCAAAAATATTATGAAAACTGAAGAAATTTATTTTTTACTTTTTAGTGCATTTATGTGAATAAAAGCTATTTAAATTTTTTTTTTTTTTACGAATCTACTTTTGTTCATATATTGCAAACTTCCAAACACTTTTAATTTTCCTTATTAAAAAGTATTCACATTAAATAGCCCATTTACAATTTCTAATTCATCAAGCAATGCATATCTGACTACAATTTTTAGAATTCTGTTTAGAAATTTCTGAGTATTTTCAAACATTAACCCGAAACAGCTACAACTAGTATGTGGGAGTGGGTTAAATTTTCAAATTTCTTAATTTCATATAATTTTTAAAATTGAATATCTATCCATCTCAGTACCTTTCTAAGTATTCCTCCATTTTTCTAAACTCAAATTGATTTTAATTTAGCTCATGTAGTATAAGTTTTATGCCCCTCTTTTAGGTTTAGTAGTATTTCTTACAGCTTGTAGTCTAAACATCTGTAAATTTTCTTCTATCTTTTGTAAATAATTGCTATTTTTTTTATTTGACAAATATTATAAAATTGTTGTAACTAATGGTAACAATAATAAAAAGCAATTTTATTTCATTATAATAACTAATTATAAAAAAGCAATCAATTGAATCCAGTTAAACAGAAACAATATTTATTTTTGAATTTTTGCAATTTTATGGATATATTTTAAAAAATTTTTATACCATTATCTTAATGTATATTGTAAATAATTATTATAATAAAAAAATAATTAAATTTAAAATATTTTTATAAAACAAATACTCTTCTTAGTAATGATATGAGATACTGCTTGCAAGTTGAAACAGATACAAGCACACCTTTATTTAACCATCAAACATAACATGATCACCATTGATTACTCTGACTTGCACTGAGTGACATTACTGTATGAGGAGTTTTGCCTCTGTATCATCTTTATTTTACACACTTCATAATTGTTACACAAAAAAATACATGAGGTTTTTATTCAATCTTATTTTAATTTTTGCTCTTTTGTCTTAACTATTCTTATAATTTTTTTCTTTTAACAAAGCAGTTAAATATCAATATTTTCCACTTCTTCAAGAAAAAAAACCTTCCTTTTTACTGTTTTATTTTTTCTTTTAAATATTAATAATTTAGGATTTTTTCTCACTAAATTTAAATTTGATTTTCATCCTATTTTTGCATACTTTTCTAATAACAATTTTGAGCCTTATATTCTACTTGCAAAAATTAAAAAGTGACACCATATGCAGAAAAAGAAGTTCCATATTATTATTATTATCCTGGTTTTTATGATGGAAATCCCCATTTTTTCTCTCTAATCATTCTATCTCAGAGTCTTTTTTTTTAAGAAACAAAATAAATAATAATAATAAAAAAATCAATATCACTGTTTTAATCCAATTTCACATTTAACTTCCACTGATTCTACATCATTTAATTGCCATTTATAAAAATGATCTTTGAATGACTTTTAAGCATACCATAGCAATTTAAAACTTATCCACATATTTCCATGCGCAGTGATGTAATGTATAATAACATCTCCTTAATCAAAATCGCACATACCTATGCATGTGCTCCAAAACTCTATTAACCAAATTAAATATTTCTTCCCTCCAAACTTCTTATATATTTCAATAATCACATCTATTTTTTACTCATTATTACCCAATTATTTCACCTTTTTTTGTCTTTCTATCTATTTTAATTAAAGCTATTTTTTTAAGTCTATTATCCTGTTCTTATATTCAGCAAATTCATTATAAAGAACTAAACAAAAAATATTATCTTTAAATATCTTCCACTTTATATACAATTTGTCCAAAAGCTATGATGTACACAAATAAAAGTAAAAATTTGAAGAGATTAGTCATAAATATACAGTAAATAAAGACAAAAACATCTAGATTTAGATATTACTTAATATTTTTTTTCCTTCCTTTCTTTCTCTCCTTCTTTTTTACTATACTGTATATATATAATTTAAAAATAAATAAATATTGAATACTCATTCTTTAAACTCCATATGAACTTTTTCTACGATCAAAATTCTTATTCAATTTTTACCTTCTTTTTATAGTATCTAATGCTCTTTCCTTTTAGTATTATCACATAACCTTTGATATTTTATATAATTGTTATATAACACCAAATTATTTTTTTATATTCATATTAATTTTTCTAACTAATTGATTTTCTCTGAAATAATTTATCTATTTGTTTTTACACCCTTTATAAGTATGTATTAATACAGTCTCTATGCATTTATTCTATTTCTTACATAAAAACATAAAAATAAATTATCTATCAATTAACTTTGCATATAGTAAAAACTTTTTTGCTCAAAATGATTGTTATTCTTTCCACAAGCCATCTAGTGTTCATTGATGACTAAGTAATCACAAAAAGTTGTGAGTATAATGCAGTGAAAGCTATTAAGGAAATAAAAGATCACATGACTTGCATTTGAAGATATGGTGGGGCCATAAACTATGCTATATCTAACTATGTGTCTTCATTTGTACTTCATTTATATGCCATTCAAAAAAAAATGCAAACAAACAAGTAAAAATGTAAATAAAAACCCCCATTAAAATTCAAAAGTTTTATATTTGAGCAGCTATTTATTTCCTCTGAGCACTGCACATGATTATATACATTAATAAAATCTCTTCAGTTTATGATGAAAGCACATATATTTTATTTCTTTTCTATTATACATCTCAAATTTAATGTGTAATATTTCACATAATAATTTATTTTTTAGACTTAATGTTAAAATTTTTACAAAATTTTAAAACATACTTAAAGTTAATGCAGATATAAACAAAAAAAGAAATTGCAATTTTTTGTTAGACTAATCTATTATATTATGTTTTTAATAATAGAAAAAAGTTATTGAGAAAAAAAAGATCAACCTGTTTATTTTAGTTTAAAAATAAAAATACAATAGTTAGTTTTTTCTTTTTCCTTTTGTTTGAGTGAATACATTTTAATAAAATATAAGTAAATTTATCTTTCTTAATTTTTTTTATTAATAATTTTATTATTTTAAAAAATTATATATATATAAAACATGTGCTATATATATATGTGTGTAGGTTGAAAAGTACCATGCACCAAACAATATGCATACTATTCTAACAATATGCTATATATATTGAATGCGAGGAAGGCTTGAAACAAAACATTGCATAGTTTGTGATACCACTGTATATCATCACTATCAGATGATCTGTGGTCGAATTTGATTCTATATACAAATGCTATATTTAACTAGTATTTTGGACAAGACTTGGTCTTGCTTTTAGAAGTGGACTAGTCCAGATTCCTTCCTTATCTGATCAGGCTGAGCACACATTGCCACTAACCAATGTGTAAACATGTTGATAACCAATGTATAAACATAGTCAAAGAGTAAAACATAAGTATGGTCAATGTATAAACATGTATATAAAATCCTAAACATTGATTAGGCTTCCTGAATCTGATTGCTGCCAGTAAGGGAGGGAATCTGGCAATAAATAGTCAGCTTTTTTGGAGGCAAGCCAGAGAATGTCTGTTTAACCTAAACAACAGAACATGCTCTTAAGAGAGAGAACATCTGTTTTCCTGAATGACTGAATCTGCTCTCCATTGAAACCACTTCCATCAATGATGGTGTTCTACTTTATTCACTACCGATACATCTATGCACTGAGGCAAGTTCACAATAGGACTGGAAGCTTCTACAACTATGGCAGTCTCAAGGCAAGCTATCTAGTACAGCTGAAAGAGTCATTTAACAAACTCAAGGCAAGCTATCCAGTACAGATGGAAGAGTTAAGACTAGAATTCATAAGGCAAGCTAATATATACAGTTGGAGGTCAGTCCAGTCCTTTGGCATGACCAGCTCATTATTGAATAAGTTATACATGAAATTGTATTTATTGATTGTATAATATGTATGTATAAATTATACATATTAAACACTCGCAATTAAATATGTATAATTTATTATACATATTTAATATCACTGAATATCACCCTGGTCACACATAGTTCATAACAATAATTCATTTAATTGTGGTCTGTGCACAAGTGCAAGACTGTGGTATCAAACTTTCATTACAAAATTTTATTTTATTGTTGAATTATCTTGGCAACAAAATTTGTTCACATATGAACATACATACAAGCACATATGTAAATATGTGCCAGAAATCATCCTTAGACTGTCTGAAAGGGATTTTAAAAGCTTTATTTCATGAAAATTCATTGAAAATAGAAAGTCAGTTTCTAGCATGATTGCAATACTTTGCTAAGAGTATCTCATATATTGAAAAACAAAACATTTTCTTATGTGATCTGCTAGAGACCTTAAAGAAGTCTCTATGGTCTGTGATCAGATAAGGTTGACCATTCTTGACTTAGGACATCATTTGTTCAAAAAATACTTTAAAAATCACTATCTTAATAAAAAAAGATGGGTTAAAATACTTGCTCTTTTTTAAAAAAAAAGTTTTCTACAATAGGAATCATTTCGAAGTATTACTATTGCTTTTTTCTTCATTTCTTATCTGATAAAGAACACTCTACTTTGAAACTTGAAAAGCAAAGGTCAGTCACATTACTAATCTCACATTACTGACCATGAGTTAAAGAAATTGTGATTTTGGATCTTTCATAATATTTATTGGCCGAAATTCTTGTATTATAAAAATTCACTCAAGCCCATCTTTGACAATTTTATAGTATGAAATTTTCACTTTTACAATCTTAGTACTGAGCATGAGAATATTTGATACACTTAACATTTTGAATTACACACTAAGAGAAGCCTTAAACTTATATCTATTGAGGAGGACTATTGTAAAATAGGAAAACAGTTTCAACATAATAAAAATAGTGGTGAAGAGAAAAAATGTGCAATTGATCCTACTATAGGTCATTGAAAATCATATCCCAAATCACATAAAAAAATTAGATTAGCTACAAACCTATAGTGACTTAAAGAAAAGATAAATAATCTAAAGATCACAAGTAAAAAAAAAAATCTACCATGTCTCCCATAAGATCAAAACACATTACCTCACAGATTAAATAGGCTTAATAACTCAACATATCTGATCACTATTAAAGCACTTTGAAAAAAAAAGCCAAAGTTCAATCAATAAAACTGTTAAAGCCAAATTATCACTATCATCTCCTCCTTCCTCCTCTTTTTTGTATTCTTCTTCTTTTTATTATTATTATGATTAATATATTTTTCAGTGGTATTGATTTAGTTATTTTTTCATTCTACTCATTCTTTTGGATCATGCTGCCAAAATAATTTATTAGTGAAGACTGGTTAAGAGAGAAGTATTACAAACTCTAGCACAGGGAACCCAAGAGCAACAGAAGAAGATATTAGTACTTTTTACATCATTTATCTTTAATGAAGTGAAAGGGTACTTTGGGATTAACACTGCTATGATGTAATTGTCCATCCATAATTATTCTAACTTTGCCAATTATTCTAGCACTTTAGGTTTTCATAACAATCTTGCTGCCCATGTTTATGACAGCAAATGCCATACCTTTTTCCAGTGTGTGTGTGGGTGGGGGGGGAGAGTTTGCAACAGCAGAATGCTGTAGTTGTGATAACAAACCTAAAGCGTTAGAATAATTTGCAAATGTTAGAATTATGGCCAGACAATTATATCATGGCAGCGCTAATCCCAAAGTATCAGTGAAAGATTCTTAATGATCCATTTTTTAGTCAACACTTTTTAGGATTCCATTTTTGTCATCCCTACAGCTTTGCTAATTATAGCACTGTGTAAAACTTTTAATAATTACTTTTCTTTTTTATTTTCTGTGCAATAATTTTAACAAATATAATTAATATCATTTTCAATAATATTTTTTTTGGTTCTTATTGTTTCTAAAAATAGAGTTATTTCCCCTTTTCTTACAGTTTCAACTGACAAGCAATTTTCATCAGAACTACAAAATAGATATAAAGTTTCTATATAATCATATTTATTTAATAGTAGCTCTGATGAAGTCTGCTGGGCAGTCAAAGTTGTAAGAAAAAGAAAAATTATTTGTAGAAACAATAATCTGCACTAAAAAGTGTTAATGAAAGAAAATATTAATAATAAATAATAAAATGCAAAAATTTCAATGACAATTTGATAGTTAAATATTTTAAGTTATAATTCAATGTCCAATGAGTTTTATTGTGATCCAGCACTTAATATTTTAAAAATATGAGGTGTTCTTGATTTTCATCAGGATAAAAACACAAACAGATTTCATTGATAGTATTGAATAATTAAGAGGCTTAAAAGATCAGGGTTGGATATGTTAGTCAAAGATGAGACAGTAGATGAACAATTGGTTGTGACATGATGCCAGGAGAAATGGCATAGAAGAACAGATGCCAATTTAAATTGAATTCCAAGAGATTGTAAAAGACTTAGAAAGAGATTACATGTAAAGTGGATGGATAAGGTAAAGAAGTTTGCCGTAATGATGTGGGAAAAAAAAACCATTTACTGAAGATAGTAGTTTAAACTTAAAAAAATCTTCATCTTGCAATACATTGATGATAGTTAAAAATAACAATAATGATTCATTGCTTTTAAATATATAAAGTGATTGAGGTTTTATTGGGGAGTTCATAAAAATTTTAGGATTGATCCAAGAACTTTACACTCTGGAATGTGACATTATTACTGCTCTAAACCATATTGGTCACATTTTTCAACATACTATATAGGAGATCATAATTACTTTTTCGCAAGTAAGTAGAAATGATGTTTTGCTGCTGAGTCAGGCTGAGAATATTATTATTATATATGTAGCATTCAGTACAATTATCAAAAGAAAGACAATGTAAAGAAACAATGAGGAAAAAAACAAGGAAAAATGGAATTATGAAAATAAATATAAAAAAATTAGTACAGATTTTTTAAATAAAGATTCTTTGAGAATAAAACATAGAGCTGAGTAAAGATTTTAGTAAAATAAGGCAGATATAAATAATAGATTAATTTTATGACATTTCAGTTGTTAAATTTCAACTCACTATTTAAAAGATCAGGAAGTAAACTCTTTAAATAAAATAATCAAATAGTTTTGAGCCACAATTCATGGATTTTGAATTCCAGCCCCTTTCCTTCTGCCATTGTGCTAAACTATGTAGAGTGGTAAAGTTTTTTTGAAAGAGTTGCACATAATTTGGACTGTTTACATTTAACTGTTATTGCTTGGTTGCTGTACTATTACTTAGTAATCTCAACCTATTTTCAGCCAGAGACCCTAACATATGTACAACTTTTGAATTGGATCGTTTAATTACCAATATTCTCTTAATTTTTGACAAACATTGTTTTTAATACGAACGCATTTTTATAGCTTTGCAGAACAGAATAGAATACTTATAGATAAAAAAATTAGAACCATCGGATTATTTAGAGGAGACGACTACATATTACAAACGGCATATCACAACACCCTTTACTTGTGGATGGCGAACATGATTAGTGGCACTATTGTTGTCTCTTTTGTCTGTTTCATCCCAAGAAAAAACAGCACTAACGGATTTGAAATCAGACAAATATATATAACCTCCAGCTAAGAATAACATAATTTATTTAGCAGCGGGGAAATGTATTTTCCAAAAGTAAAAAGCTTTTATTATTTATAATAAAAACACAATAAATCAGCAAGAAACAAATTCTTAACAACTTTTCATACATTTTTTTTTATTTCTTTCATTAATATTTCTACAATAATCAAATTTGCATATAAAATAAATTAGTTCATTTATGCGCATTCTCAAGTCGAATAATAAAAAAAAACCAAACTAGAAATCAATACTGATAATTCATTCAATACAGAACAATATTTAAAAAGATAAAAATTAAAGCGAAAACTGATAAGAAGAAAAACGGATTCTCATTTAGATAATTTTAGCAAGTAATTATTTAAATTTTCGAAATATAGTTTGCATAATAAACAGCTTTATTTTTTTCATATTTATCAAATGTTGGTTTGCATGTAAGATGTCTAATTGTTACATTGTAAGTAGATAACATTTAATTAAATAACATATAAATATATAAAGTGAATGCATCGTAGCATAGGATTTCGAAACCGAGAGAAATATAGAATTTTTTTTTCAAGTTTCAAAAAAAAATTAACACTTTTAGATAACTAGTCCATAGCCATCTCAGTTAATCACTCAGTTATTGACAGGTAAATGAGTATTTGGCTATTCTTAGTTAGGATATATATATATGAAATAAAAAACCTGAAATGAATTATCATCGCCTGACATTTGAAAAGTTTGGCGAATATTGCTTTTATAGTTTCTTTGTAGAGGCATTGAGTTCAAATCAGGCAACTTTTGGCAAGTAATTAATATTTCACCTCTTTTGTTAAATTTTAACTTATCATCTTGTATTAATTTATCTTCTCTTCATCTCTCACTATTGTATTTTAATCTTCCATCCCTAGCATATACCTAGTTTTATGTTATTTAATCATTTTCTTTATATGCTGTTTTTTTACATCGTTATTAATAAGCATGCATATCTGATTAGTGCATTATTTACAGAAATGCCACTTATGAAATGTCCTTAATTCTTATATCCAAGTCTATATCTGAGTTCTTATGTCTCACTGTTACTTTCATAATAAAATACATTTACATATACTCCTTTTCACTATCTTCAAATAGAATTACAACAAAGATCTTTGACAGTACATTTACTAATGTTTATAGTCCTAGCAGTTTATTTATTTAATCTTGCAATAAGTTTTAATTCCAAAAACTTAGAAAATCCATCATAGAAAGTACATGAAAAAGCAAAAGTGAGAGTTTGAGCAATTTTTCATTATTGTTTCACTCTTTGGATCACTGTTGAATAGATAGACAGTCTTTTAAAAAAATATTTTACTCAGTCCAGATTTAAAACTTGCTTGTAAACATTTCATCTCTGTATTATAAAGTCTTTAAATGTAAAAGGCATTAAGGTTTCAGAGAAATATACTGTACAGCATGTTGAAGTAAAAAGAGCATGTTTTAATCAAGAAAAGTTTTTTTTTAAAAAAAGCAATTTCATCTCATGCTGTGTTTCAATTGCTATTACTCACTAAAACTGTTGATGTGGATTTTAAATCTCATCATGTTAATGAGATATAGGATATGTAATCAATAAGACATCATATGACCTCAACTTTCATCATACTGTTCAGCTCTCACCACATTTTTACTACCTAGTGCAAGCTTTAGCAATCAGTAGATGCCAGATGGTAATACTCTTTCAATATCTGTCCAGTATTAAAACCTAATCATATTGGATAGAACATCAGATAGGTATTTATTAAGCATTACTATCTACCATCCATTAATTATCAAAGCTTACACCAAAGGCATAAGTGTGATGAAATGATAGAAGCAAACTTCTTCTGAGCTTACTAAATAAAAAAAAAGCCTATCTAAGTATCTAACTGTGATTTTATTACTATGTTTTTACTAATAAAAAATATGTGGCATTATCCTCCTGTAAAAATAATAAATTAAATAAGGAATTTTATACACAATATAGATGTTAGAATAAGAAGATAAACAATTAACAAGAAAGATTTAAAAATTACTAATAAATTATTTGAAAAAAGTAGTTGTTTACTGATATGGTAATTTTAGAACTTTTTTGATGTATTTTGAGTAACCATATGGTTTATTTTAGGGAAGTTTTTTCAGTAATGGAAGTGAAAGATATGAAGCTGTAATCCACAGCTCTTAGTTCCAAAGTCTCCTACACTACTACACATAATCACATAGAATATATAATTATATGAGTTTATAAAAAGTTTGAGCAATTTAGGTCAATTCATAAACTTGAGCCTGAATTGAGGGTTTATAAAAATGTTGAGCATTGGAATCAGCTGTTATCTACCATTAGTCAAAACATCCATTGAAATATACTATTCTATTATTTTCATAAATGCGATCTTTATATGATTACGATTACATTATGAATAAGTGGATAATTATTTTTTATTAATTTTTGAATATCAAGAATTTAAAAGGTGGAGTTTGATGATAAGACAACCCCATTCATTCATTTAGATTTGGTCAAGTCATCTAGTTCAGCAAAACAAAGCAATGTTTTTATTTAAAGTTTGGAAAGGCATCAGATTTTGATGAGATATCTAGAGAGGTTTTAAAATATGATGATTTTAAAACTATTGAAAATTTTTAGGAACATATAACCCCATAATGTTGTAACTCCTGCTTTTAAAAATACAAGTCATTTGTTTATAAACATTAGAAAAGATTACAATAAATTTATCATAAAAGATTGTCTTAGGATAACAATATACTTCAAGAATTTTATTAAATAGTTGCTTCCAGTAATAAATGAATATTATGAGAGACTCAATATGGTTTTAAAAAATCAAGAAGCACTACACTATAGACATAGATCTTATTGGTAGAAAAAGTCAGAAAAAGTATCATGAACAAAGTTGTGGTTGATTTTGCTAATTATAATAATAAACAAGTACTGTATTCACAAATGAGCAAGCCCATTCTAATTGCCCCCCAAAAAAAGGAAAAAGGGGGGGGGGACTGCTTTAGAAATGAATTTTGTGATGATGCTAAAACCATTTTTTTAATCACTAATATGTCCACATATAGAACATAGTAGTCCATTTATCTCTGTACTGAATATTTTATGATGATTTTTAATTTCTTCAGCATATATTTTTTTTTCCTGAAATACTTTAATGTAATCCTTAATTGTAGCTAGCTATCCAATGTAATCTATTCTCTGCAACATTTTTCAATGTGAACAATTGACATTGTACTGCTTTGAAATGTCTTCATAATAATCTTTTTAACATAAACAGGATATACTTCTCCTACAAAATCCATGCTCAAGTTCACCATAGAATACTCATTCAGGAAATCTTGCATTGGTCATTTATTTTACATGTCCAGTGAAACTATGCTTTTACAATAGTAGACTCTATAGATTCACACCCACAAAATTGAAGAATGTATTGATTAGTTTGATGATCTTGGCATTATATTTTTAAAGTTTTGTAGTGCATCTTTAAATGAAATTTTTCTTATGTTTTTACATTCTGCCAATGGAGCATCCAAATCTTTCTTTCATACAATATATTAGTAACTTAGTTACATCCAAGTTTCACTTTCATACAATATATTAATAAATTAAAGAAAGATGTGTTCTGGTCCTAATTTTATTTTACCATTTTAAGACTGTGATATTTGGATAGAAGCAAACACCAAGTTGTCATAAAGGTTTGATGTTGTAGTTTTTAATTTGAATTAATGTTCGCAAAAACAATTTAATTTTTTTGATTTATAGATCTACTATCTTTTCCAATTCAAAAGATGGTATCCAGAATATATTTAATATTTCAAATATAGCATATAAAACCATTGATTTAATAATCATGATTCAAAAAGTCTTGCTTTTTTTCAGTGAGTGATAGAAAAGAAATCTTCAATAAGTTTTTGATTGAATTATTACCATCTTGAAAATATGAATTATTTTAAATGCATTGACAACATATTTAATAGAGTAGCATAGATTGATGCTGAGATATGACAAGGTTCCAAAGCACATTGCTATTGGTACTATATTTAATGAGTTAAATAATGACTGTACATTTCACATTAGTGAACTAAATTATTTGTATCCAGGGATATTATTTTTCCCAATCAAGATGTTGGACTCCCTATCAATATTATAATATAAGGTGCAGAAAAGATTTATTTAAGGATGATCTATTAGATTTTGAAACCACAGTGGTTATGTCCTCCAATCTCTTTCATATAATATTGTTAATTTTTTTAAAATAAAGGCTTATCTTCACTGTATTAGGGATGTGAAATAAATAAACAGTTATAATCAAATCTCTAAAAAATATTTTATGATTAAGTTAAGCACAGTTTTAATGGGACAGGCTAATACTTGTTTCCATTAGGAAAATGATTTCCAAAGGACTGGAAAAAAACACAATAAAATTGATTGCTTTTATTGGGAAGATGTGGCTGGGAGTGAAGTATAGTGCATATATATTAATCTAAGTACTGAAGTCTTTCAAAATGTAAAATTGTCTATAAAAAAAATTAAAAGGCAGCATCACATGACACCAAATAAACAAACCAAAGGTCAGCACATAACAGATATAAACATATTGTTAGCTCATAGATTGGTTTGTATTATCTTTTCATTTTATATTGCTTTCATTCCTTTGCCTTCTAAAGATAGGATGACCTCAGTTATTTTATAAATAGCATCTAGGAGATAATTGAATAGTTTAGTGCTGGGAAACTTATGAAGGTTTGATTTCATAATGTGATGGGCCTGGACCATGATTTTTAATAGAATCAATTATTCTGAATAAATTTGGTGAATAATAATAGGTCTGATAATAATAGTAGTACTAACAGGATTCACCATCAATGGCAGATGATGCCTTTTAATACCACTATTATTACTATATTACTGTTCTCCACAATATCTCTATCTTACGGGAAGTCAATGAGATGGAATATTCTAGAATTATGCAGAATCCTCATAGTATTTAAAGTGATGATTGATGCAGCAGATACAAGTTACTTAAAAAAACATTTGATTATCTTTTCATTTATAAAAACAAAAATAAGTTAATAAGAAAACCAAACTCTCCATATAGTAATGCCATCAAGTGCAAGCCTTCATAATCAATGGATGCAGGAAGGTTTGTGCATAAAATTCCTATATAGTTGCCTTACTCATCCAACATCTTCAGTCTAGTTTCTAGATTCTGGCTTTCATCAGTGAGGCACTTTTGATTTGAGAGAGCTATATAGATCTTAGATTTAACACAACCCCCCAGCAGCCACCTTTTATCTATTTGGTTAACTATAAGACTAGGAAGCCCAAGATGAAAAATGGTTTCCAACCCAAGCTTATTCACCATATAATCATTAGATCTGAACTCAGTTCAGCATCTATACATTTTGGTGTCTTTGGTTTTTCAAAAACCCCTGTTACTGGTATCATATGAACAGGATAAGTATAAAACTATCAAAACATCACATGATCACCATTTCACTAGTCTGTGCATATTGGATGAGTAGGCACTAGATATGGATTTTATGCACAAACCTTCCTGTATCCATTGATTATGGAAGACTTGCACTTAGTGGTACTACTGTATGAAGAGTTTGGTGTTTTATAAAAAAAAAAGATAGATGTCACTGTGTATATAAAAATATTTTATTTATATATAGATGTAGAAATATTAGGTATTTGTTAATTAAATGTAAATGCTTCCAAGCAGAAAGAGTACAAAAATGAAGTTGTGGGAGAATAAATATAAACATTTTGATTATACAGAGAGTGGATTCTTGATTTTTATGCTGGGTTTAGGAAAAGATAGGGGGATTTAGATATAAAGGCCATGAAGTTGACAAAGATTATGTTATGGAAATGGGATGGAGCAGGATAGTGAAGAATGTGGGAAAAACTTAGGATGAGGAATGAAAAGGGAAGGTAAGTTGGCTAACAGGTTTCTCTGGGCATAATGTCTGAGAGATTCCTGACTCCGAAAAAGGAGAAGCCATAATGCATCGCATCACATATTCTTCCTAACAGCATACATAAACATGAGAAATGGTGATCATGTAATGTTTTGATGGTTTTATGCAAAAATAAGTTAGCAAATAATTTATAAATTATTTTAAAAATCTCATGATCAGTAATGAAAGTAAAAACAATTTTCAAATTTAGTGTAAAATAAGTGTTTAAATAAAAGTATGCTTTTGTTTAGCACTTTGTCACTTATATATGGTGCCTCCTAGGTTCTTTATCCAGGATGTTTGCAACATCTTCTCTGAATGGACACATGCGTTATATAGAGTCATAGTTTATCTACTCATCACAAAAATTTAAAGCTGCTAATCATGAGATACAATATTAAATGTGATATTGTATTTAACGATTTTGTTTTAAACTGGGTAAAATTTCTACTGAAAAGTTTGAAACAATTCAGATTGTATATAGTATTGAAGCATGCATAGCAATAACGTTTTAAAGTGATTTGCTTCTGCCTGTTCCGGTATTCAAATTTTTTTATGTTACTCAAGTAATAAACTATTTGATTATTTTTAATATATCTTTTTAAGTAGTTTTCTATTAAACCCGAATACGAAGAATTTGCCATAAGTATGTCAAATATCTAATGAAACTGCTTAGAAAAGATATAATTCTATCAAGAGTTAGGTATGTAATCAACAATTTCGAATAAATAATTTAACAATTTAAAATTTATTGACGGAACATTTATGAATTTTTAATCCATAAATAAAATATTAAAAAAAAGAAAATTTCAATTAATTGGTTTTTTTTTAAAGATGTTTTCTTTGAAGAATTTTGTTTTCCATACTTTTTATTATTATTTAGAAATTATTCATATTTTATGAGAACAAGTTTTGAACGTCTAATTATTATTATTTTGACATTTGAATAAAAAAGTTAAATTGGAATAAAATCAATAATCTAATGTAAAACATACAAATTATTTTTTTTAAAATTCAAATTAAAAGCATTGAATAGAAAGCAAATTTTTATTCACACACACGCACATGTATATAAAATTTGTTTTTTAATCTATTATAAAAAATGAGTTTCTCCGCCCTTCATAGAAAGATTGAATAATGTTTTATTTTCAATCTACGTTAATTTACAATTTAATAACATTTCATAATTCTCCATTTTTCTCTCTCGTTACGCAGATATAGTTATGTTTTATTTAATATCCAAGCTAAATACTATAAATCTATAGAAACTATTTTAATCTTTTTGTTCAAAACATAGCAAACTAAAGCAATTGTCTGTCTTTAATTGTAGCAATTTCCTTATTGTAGCAACATTGTTTTGTTATATATATACCACAGGTAACCAATCACGTTTATGCTTTTAAAGTGCACACTTTATTAAATCTAAAGTCCTGTTTGGTTTGGTACAGTGAGGAGTGATAGACTCAGAGCCGAAGTTTCATGGATTGAGGCACAACTCCTTACTTCTAGTATTCAAATTTCTTGTGAACTACGAGCAGTAGTAAACAATTCCATTTTCTTTTATTGGATCTAAATTTATCAGATCATAAACCATAGTTTAAAATAAAAATTCAAGTCATTCTTGCTTATTATATACGTATTAACATTATTAAGTGAGCTAGAGGTTTGAACCTCTACTTTCCATATAAAACTGATAGTTTGATATTTATATTTGTGTGATCTGAATTTTTATATTAAATGATGATTTACATTCTGATAAGTTTAGATCTAATGAAAAGTGTATTACAAAACTGCAAGTTTGATTGGTAACATATATCTCTGATACCGTACCAAATTGCGTACACACACATATACATATATATGTCTTGTATTTCTTTTTATAAATATTAGCCATGTGAATAAAGATATCATAAAAAGATAAATGATCCACAAGCTGGATTTCATGCTGAACCAGCAGTATTCAATTGACCCATGTCATAATCTCTTGGATTTTTGTATTAATCTTATTCGGTATTTACTAATATCAAATGAATACAATTTAATCTAAAAGTGCCAAACTTTCTTCATGCATAACTATGGCACTCTTTCTCCCAGATAAATATCTTAATGATTATTATTAATAATTTACTTGCTTTAAAATTATTGTATCATTTTTAATTAAGATGCAGTACTAGATAGGAATTTATTAAGCACTACCATGTGGCAGCTATTGATTATTCAAGCTTAACTAGGTGTCAGATCTAAAGAATGCAATTTATTGCTGAAAAGCCATGTATAAGTAGAAATTATAAAGTGTTTTGTTGGTATTATCTAAATTTGATTATGTATATATGAGAATATGTACACTTTCAATTTATTACTATACTGTTTCACTTTAGTTATCATTATAATATTTTTGTTGGATCTTTTAATATGTATAGTTTTTAAATTAAAAGGCAAGCACTATATATATATTACGAAGGGTTTTGTCTTATTTATGAATATGAATCTTCCATTGAAAAATTGAAATCAAATGGCTATAAGTTTGGAGAGATGGATAACTATACACCCAGGTCTCTTTTTACGCAGACTTATTTAACACGATTTTGAAGTTACGCGATTCATGTTTCACTGGAAGTTGAACTCCGATATTGCGCTATTACTTTAAATAATAAATTTCGCGCACTTACATTATATTGAAAGTAATAGCACATTATTGAAATTCGACTTTCAACTTAGTAATTTCAATATTTTCAGTGCTTTATAATAGTAAGATTTTATGCAATAATGAAATTAAAATCATGATTTCCATATTTTATGTATACACACATTAAATTTTACAAGATTATAATGTAAATTTGTTCGAACATTGTGCGTGTTAATTTTGCATTTTAAATCACATTCTGTTTTTGCTTTTTAAAAAAGAATGTAATCGATTATTAATCATTTAGTGTCCGCAAGTTTATTTGGTTACTGTTTATTTTTAAAAGGTGAGTAATAGCAGGGGGCACAATAATTTTTAGTTGTTAGATTAATTACTAATTACATTGTCACCAGAAAACCATTAATTAACACAACATGAGAGTGACGTTGGCGCTAGTTGTATTTCATCTTGTGAAGAATCTGCTTTTTTTATCAGTTTGCAAACGAACCTTTTTACCGGCAAATAGCGATAATAATTAAAACGTGTATAAAAAAATATAAATTACTGTAAATTATGCATAAAAATATATTGTTTTGAATAAAATTAAATATTATAGTTAAAAAAAGTTTGTCTTGTATCAATTTTTTTCAAATTTGAAATTTTTTATTAGTCATATTTTATTTCCTTATTTTTTTTTGCACGAATTTTAAAGTAATTTTACATTGGTGCTTTGCTTTTACGCGATTTTTGAAAAATCACAGTCTGTATCCCCCCTTTTTCAAGGTAAGTTACGTCTATTTTTGCACGATTTCGTTTGCATGTGTTTTCTGAGGAACCTATCTATCGTGTAAAATGAGACCCAGGTGTATATTTCATTAATGAGCATCTATTATGAACATTTGAATATTTGATTTCTAGAAGAAAAATAGGATAGAAAGACAAATGATGAAATATTTAATGATGGTTACAAAACTGATTTGTGAAATTAAATACATCCATTAAAATCCCATGTTAACTCTTTAGTCTGTTTATTCGACATATTCTTATAATATCTATAAGCATTTCAATATACTTTTTAATTGTAGTTTTCTCTTGCATTTTATTCTCAGTGATATTCTTCCAATAAAAAACAATCAGTATCTTTAGATCATGTTTGACAACATTTTATAATAGAAACAGACCACCTCTTCCATTTAAACTCTGATCGAGTTCATCTTTTGATATATGATCATTATTTGTTCATTTCATATGCTTAACCCAGTAAATACTATCCTTACAATAATCTTTTGTATACATCTGTACATATGTGTAATGAAGTGATTTCTTTCTTATCTTTATATCATAAAGCTTATAAGCATGAAAATGTTGTTAACCAAGAAACTATATTAAAAAAAAATGGCACAAACACTAAGATCGATCCTGGATAGATCCACTAACAGTAGCTGAAATAGAAGTATATCATACTTTAAAAAGTTCATGCATGAAAACAAGATCATACACATAAAAAAGAATAAAGATAACTACTTTATGCTAATATATAGAAATGAATACATACAAAAATAATGCAACGAATTAGGAAATTACAATTTAATGAAATAAATGTGGTTTTAATTTCTCCTTATTTGTAAAAATGAAAATACTTAATTGTAAATTATTAGAGAAAAAATATAGTTAGTAATAAATTTGGCTGAACGTTTTCGAGGAACCGTGCCTCATACTCATAGCCTTCGTGAAAATGTACTTGATATATGTAAATGAGAATATTCAAATGAGTTACTGTTAAGTAGCCCATTTTTTCGAAATGTCGAAGCACGTGTCTCTTCTGTTGATTGCATGGATGTCTCTGTTAATGTAGAATGCCTCTTTTATCTTTCTCCTGTAGTCATTTGGTTCTGAGCATAAAATAACGGGGTTAGCGGGTATGAAATTGTGCCCTGATTGTTTAGTATGTTCAAAAAATGCAGAAGATGTACTGCTGTTCGTTTGGGCTCTATTGAAGGTGTACCGATGTTGAGCCAACCTGGTGTTAATTGTGGCTTTCGTTTCCCCATAATATGTGGCGTGGCAATGAAATTAACATATACAATATAAAAGCAAATTAAAAACACCATACTAAGAAAACATTGGAACAAAGCATACAATAGAGCAGAATATTTTGAAAAATATTTTTCAGCAGCAACTACAAATAACATGAGGGCTATGATTATGATGCTCATCACCAAGCTTTATGATATAAAGATAAGAAAACACTTCATGCATATGTATATACACATGCAAAAAAAAAGATATATAAAAGTGAAAGGAAAATTAATATTATATCCTTACAATAATATATTAATATTATAACATTTAGAAAGCTGACAAATTTATTAAATAGTCTTATGATCTTGGAACCATTTAAGAATCTTGTAGAGTATTCTTAAATGAAAATTTCCCACTGTTTTATATTTGGTTAATAAGAAGCTTATGTCTCACTTTCATACAATTATTTAGGCATAATAGTAATTCTACTTATGACTAATTTTGTTTAATAATTACATCACTATTGCATAATACTATATTCCAATTTGTCAAATATCAAAATAGCACAATGGAGTTTACATGCCATCTCCATATGCAAATCCACCATTCTATTAAAAAGTTACATTGATTCATACCTTTAAGTGACAACCAATTAAGATAGAATACACAAATAATTGCTTTCAATCATCACTTAACAAATTCAATTTTTTGAATATTAATTATTAAATTAAGACCTTTTAAGCTGGATTCAAAATGTTCATATGACACAAAGTTCTTGTTTTTGCTTTTAATCACTTGAAATTAAAATTTTCATCTTCAAACCTATATCACATTTTGGTATTTCTTTTATGCAGACATTTATAACTGTTTTTTAAAATAATATAATCATTAATAAAATTGGAACTAAAATACATATTCTTGTTACCATATTTTCATTTTATGTGCTTCAGAGTTTTCAGTACTAGTAATAATTCTTACTTCTCATAGTATCAGGAACAAACTTTATAACATGAATCATCTTTGCTAAACATCCTGACCAATTCATATGTTTCATAAATCTTATCATTCATTGAATAAATTTCCTTGAATATTTTGAAAATAAGTACTATGTGCCTCACATCTGAAATCATTGTGTACTTTCAGAGGAAAAATAGTCATGTCCATAAGAATTGAGTGCAGTGGTAAAGTGTTATCCTCTTGAGCATAGTTCTGATACTTCCTATCTTCAAACTTCATATTAACTCCTGAGCAACAGAGCATTTGATTATGTTTTATTTAGTGTATCTTGATGTTTTATTATCACACTGAGTCTTTGTATAAGCAACTTAATAAATCAAATATGTTGAAAGTATTTCTGTATTGAGTAATTTTAATATTTCAAAATAATTATTGTCATTTTTTAAATCCTTTTTATTGAATTCAAAAGATAAAAGTATCGTTGTATCGTTAAGACTATGGGTTACAATAGTCAAAATAATAGTCATAGATCACATGACCCTATTCTCTTAAGCTTGTAAGTTATAAACAATCAGGATTGCCAATTCCTCAACAAGCTTTGTGATAAATGCTTAGCTAGAGAAAGCATTTAAAATATCTCTGTCAGGACCCCCCAAACCTCTGACCATGGTCTCATGCTCTGGCACTCCTCAGAGAGGTTGGTGTTTTTAGATCTAGTGTCTGAATCTACCCTAGCACCTCTCTGAGGAGTGCCAGAGCACGAAACCATCGTCAGAGGTTTGGGTGTGTGTGTGTGTGTCCTGACAGAGATATTTTAAATGCTTTCTCTAGCTAAGCATTTATCACAAAGCTTGTTGAGGAATTGGCAATCCTCATTGTTTATGGGGTACACTCTTTGTATATTTCTAAAAATTATTAATAATTTTGGAACTGTAATATTACCATCATATTATAAAGGTCTTCCAAATATCCCATCAAGATCTGCAGTCATTTTATTTCTAAGATTACAAAAAGCTACTTTAAGGTCATTAAGCTAAATATCTTGTTTAGATCTAAACTAGACAGTATACTTTTAAAATAAGGAATCTATATTCTAGCACTATTTTTCAGAATATGAATTCATCCTGCTCAAAAAAAAATTATCATCATATTAAAAAGTGATTTTCATAGATTTAACAGAATTTGGTCATTATTTAGATCCACTCATTCCATAAAAAAATGATGTAAAGAGATTATGCTTAGCAAAATATCTTTTTTATCATCAGAATTCATCAATTGTACTTGGGTTATCTTGTCAGTCATTAAACGTTTGTTTCTCCACATTGAAGCTGTAGATTTTTTTTTATCAAAAAGAGATGTCATAATTACTTATTTTTATTAAATCACTAATATTTCCATCATTTTGAGAAAATCATTCAGTATTACTATTAATAGATTGCTCTAGATCAGACTATCAATATATTCCTCAAGAGAATTCCATTCTTAAGTAATATTACAATCTTCAAATAAAATTGGTAATTTTAGTAAATGCTATAGTTTAGCATGTACAACAGCTGCTTTTAAAAGCATTAAGTTTCTTATCAATATGTTGTAAAGCAACTGATATTAGCACTGGAGAATACTAATGCAATGTTTATCCAAAATCTGCATCAAATAAATAAGAATTGGTGACACATTTACCTCTTTTGGATTATGACTTCTAACTATAATAAGAGCCACTGTTAGACATATTATGCAATCTTCACAAAATTATTATGAAACTTATTTGGATATGACATTTAATTATGAACACACACACACACACATATATATATATATATATACAATTAACACTTTATAATAAAAAGTTTGCAAACTTCTATTAACATAAGAGCTACACACATTTCTAACATAGTTACCAGTGTCCAAATCTTTAACTTACCTGCTGAGAAATATGTTGTATCTAAAACATAAGTAAATATTTGAATGGTTTAGATAGGCTACAATTCATGGAATTTGCAGTCGATAGTATGTGTTTTATTACTCCACCAATCATGTGGGATAGTAAGACATGTATATGTAGTGACAGGGAAAGATCTATTTTTACATTGAGTAGACATGCATATAATTAGTAAAATTTTATTTTTATATGAAATAAATTTTGCCCTACACTAATGAAAAAAAAAAATTAATAATTAAAATTATCTACATGCATTTTAGTGTCATTTACATAATCATGACTTTTATGCTGACAGCAACTAAACATCATAATTATGGTGTCAGTAATTGAAATCATAATTATGTTTGCTATACCAAAAATGCATTTGGCTAAATTTTGGCAATTGATTTTTTCCTTAGCAGTGCACACATGGAAACATATATCACTAAATCAATTATTTAGATTTATTGTTAACTGGAAGGTAAACTTTTAAAATCCTCAATATTAAATAAAAAAATGGTTTTGGACTAATATCTTTAAAGGTTGGAGCGCTATTAAAGAGGTTTTCTTCTTCGAGTGGGCTCAGTAAAGGTTGCGTTACCTTTTAACTACTCTTAAATATAATATGATAAGCTAAAATTAAATCAGCATTGAAATAGTACACTGCAAGGTAAAGGTTTTCCCAACAAAGATAATTTCTTGTTGGGCTAAATAACTATCAGGTGATGAAGATTAAGGTAGTTTTTCTTTCTTGTTTTATCTTTTGACTAATAATATCTAAACGTTGTGTATATTTACTGAAAATAATTAATGAAGCTAATTAACTTTGATCTGGACCAGTTACCTAAGATAAAAATGGCTAAACTTGTTTGTTTCATAAAAATATAAGTTTTACTTGGCTTGGCTTGAATCCAAGTTGTGGATTTGGTGAGTGGTTACTACAAAAAGTACTATTACAAGAATGTAAACAGTGAATAACTTCTAAGACAAATAATGGCTGAAATAATAGAAAATAGATAACAATTATTGGAGATGAAAAATAGTGTACAAAAAAATGTTGGCATTTGAAAAAAAAAACACTTTAGAAATAGTGGTGATTAAAATTTCCATTTTCTGAATTTGATCGTACATGTTGTTGTTGTTGTTGTTATTATTATTATTATTATTATTATTATTTCAAAGGGTAAACTTTATTGAGACTCAAAAAGGGTTATATAAGCTACATCTGAAAACATGAGGTCTTAAGTAGAAATTGATTCATGATACTACATATGTAATAAAGATTTACAAATCTTGATAGGAAAAGAAAACATGATTTACAGTAATTGAAAGAAAAAAAAAATTATATAAGATGATACATGTCAAATTAGATTTGCATAGAATTTTTAAATGTGATATTGAGAAAAATACATGGCAACATATGATAGTATAAATGAAAAAATATGGAGGAGGGGTTGAAGTTTGTGTTAGATTGACATATGGTTCCATAAAAATTGAGCTCATTTGTTGCTGAGAGTACAATAGTTTTCATAGTTAAATCTTATTGTTCATTTGTTACATAATTTCCATGTGAAAAAAAAAATTGAAAAATGCTAGTCAGTATAAATTAGAAAATGGAAAAAATATTCATTCAGCCTGAATTGCATCTTGGGAAAATTGAAAAATATTAATCAGTATGAATTGCATCTTGGAAAAATACACATTAGCATACATTGCATCTTGTGAAATTGGAAAAATAATAATTCAGCATGAATTCCATATTGGAAAAATGGAAAAATAGTAATCAGACATAATTGAATCTTGGGGGAAATGAAAACATACTAGTCACCATAAATTGCATCTTTGGAAAATGAAAAAATACTAGTCTGCATAAATTGTATCTTGGGAAAGTGGAAAAATATTAGTTATTATTAATTGCATCTTGGGAAAATGGAATAATACTAGTTCATCATGAATTGCATCTTGTGAAAATGAAAACAAAATATTAATTCAGAATGAATTCGTTTTGGGAAAATGGAAAAATACTAGTCAGCATAAATTGAATCTTGGAGGAAAATAAAAATAATATTAATCATTATTATTTAAAAATAAAATTAAAGACATATTATGCAAGGAACACCTATAAATAAATACATATTCATTATTAAATTACTACTGTAAATACTTGTGGCTATTAAGCTGTTATTCACAAATAATAATAATAATAATTATTATTATCTACTGTTGCTGCTACTACTACTTTTCTTCCAAGGCGTAAGCTTGTGGTTAAGACCTGTAGAGGTCCCTACCATCGCATTTTTCAGATGCTTATTCCTGAGGTTACAGCTTTAGTAAATATTACTTAATATAATAATGTGCGTTTAAAATAAATTTGTAATTACTATTATTATAATAAATACTAAAATTGCTTGTAATGGTAGAGGGATGAAGAAAGAGATCTATTATTTCTAATTAATAAATCAGTCTCTAGAAGAAGTAATAATTATATAAGAAGGTGTTTATATATAATAAAGTAATTCAAGCTAAGAAATTTATAAGGTTTTTTTTTTCCAAAATAAAATAAAAATTATGTTAATTTACTTTGTTTTAAATCACTGTTCTGAAAAACTATTTTTTCTTTCTATTAACATTTCGATTGAATACTTCTAACAAGATTTTTGAAGAAGTTCTAGTTTGTTGGTTTTTTATAATTATTTCCAACAAAATCAGTTAATGACATTTTCTGATCGCTTTGCTGAATATAGAAATCGTATCAGATTTAATTTGCTACAAAAGTTGAAACTTTAAAAAGATTATTCTCCAGCATTTAAACAAACATTATATATATATACACACAGTGCATTGTAGTGAAAAAGATGACTGGTTTTCTCTCCAAGCTGCCTACTATCGATTTATAATAGCTTAAACTTTTTATTTTTTGAGTGAAGATTTTTTCTTTTTCGTTCTTTAATTTTTTTTCTAATAAAGCATTATTTTTGTAAATTTTTATATTTCAAAATTAAATCTGTAAATATTTAGACTGACACAGACTAATTGAACAAACAATATAAGTCACTTTTACATTTGGCATGATTATTCCAGCCCAGAAATCAAAGATCTTTAGCTCACCATCAAATTCAGAGAACTTTGTGAAGGACAATTAAACTAAATTTCAGCATTAAAATATTATATAAAATAATAATCTGCATATTCTGAGAAGGAATATTGAAACTAACCAAGATATTACACATTAATGTTAATAGTTAGTTTTATCATAACTGTATGTTTATTCCCTAATATGAAAATCATAGTGAAGTTTGATTCTTAGATAAAAAAATAAAATCAAGAATCTCTTGTATGGAAATTTTATTATGTGTGAGTAATTCACCTGTATTTATAATGTTTGATCCTAAGTCTTGTCACAGATAATAGTGAACTATATAGGTGTGTTTTTAACACACACACACACACAAAATTATTACATAAAGATGCTAAAAATGTGTAAAACAAATGTAGATAAAGATTATTTAATTTATACACTTTGTATACTAAAAAATTAAAATGAAAAAAATTAAAATTCAATTTTATTAATTTATAATTATTTATACTTTTATTTTTTTAACTTAATTTGTTTTTTAGTCTGTAACAATAAAATCTCTAATCATAATTTTCACCCACTTCCCAATTTTTAATTTAATTGAAATTTTGCATACATAAATATTCCTAATATCTATTTATAATGTTTGGAGTTTGCAAATAATTTTAGCAAAATTAGTGAAAATTTACATTTTAAATTTTTATATGGGAATTCAGAACTCTTCATAGTACTGCCATCTAGTGGTATTGGATTTCATTTAAACTTTATTTTTTTTAGATTTGCAGATAATGTGACTCTTAAAGCTGAGGATAAAATGAATCTCCAGAATTATGTTGAATAAATTAGAGCAGTGTTTCCCAACCTGTGTTCCATAAGCATTTCAAATGTGTTCTGCAATAAGGCCAGCTTATTATTATATCAAACTATTTCATAATATTTAAATTTATATCAATGCAATTATGATTATAGTTTAATATTTAAAATTTAAATTTGATTAGATTACAAAATATTTTGAATGTTATTATTTTAATTATAATTTTAGCAATGTCAGCATATTGATTGCATGTATAACAGCGCATAATATTCAGACATTGATCTGGATGGTTTAGATCAGTGTCACATCAGAAGCAAATTTGTGCATCACATAGGACTAGTGTATTTTTGACCTAATTTCTGCATTCTAACTCTGAATTCTGCTGCTGTCTGCTAATTTCTCCCACTATTAATGGAAAAATGGAGGAAGGTCAGATATTTAGTTATCACTACAGTTTGTTTTGACTTTGTTTTCAAACAGTATTGGAACATGTGTAATAATTGTTAAGCAACTAAAACTCTATTAACAACATTCTATTAACAAACCATTGTAAGTGAATTATATATATATGTAATTATAATTTATAATACATTTTATACCTCTAGAAATAATGGATAGATTTATCATAACAAAAAATAATTATGATACAAGTTCAAGTGATGACTATGAAAATGAACAGGTAGCCAGTTTAAATAAAAAGTCCAGATGTCATGGTTTTACATGGACAGACAATAAATATTATCCAATAACACTGTGTTGTGTATATAAGCTAATAGTGCAATGGTTTCTGCAAAACTGAAGCTGAATTTTACAACTAAGCATGAAAATCGTATTTCAAGAGAAAAAGATTTTGTTAAGAGACTTTTAAATATGAAAAACAAACTAAAAAATTGAGAAATTATAAGATAAAACTCAAATAGCATCATACAAAATAGCAGAATTAGTAGCTATGAAACAAAAACCACACACCATAACTGAGTCACTAATTTTACCAGCATGTTGCAAAATAGCTAATATCATGTTTGGGGAAGATATGAAAAAAAAAGTAATGAAAATACCTTTCTCAAATATTATTCAAAAAAGAATAATTGATATGGCATGTGACATATAAACTTCACAATACATGCTTTGCTCTTCAAATTGAGAAATCCACTGATATTAATGGAAAAGCCATTTTACTTGGATTCCTTAAATTTGTTTTTTTTTAAAAAAAAATAGAATAATTAATGAATTTTTGTGTTGTAGAGAATTATCAGAAAGAATGTTAGGAGAAGCCTTTTATAATCCTGAATTTAATGTGCCAGAGGAAGAGGAGTTTATATCCTTGTCATCTGACTGCACTTTGAAAATCAAACATGCTGAAATGACTATTGATGAATTCTGGATATCTGTACAACAAGAATATCCATAAATATATAAAAAATGCTATACAAATTTTATTGTTTTTCAAGTTCACATTTATGTGAAGTAGGGTTTTTTATGTTAACCAAAAATAAAAACCTAAAAAAAAAAGGTTAACAAATTTAGAGGAAGAAATAAGGATGACCTTATCTTGTATACATCCCAACACAGAAAAAATATGTAAAAAATATTAGGCACAAGTTTCACATTAAATGAGTTACTTGAGTAAACCTATTTTTTCTTAAATATTTTTTTAATTATAAATTATAATTATTATTTTTTCAATAAATATTAAAATATAACAATAAATATCGATTTAAATTGTAACCGTCCAATTTTAATTAAAGAAATGATGATAAACTTATTTCATTTTAACTTAAGTAAGTGTTCTGCCTAAAAATTTTCATCACAATAGTGTTCCATACTTTAGAAAAGGTTGGGAATCACTGAATTAGAGAAAGGATGTATGGAATGTGGAATGAAGATAAGACCAAGTGATTATGAATAGGAATAAATAAATAAAGAAAGAATATAAGTCGATATTCATGATAAATACCTCTATAGGTAAGTGGATTTAATTATTTGGGTAATTGGTTAAGTAAGGTTAAAAAAATTAAAAGAAGAATAATATCGACAAAGGAGGCTTTTGTTAAGAAAAGAAAAGATTACTTGTTATGTATGGAGTGTATTATTATGTGTTGAAACAGTAAGATTTGCTTTACAAATCTTCGTTTCACCTTCTCTCACTTCTTTCCTACCCATACTCTAGTTTAAACCCCAATTTATCGTAGTGTCTGTACTGCCGCTTATATGCCGAAATCCCTAATTTAGACCACGAATGTATTAATGCTTGTGATATATATAATTTTAAAACCCTAACATTAATAATTTGTAAATTTCAAGTATGTGCATATATACATATTCATTTTAAAAAGTATGTCATATAAGTAAATTTACACACAGACTGCGATAATACATTTTAAAACTTAAATAAAAATAATAGTTTCGTTATTTCAAGTCAGTTTGTTTAAATCTATTTATTTTAGAAATATTACACTCGTAATATTTGTTTTCATTTGGTAAAATAATATTTAACTATAAATAGATTTAAACATTTAGAATTTAAAAAGAGTAAATAATTTTGTTTTTAGATTTATAAAAATCACAGCCACAAATTTTATGTAAAAAGTAAATGATAGTTGGGAAGAGAACAATAGGCTTAATTAGTTAAATTTTGTAAAATTCATTAATTAGTGGCTTAAATATTTGCCAACAGATAAACAACAGATGTTCACTCAGGTATTTTTTAATTAAAATATTGTTAAAACAAAATTAAAGTTCTAATCCGAATATCTTAAAAGTAAAATTAATTACTAATCCCTGTTTTCAGATATTCAGATAAGATATGTTGGGAGCTTTTATTTTGCATCTATTTTTGGTTTTAGAGTGATCGCCATGGGATAGTTTATTGTAACCTGTGTTGGTATATATAAAGCCGATTTTATTAATTGCTTTTGTTGTTGTGCTAAGAATTGTTGTGTTAAGGATTGTTGTGCTATTGTGCTATGCTTAGATTATGCTTGTGCTTTCCTAACTGGAGATATATCATATGCTATGCTTATGCTTTTCTAAATAAAGATATTATTTAAATATAGTGAGTTTAATATAGCTGAATTTAGTGAAGCCATACCATTGATAAAATTCATAAAATACCAGCCTTTGCCTAGTGAAAGCAGAATGTCTGAATAGAAGCCAGTGGGAAGACACTTCCTGCTCAGGGAAAATGGCCATCCTGCAACATCAGACCATCAGATCCTCCATACCTATTGCAAACTGCCACTGGTGCTGAAAATGTGTCAACTTTGATCATGGACTGAAGAAGCTGCCACCTCAAGAAAATGCTGCTTAACTTCCATTAAAGCCTTCAATTAAAATCAACCAGAGAAGACAAAAATGTGCATGAACTGCCCAATTGATATGAGGTAACCTCAATTAACCCAAGAGCTCTTGTGTCATATATTTCCCTTTAATGCTAACTAAATTTAGATGTATATTTTTTTATTATAAAACTGCATAATTCTATAACATATTTTGTAACCTAACTTGTGTGCTTTTCTCTCTATCCTTGGGTTGATATTTTCTATTTTATATATTTGCTAATTTATTTTATGTCTTTTATTATAGTAGTGTGCTTAGATAGTCATCGAATGAGCAAATGATTTTTTTTCCTTTTATTAGTGTGCCATCATATTATTGTGGATAAATTGCATAACTGACCCCTTAGTATATAAAATCGCTTGTTCGAGGGATACTTTATTTTATCTTTTAAATAATCATGTCTTTCAAGAAAGGTATATTTAGGGTTTTTTTATAATGTGAGGATATGGGTGAAATTAATAAGTGGACTATATAATATAAAGAAATACATGACTATGTATAATCTTATGAATACCTTTTAAATCATGCATTCCCCTCCATTTTCTTATTTTAAAATATTTATAACGTAATTTGTGAACTGTAAAAGTTGACGTGGAGAATGTGTGAACCATCTTAAAATTATTTAGGAATTGCCTTTACTTACTCAGTTACCTCTTCTATATTCATTTATGCTTTATATTGTGTGTTATTGGTGTAGGCATATGCGTTGTTGAGACCTACTTTGTTTCTCTAGGAATTTACAGCTCAGACATTTCCCTTTCCTTCTTGCAATTTCCAGATAGAGTATGCACTAGAAAGCCATACCTGGGAATTTTATGCCTAAGTCACTCAGCCATGGAGTTCATGGTACAATGCCAGACTTGGACTGTTTGTGACAAAATCTTCTATGGGGTCCATGGTGAGATGCCATCCCATCTGCTTTAATTTTGTTATTTATTATTTTATTGTAATTCACAAAGCCACATGGCTTTAACATATCACACTCCATCCTGTACATTGATCCTCCACTGGTACTGCCAATCTCTTTTAATATTAAAGTTGATATTTTATTCAATTGCCTGTGTCTTAACCACTTCCATGCCTCCAGCTCAGTGAGCTTTTGTCCACACTATTCTTGAGTTCAATACAAGTCCTTTTCTCAAATCTTAAATGTAAAATTGAATTAAGTAAACACTTATTATATTCACTGTAGGCCTTGTATATCTTGAAACCAGCCTTTCTTTATGTAACTGTACTTTTGTTTAAGCACATTGTTATGATATTATCTTGCATTAACCCAAGGTATAGAGAGTATAAATAAATTAACAGGTCATTAATGTAAATCTAAATGGCACTTCATTAAATTTATTCCAAATATATATTTTAATGAGTTGATAGCATGGTTTGGCTTATACAGACAATGCTATCTTTATAATGTTTAATTAATAAACAGTATTTAAATTTTAATCAGTTTGAATATATTTATTTATTTTCTGCAATCCACACCATTACTCTGGTCTATATCATATTATATATATATATATTGTATCATCCATAGTCTTTAGTTAGCGAACCTAATGATGTATTGTAATATAGAGTCTCTTGCTTCTCCCTAATCACTGGCACTGGCAAGAAACTATGCTATTAGTAGCATCCGATGTGTTATCACATAGGTGGCGCTGTGGAGTAAAGACTTTGGATTCAAACTTAGGATTTCTAGAAGGCAACCCCTCCTAGAGTGTTGAGTTTTATGTCTGGGGTTTGAATTCTGCAGTGTGTTAACAAGATACACAATTCTGACTGTTACAATGTTTGTAAAATGTGTACAATGAGTTTTGAATTAGAAAGATTGCAGGCCTTTGAGATGTCATAATGAAGATGAATGGACAAAATTAATTGGATGAATGTAATGACAAATAAGGAAGTTTTATAAAGAATAATGAAAAAAGATTTACTGAGGAAATTCAAAATAGGAAGAGACATTGGATTGGATATATACTAAGAAAAATAAATTGTCTAATAAGGGGTGTTTTGGAGAGAGCAGCAAATGGAAATAGGAAGAAAAGATGAAGAAGACTGATTTTGATGGATAATATAAAAAAATGGGAAGAGATATGCAGAATTAAAGATTTGGGCAATGAATAGAATAGAATAGAAAAATGGATAAATTAGCTGCATGACTGCTTTATGGGCCTGCTTATAGGACAGAACACTATTGATTGAATAAAAAAGATAGAAAATAAATATACAAGCTTTTATTTATGTAAATACACTACAAATAAAATGCACTAGGTAGCAAAAAGTTAATTTACATAAGCTTTCACAGTATTCTTGATTTTATGCAACCAAAATAAAAGGGTGTGACACTGATAATTTAAAGCACATATGGGCAACCTCTGGCCCTCGGGCCAGATCCAGCTCTTTACAACTTTTAATCCGGCCCATCACTAATCTATTTCAGCCATGTTTGATTCCGATTGTCAAATTTTTGAAGAGCCTAACGAGAGTTACGTTTGATTATTACTTTTTGTGCAATTAATAATTATGTTGTTTAATAAATTTATATTTTATATCTTTATTTAAATCTTTTAATGATTAAAATTTAAAAACTAAAATTATTAATATTTTAAAATAGTGAAAATAAATATGAAAATGAAGTTCTTAGCGATAACAAAAAAGCACGTCTTAATTAGCTGCATGGAACGTATTGAAAAGGTTAGAATTGAGCTGGTATTTTTCTGCCAGCTCATATTCATACATATATATATATTATTAAAATCGCATATATATTATTTTATAATAAAACTTATATTTTTTATACTAAAAATAAATAATACAACTTTTTTTTTTTTTAAAGGAAATTTTAAAAGTTTTGAAATACAGTAAATTAACTCGAGATTTAAAAAAAAAAAAAAAGGGGGGGGGGGGACAAAACATAAGATCTTGCAGGTTTTTTTTATTGTAAAAGTTTGCCTTTAGTTTTATTTCTAATTTTTAGAAATTCTTAAAAATAGGAGAAAGAAAGTACAGTATAGAATTTTTCTGCAATTAGCTCTATTGTTGAAACTTTGATAGTGGATGTATTTTCGTCTATTACGCTCATCAGTTTGGAATGTTTCCTCAGGATTATAAGTAACATTGCAAAAAACAAACAAACTATAAATTACAGGATTGTTTTTTGTTTGAGATTAATTGGAATTTTGCTGAAGATAGTGACTGGTCAAACTATGACAAGCATAGGATGAAATACTTCTCCCACAGGACCGTCACTGATCGATCAGGGTAGCTATAAATTGTTGCTGAGTGAACTTTGATTCCATTTTGCATAATAGAAATAGATATATAATATTAAGTATCTTAAATGTTTCAACAATAGAGTGTGGGATTATTGCTGAGAATTTTATTATATTATGTTAAATTAGTTAAAACAAAGGGAGGGATGTAAACTCATATATGCTTTAAATATGTTTTTTTATATGCATTTTATTGTAATTCATGTGTGAATTAGATTTTTCCTAATAATGTTAACTGCTCGATCTTGAAAGAAGAATATTAGTTAAATAATTTGTACTGTATTTTTTAAAAAAATGAAAATGTTTGTGTTTAATTTAAGCTTGTATTTGTTCTTTATATATATATAAAAAGATTCGAGTCAGTTGGAAATGCTATAGGAAAAGAGAATATGCTTTTTTTAAATTAAAAGTGAATATAATAAAATATATTAAATGTCATATTTGAGTGTCCCTGTTTAATCTGGTTTAGTAATTTAATTCAGTGTACATTTGGCTGAAATAAATTCGCGTAAGATTACCTTTTAATAAATATATTTGGTGATTGCCGTATTTGTGTAATCTTTGAAAATTTACAGACCAAGTTAAAATGTGGCACAAAATGAAATATTAGAAATTTATAACATTAAAAAAATGATACGTTCACAATTAATTATCATCAAAGAAACAAAAAAATTATAGAAGTTAATAAATTATTTACTGTTATTAAAAAAATATTCCCTATTGTTTTTGCAAAAGCAATTTTTGTAAAGCCAGCAATGGCGATTTCTGCTTTTTCATATATTTCCTATGAGCAATCTTTTTTAAAAGAAAATATTTTCAAAGACAATTCCCTATTAGTGATGTACTTTTTGGTTTAATAATAAATGTTTTATAAAAATATTATGTCATAATCATTAACAATTACTGAAAATCACTTTTTTTTGTCTTATTTAGCTACTCTCAGAATTAATATTTTGAATAGTTAAGCTGACATCATATGACACTGCAAAAACATCATTTTCTCTCATCAAGATCTCTTTCTCATTTTGACTAGCAGTGTGTAAACATGTTACAATATGTCATTTTGATAGCTTCATTGGGGTTGTGCCTTATTCAGTGTGTGCATTTATATTGTGTTCTATCTGGAGTGTAAAAATCAATTTTTTTTAATTTTAATATTTACATTGGGTTTGTGCCTTGTTAAGTGCTTTGCATTTATATTGTTTTCTGTTCAGTATCTGCAATGTTAAAAACAGCTTTGTTTGACAGTTCTGAATAAATAACTTTGAAATTTAGAACAATGTCAGGGATTAACTAATAAAGAAAAAGAAAAATAGATACAGAGAATCATCAATTTCAAGACAACTGGACAGACAAGTACTATTTTATTCTGAATAAAGGTTTGCCTATATGTTTGCTGTGCAATGAATCCATATCAGTCAATGAAGAATACAACTCGAAAAGACACTTTACTTCAAAACATGCGGATCACCAAAAAATTGATGGACAACTATGAAAAGATGAAATTAAAAAATTAAAGAACTTGGATACCCAGCAGAAAATGTTCACCAAGTAATAAATGCAGCATGGAAGCATTGTGAAAGCCAGCTTGTATTAAATGAAAAATTTGCTAAGCATTCTAAATCATTTAGTGAAGGAGAATTTATCAAAGAATGTCTGTTGAATGTTGCAAGTATAATATGTCCTGAAAAAAAAGATTTTGAGAATATTAGTTTGTCGAGATGTACTGTTATCCAGTGGATAGAAATCATGGCTGATGATATCCAAAAAAGTTTAAAAGAGAAGATTGCTAGATTCAAAGCATTTTCAATTGCTTTGGATGACAGCACTGATGCCTCTGATATAGCATAACTAGCAATATTTATTCAGGGAGTTGATGTGGATTTAATATCACAGAAGAATTTTACTTTGACCCTAAAACAGACAATTAATGGTGAAGATATATTTGAAGAAGTCAAAATAGTCTTCCAAGATATTTGGGCTTAAATGGAATTCACTATCTGGCATATGCACTGATGGAGCCCCTGCAATGGTTGGTGCATGGAAGGGATTTATTGGAATAGTTCATGAAAAAGTAATAGAATTACAGAGCCATCTGAAAAATTTAACAAATTTTCATTGCATTATCCACTAAAAAAATCTGTGTGCAAAATCAATTAAATTTAGAAATGTTATGGAAGTTGTAGTAGCCAGTATTAACTTTATTAAGTCACATGTACTTAATCACTGCAATTTAAGGAATATTTGGCAGTCTTATTTTCAGATTATGAAAATGTCTCTTATTGTGAAGTGAGATGGTTGAGTAAAAATAAAAGGTTAAAATGATTTATGATCTGAGACAAGACAGCAGATTTTATGGACATATAAAGGAAAAAACAATTAACCAAGTAAGAGATGATGAGTGGGTGTTTGATTTAGCATTCCTCGTAGATGTCACTGGATACCTAAATGAAAATCTTAAATTGCAAAAACCAGGATAATTAATTCATGAACTGTATGGACATGTCAGTATTTTTTGTAATAAACTAAAATTGTTGGAATGTCAGATAAGAGCTAAAAATTGTTACCATTTTTCTATTCTAGCAACTCATAAAAATATCCCTTATAATTATTATGGAAATGAACTGAAGGCATTAATAGAGCAATTTGATACAAGGTTCACTGACTTCCAAAATAAAGACTCCATATTCATTACATTTTTTCATCCGATGGATGCTGATATAAATAATGTGCCAGAAAATTTACAGATGGAACTTTTTGAGGTTCAAGCAGATTTAGTGCTAAAATTACAGTTTAACAACATTGCTTTGATGGATTTTTATAAACATTTGGTGGAAGAAAAATATAGAAATGTATTGCGTTTTCAAAAAGAATTGTTTTTTTGGCAGCACATATATGTGTGAACTTTTTTTCTAGAATGAAATTTAATAAATCAAAAATTCGGAGAACAATAATCGACAAAAGCCTTGAAAATTTTATGTGATTGTTCTTAAGCAGTATCCCCATCAACATTGATAGTCTCATTGTTGAAGTACAAGGCAAATCCTCACATTAAATTGTTACATCATTATTATGAAATTTATGTAGCCCTTTATCATTCACTATTATATTGTACTATTTAATTATTTGGTCCGGCCATTGACTCGAAGACAAAAAGATAATTTGGCCCCTGAACTAGGAAAGGTTGCCCATGCCTGATTTAAAGTATATGTAGGCTATTTCTGAATACAAACAGCCAGCATTTTAATTTCAGTCTCATAATATCAAGAGGACTGTAAAAGTTGAAACAAATTTATTTTTTACTTTTTAATGCATACATTTGAATGAAAGCATTTTCTTAAAAAAAGTTTCCATTATTTTTTATATAATATTTTTGGAAGCTGCAGATAACTGAAACTGTGGACATAATTTTGGATACAAGAGGAGAGAAATACAGACCTGAATGGCCATTTTGAATTTCAAAAAAAAAAAATTACAGGACATATAATTTTAAATGAAATTTCTAACTTATTACAATATATATATACATTTTTAGAAAGTGCAAATATGAAAGAATGTAATAAAGCTGATAAAATAGTCATTACCAAAAAAAAAAAAAAAATTAAAAAAAGGAGATTTTTTACATTTTTAAACATATTTATTTTTACATTGGTTCACAAATTCTCAATTTTAAAAGATATAACTTAAAATTACAATTTCATAGACAGCTTCATCACATGCATCTCAAAATGCTGAAAAAAATGATATATAATATGTCTTACCTGGGGTAATTTTTCTATGCAAAAATTACAAAAACAGTGTGATTGGTAACTTCCATTTTTACTAGACACCCTACATGTTCTACTTTTATAACAGAGTATATGCTAGAAATGTTTGGGTGTCCTTGCATGCAGGTATCTGTTAGAAATATGTTTGGTTTTTAGTAGGGAAAAAAATAACAGGAATAATCTACAAGATGTTGAGGACTTTAGTAAATTGTAATGAAATGTATAGTATAGTATAATATTATTATATATTACTTTTATTATATTATATTATTGAAAAATGGTGTGTGTCCTAAAATGTGTATTCTTTTCAAGTAAATAAAATGTACTCAAAAAATAAATATCAAACAAATATTTCTCCAAGATAAAATGAACAAGAAAAATCAATAAATATCAAAATAAACAAATTTATTATGAGCACTGATTATATATGTGTGTGGGAGATGAAATATGAGAGTGGATGGCTGAGGGTATATGATGAGTGTGGATGTGCATGTTTTTATATCATTCAAAATGTATTGTCTAAAATTCTATTGTATATATATATATTGTTTTCTATATGTATATATTGAAACAGTCAGCTTTGACAATCATGCTGTTTCACCTACTATATACTATAGTAGTATTTCTATATATGTAACTATCACCAAATCCTCATATATCAGGTTAAAATTGTATTAAAATCAGGCTAAATTTAAACACAAAGGTATTAGTTATGTATGTGTGCTTATATCTTAGCACAAACCCATATATACACACACATATATTTCTAGGAGTAACAGGCTAAATTTAAACACAGAGGTATTAGTTATGTATGTGTGTGTATATCTTAGGACACAGTAGAAAAATGGTATCTGTATATGTAAAAACCCATAAATACACACACATATATTTCTAGGAGTAAATTAATGAAAAATGTGTTGTATGTGTAACAAGAGACTACATATATGCAGGAAAGAATAATGTTAACAGATTTAAAACAGATTTCTTTATTTAAAATATTTATTCTAGAAAAGTAATATTTGAAAGTATATAGTTCTGCATATATCACTAAATTAAATTAATCGAGTTACATATATAACCAGATGTTTTCCATCTGAAGATTTGTTTTAAAAAAAAATTGGTATTATAAAATTTAATCTTTCTCGCTGTAGTGTGACCTAATTACAAAACTAAAAGTAACACTAAGTTGTAGAATAAATTATCCTGAGTAATTAAAAAGAAATCGTGAATGATTAGCTGTAAAGCTCAGCTGTAAGAAATAAAAACAGTGTGATTCCACGATTCTGGGAATGCAGCGAGAAAATTAGCAAAACAAATCTAAAAACTTACTATGACCAAGAAGAGGGGGGGGTAAGCCGATAATATAAGCCTCTGCAGCCATTTTGGAATTATTCGGACATTATTTCAAGTCAATTTGTTGACAACTTATGTTTTAAAATTGTTAATTATAATGCAGTCTGAGTAGAAGGCATTTTTCTTGCCTTCTTAACCCAGGAAGTCTACCATGCGGAGAGCAGCAAGAGGAGAAGCTATGTGATGGAGCAGATGCCCATTGACAGAGCCTTTCAACATGAAACAAGTGCCAGTAGACAGAAGATCCGGTAAAAACCTTCTACTTAAAATTAATAATTCAACTAAAATGCGATAATTCCTAAAGCTAGCTAAATCTAAACTCTATGGCCATAGCAATAATGTACTTTAAAACTACTACTAAAATGTAATTTTGATTTCTTTATTTTAATCTTAAAATCACTACTAAAATGTAATTTTGATTTCTTTTGTTTTCATCTTAAAATCTTGCCTGATTTGATTTAATAACTTATTTGATTTTCATACTGAGTTAATATCTTATTTATTGATTTACGTACTCCACGTATTTATTAATTTATTTGTTGGTTTGCTGGGTTATCTCTGATTGATCTAGTTCAACGTATTTACCTTTCTGAGTTATTAAAAGTTAGTTAGTTGTTACTTGCTTAAAGTGATTGATTTTAAATTAATTATCATAAATTTTGTTACGTATAGTTTTAAATGCTTCATTCTAAAATGATAATTAAGTTTCTGGATTATTTTAGATATTTTAACTTAGTGGTATTTGATTTTACATAATTTAGCTAAATGATATTTGCTTTTACATATTTTAATATAATAATATTTGCCTTGATTAATTCTTGTACACAACTTAAATTTGGCGTGAACTGGGTCAATCAGATGTAAACTAGGCATAGATGGTTATGAGCAAATTAACCTCGATGTATAAAATAATCTTAAGGTTCATGAAACTGTAATTTTACACATATAATTTGTTCATCACCTTCAAGTGATATCTATATATAGCAAAGTAAATTAAATGATTTGTAATCTAAACTACAATCACCTGAGCATGATTGGAATTGCTATATAAACAGTAAATGCTCTTATTAAAACCATCACCTATGAGTGATATATGTATCTGTAATAAATCTAGTAATGTAACTAATTTGTAACCAGAATAATTACTGTCACCTGTGAGTGATTTAAATTGTCACATATGTATATGTAAATTAAAGCCACATGTAACTAGGCAAACCATAAATGATTATAACCCCAGTCATCACTTGTGTGTGAATCCCAAACTCAAATGTGAAATTGTATCCCTAACTTAGTCACCTGTGTGTGATTCAACCTATATAGCCATGTTGTAATCATTATTTTCATTTATTAATTTTAATATTTAGTTTTTATTAAATTGGTTTTGAATTTAACTTTTGTTTCATGTCTCAATGTTGCTCATTGGTAAGTCTTTATTGATTAGTTAATCATTAGTTAAGAATCACAATCCATATTTTATAATTATGTCCACTCCACACATCGTCTATATAGCTATACTAGTTAGTAAGTCAATTTCTCATAGTCTTGTGCTTTACCGATGTTCTACTGCCGGCATGTGATGAAGGAAAATGCTGCTGTGGCTTCATATGTGTCATCCACAAGGTGATAAATCTTTGAGCATTAGTAAAGGAATTGGGGATATATCAGACAATGTGGTTCGTACCACTCTATGCTGGTCAGCCTTGGTATGATTTGCTAAAACTCTGGATTTTGTTACATGAATGTACAGATTCGACTGTTACAATATCAAATTCTATCATATATACATTCTTTTCTGCATATATATATATATATATGTATAATTGCATCATATATATTGTTTTGTATGTGTATATATATAATAAAGAGTTATAAACTAGGTGAGAAAAATAATTAAAATAAACATTTTATAACATTCACCTGTATTCTATCATATATATATTATATCTATATATAAAAAAAGTAATAACAACTAGGTCACAAAACTAATTGAAGTAAAAGTTTTTACATTTCAAATGTGCTTTTATCTAAAATTTTATCGTTTTTATAAAAAAAAGAGTTCTAAAACTAGGTCAGAAAAATAATTAAAATAAACATTTTTATATTATTTCACTGTATTCTCATCATATATATATATATTTCTATTATATTTAATTATAGAAAACAATAATAATAAAAAAATAAATAATAAAACTAATTCAATACTCACAGAATCCTGGCTAAATGTTAGCATCAGTTTCAAATTTGAATCCAGTTATGAAGGCATCAAAAGTCATTATTATAGCAAATAAATCAAACAGTAATCCTTTTGTCTTTTTGATATAATCCTTTTTTTATTTTTCTGGTTAAAAAAATAATTAATTTGTAAAAATGAGTTTCTAGAAAAAGAGGGCTTAGTAAGCCCTCCACAAATGAACATAATTATGAAGCTGTAAAACAAATTCAATTGACTGTGAAATATGATTTACAGTCATTAAATCTAAAAAACAAAAGAAAAATAAAAAAAATTAAAAATTGTATTTTACAAAAACTTTCATAAAAAATCCAAATTTTATCGTAGAAAAAAAAGTAATACCTCATTTAACTCAGAAAAAGATGGAGGATCGAATGGTCTGAGAACTGTAAGTGTACTGCTTACCAATTCTGTGCAAACTTAGTTGAAAGTCTAAATTTTTGTTCAGGGGCTGTCAGGGGCGTTTCAGGTTCAAGTTGGTAAAATCAAATTATGTTTGTTAAAAATGTCTATAGGATACTAAACTGATTAATTAAATAGTTTGCTGTTTAGAAATTCATAAAAAGGTCAGGCATCGGCATGATAGGATGAGTGATAATTCATGAACTTTGGACTCCTAGAGCCCACCACTCTACCACTGCACTAAACCCATTGCATATGAATTAATTTGTAAAATAGTACTTTCAGTTGAAAACAGAGCAAAAATAAGCCATAGTAATCTGTTCTGAGAATGCAGTCTAGTGGTAGAAGTATCTTGCCCTGTGGGAGAAGGATCCTAATATATTCCTCATTTATGGAAAAAATTGCATTCTGATAAAATAAACAAAACTCTTATTAATGACAGATACTTTACTGTTTCAACATTAAAAATAATACAAAGAAAATAATTATCTGAAAGTTCCTTCTATTTCATGTTTTCAAACAATATATAAACTTAAGTATGTAAACTTAGATATATTAAACCTTGAAAAATTGGCTTTATTGACTTAGATATATTTACAATAAAAAATTACAGTGAAGCCTTTCTTTTTTCACTTGAAAAATTATTGGTAACCAATTAATGATTTTTTAGTATCATGTTGTCATTTTGATATAGTAATAAATTAAATAGATGGCTCATGTAAGTAACTTTATTGTATGCACCCACAGTAAACAAAATTATTTTCATGTAATACAAATATGTAATTTAAACAGTACAATTAAAAACAATATTTCTATCTACTATTTATGGATAAATTATTCCAAATACCTTCTGTAAATAGAATAATACTTTGAAAATTTTAAAAATAATCACTTTTGATTTTTTAACATGATTTAACTTACGTTCACAAACAGGAGGTTCTGTGCTCCATTTCGAAGTAACTAAGCATGAGACTTGTGGTGGGCCTATTAGATAATGGCCTTTTATGCAAGAAAATGACATTAATCCATTCAATCGGGAACTTCCTGAGTGAATTAATGGTTCTTCTTGGGTTATTAGAGGGCAGTCCACTTCTAAAAATAAAACATATACATATATATTATAATATATATAATTTATTTCATTTTTATACCAGAAAGATACATTTTTTTTAAAAAAAAATATTTATATAATTTTTTATTTTCTTAAATTAATTAATAATAAAAAATAAAAATTCCCGGATTTATTACGGGTAACATTGAGATTCACAGAAAAAAAATTTGTGACAAACACTAATATATTTGTTTTTAATTTTGGGTGTTTAAAAATAAAACTTTGGAAAAAAGTTTTCTTATTTTAAGGCAACTGTAATATCCTTATTGTGAAGAACTTTTGGATCATTTTAACTAGCAAATAACTAAATGTAACAGCATTATAAAATTAAGCTGATTAAAATGACACAGCTAACTTAGGAATTGTCATTATAGCTAAGATGGAAACTACACAGTAGCTAATCTTGTTATGATGAAATAAAATCTAATTAGTGCACTAGCCAAATCTAAAATTATATAGCCTCAAACTGAAGCTAATTTTAAAAGTGCCTCATTTATTTGTACCTGCAATAACCATTGAGAATATAGAATTAATATTATCTGTCGTCTTTCACATGATTTCTACCTGTCTATTTTTGAACCCATAATCCTCTTCTACCATCATTTTATCTGGAGAATAATTCAAGAAAAATACATTCAATAAAATGTTAAACATTAAAAGTGACTTATGGATCAATTTTTTTTTTTAAAAAGGTTTGCATCTATATTTAAGTAAGTGTTATCAAAAGAAATTTTATTTAAATTAAAAGATTTTTTTTTTTAAAGAAATAATAATAGTAATGTTGGGAATAATATTAGTATTTTATATTTTCTTTTTTTTTAAAAAAATCTTTCTTAATGTAATTTTTTGTTCTCAGCAAACACTAAAGCAAATAGAATTTAGAGTTAATTTCTTGTTCAATTAATAATAAATAATATTATTCTACTTAAGCAATAATAATTATATGATTGTTTTATATTGTATGTAAGAATTTTGGAGTGTATAAATTCAATGCAATTTAATTAAATGAACTTCCTGTGATATGGTCACACATGCAAATATATCTATATATATTATACGATAGATTCATCCCTAAGTGTTATATAAGGTGTTTAAATATTGTAAATAAATTTTATTATATTTGTATTATTTCAAGTATCCATTTTTCTATTTCATTACAAGCCTAAGTGAACACAACTAACACAAATATCCTGTGACACATTGCCATGTTTTCTTTTGAGTTAGTAGTAAGTAAACAGAGGGATTAACATCTAAGAAACTAAGGAGGGATTTAAATCCAAATCTATAGTTGTTTATCATTTTAGAGATGGTTCTAATCTGCAGTATGGCAGGTATTCTTTTATAATAATAAAGAGCATCTATAGTGGCAAAGGATAAATCCTGTCTGTACTTAGACATGGGAGTGATCATCAGTAAATATGACTAGATATTCAGTTTGAGCATTATTAGTTAGGATATTAAGTTTTAAAAATTATTATTTCTAATGCCCTTTAAGCCCAGGGTTAAAACCTCTTGCATTCTGATAAAGATTGTAAATATTTAAAAGGGGGAGTAAAAACAGTAGAACCATTTCAATATATATATATATAATTAATTATGAGCTTCATAAACTCATAAATTATCAACTAAAAGCATATATAGAAAATTGTTATCTCTCACTATACACATCACAGAACAAACAAGTCTAAATACATTACAAGGACCATTTACAAACAAGATCCCATATAAGACCAATACCAGTTTATTTTGTTAGAAGAAAGATGATCACTTTTCCTTGACCTTTGATCTGTTATACAATAGTAAATAAATCATGGATTGGTACTAAAATTTTTTTTCCTTTTCAATTTGTTACTAAATATTATCTGAATGTCAGGTCTGACAAATTGGCACTGATGTAACAAAAAGACATTTTTACAAGTTTATTTTAATAATTCTTCAAGATTCTTGGCTTGAAAATGATTTTAACAATGTATTAGGTTTATATTCTCAGTATCACATATTTGACAAACTGTAAAATTATTTATGTATTCACAAACATCTTTCAGTGACAGAAGACAATTTCTATATGTGTTGTACCACCCATTAAAAGATATTTGTAGTTAACACTAAAAGGCTTAATACTATACATGTGTGTATTTAATTATGTATAAATTGAAATTTTAATAAATGGTATTTAAGTTACCATTTCAGTTAAACACTTCTGAATACTTAATATGGAAAATTTAAAAATGATCAAAAACAGTTTTTTAAGTATAGTCTACACTTCCAATGATGATGCAATGCATTGCACTATGGCTTCTCCTTTTTCAGAGTCAGGAATCTCTCAGCCACTATTCCCAGAAAAAAACTGTTAGCCATCTTACCTTCCCTTTTCATCTCCCTCCCTAAGTTTCCCGATATTTCATTTCCACAATATTATCTTTGTCCACTCTATGGCCTTTATATCTAAATCCCCCTTATCTTTTTTGAAACCCAAAATAAAAACCAATAATGCACTTTCTGCATAATCATTTAGTTTATATTTATTCTCCCATTTTGTAAGCATTTACATTTAATTAAGAGATGCCTAATATTTTCTATGCCTTTCTTACACAACTTGCAGTCTAAATCACCCACATTTCCCCATTTATGTGTATATTCCCTTATTGCTAACAATTCTGTTTGAGCATTAAACAGTAAACTATTTTTCTTACTATTATCATAAATTAACTCTCATCCAATATTCTGTTTACTTCTATATATATTTAAACTTTTTTTACTCTCCGTACTAGTTCTCCATCTCTCCAACTCCCTATTTTTATTAATGCATCTATTTTTCTATTTTATTTCTTGCCACTACAACACTCAACAATTCTCCTAACACAGTCATCCCACCTTTTGTATAAGTATACTGACATAAAGTCTTTATCCAAATCTTCTGCATACTATACTATCTTTCTCATCCATCTTGTTGCCTGTCCTTTACTCATAACTCAATTAAATACTATTTTGGCTATTCTCTTACTATCCAAAAATCACATAACTTTAAAATTCACATAAAAAAAAAGACATAAAGTATGTCTAAAAAAAAATTTCAATTATTTAAAAAAAATTGATACAAGACAATTTTTTTTAATTTTTTTTAGTAACTATTTAATTTTATTCAAAACATATTTTTATGTGTAATTTATTTCACATTTTGTCATACATATTTTAATCACTATCACTATTTGAAAATATGCAGGTTCATTTGTGAACTGGTGAAAAATCAGATTCGTCACAAGAGGAAATACAAACAGTAGAATTAGTGCCCACTTCAGTCTTGTGCTGTGTTAATGGTTTTTTGATGACAATGTAATGAGTGATTAAAGTTTGAGGTGATGATTTTACTAATTGTTTACAAAGCTTGAGATATCCAGACATACAACTATTTAGCTCTCATTGGAATTTAAAAACTCATTCATAATCTATGTCATTAAAAAGAAAATGATTTTCCAATTGATTCAAAAATTGAAGACTTTCTCAAATCATTTTTGCTGGGAAACTAACAGTTCCATTTCAGTTTCAATATTTTTTTCTAAATCTTCTACAGTATCTAAATTTATTGCCAAATGTTTTCCAACAGGCATTTAAAGTATGTAAAATTTAATGCGTGTATATAATATGGGGAAATCCCAATTTTAAGTAAAATATGAACTTCTTTATCACATAAAAGAAAACTGCACAAAAAGATATTAAGAAGAAACATGAATCGCATAACTTCAAAATCACATTAAAAAATCTGCATAAAAAGAGACTCAGGTGTATATCATCATCATCAATCCCTATTAATCCACTGCATAATGAAGGTCTCTTCAAGTTCAATCCATACTCTCTGATCTTTAGCTTCTTTTCTCCATGTCACCCCTGCACACTTTCTTATTTCATCCATCCATCTCACATGTGGTCTCTTTCTGGGTCTTTTACATTCTCTTGGAATCCAGTTTAAGATTTCAATTGTTTATCTATTATCATATCTTTTAGCAATATGCCCAGACAAATTCCACTTCAGACTTTTAATTTTTTTAATGAGGTCAATAACACCTGTTTGTTCTCTTACCATATATTACATTTTCTTGTTCTCTTACCATATATTACATTTTCAATCTCTTCTTATTACTCCTAACATGCATCTCTCCCTACTTATTTGAGTGGTCTGAAGTCTCTGTATTGCTCTTCTATTAAGTGTCCAAGTCTCAGATACATAAATAAGAACTGGTAAAACACATTTATTAAAAATCTTTCTTTTCAAACACATAGTCATATTTCCTTTTAGTATCAAGTTATTTCTACCAAAATCACTCCAACCAAATTTAATTCTATGATTAATTTCATCCATTATGTTTCCATCTGTATTAATAATCTGACCAAGGTATTTGTAGCTGTTAACTTCTTCTAATTCATCATAATCAATCTTGATTTTCATATTTTGAAAAAATCCATTGAACATTTCTTTAGTCTTTTTCACATTTATCTTTAATCCTATTTTCGTATTTTCATCTGATAACTCCTGCAACATTTCCTGCAGCTCTAAAGCATTATTTTCAAAAACAACTGTCATCTTCAAAATTTAAATGACTTAAACAATCATCATTTACTTTCACTCCTTTAGCTTCTCATTTTAATCCACAAAATACTTCTTGCAGCTAAAAAGTTTTGGAGATATGGAGTCACCCTGTCTTACACCCATATCAATGTTGACTTTTCTAATATCATTATGTAATCTAATTGTTGCTTTTGCATTTTTATAAATATTTTTTAAAATATGACAATATCCTGAATCTATACTTAGATAATCCAATGCTTTAAACATCGAAGAAATGTTTATAAAATCAAGTGCCTTTTCAAAATCTACAAATCCAAAGCATAATGGCAACTCATATTCATTTGTCCTTTCTGTAACTTCTCTCAATACCTGGATATGATCTATTGTGCTAAACCACTTTTAAATCCAGCTTGTTGTCTTGGTTGGTGGAAATCCAATGTTCTCTGTAGACGAGTTGTAATTATCTTGGTAAATTTTTTTATATAAAACTGATAAAAGGCTGATAGGTCTGTAATTTGTAATATCTTCTTTATCACCATTTTTAAATATCAATATTGATACTGCATTCTTTCAATCAACTGGTATATCTTTATCATTTAGACATTTGGTATATAACTTTACTAAAAAAAATTATATTTTTTCACCTGCTTCTTTTAATATATCAATTATAATTCCATTATTACCTGGAGCCTTTTCTTTCTTCATAAATTTAATTGCATATCTCACTTCTTCATTTAAAAATTTTGGGCAATTCAGAAGATATAATAGCTACAGAAGGTACTTGTTCTTTATTACTATATAATTCTTGATAGAAGACTTTTACCCATTTCATGATGTCATCTCTCTTGTTAGTAATAATTCCATCTTTTTTTTATTGCAGATATAAATTTCCTACCAATGCCAAAATGTTGTTTTACACTCTTGAGACTTTTATTCTCTTCTACAGCTTTCCTTGCTATTTCACAGTTATACTTTCTTATATTATTTCAAACTCTTTTCTGCACCATTTTAAAAAATTAAAGCTATTCAATCCTTTTTAATACATCATTTTTGTATATCTTCATATTTCTCCTTTTCTTCATAAATTCTCTAGTCTCAGTAGAAATTTTATTGGTCAATTGCTGCTTTTTTCTACCAGCTGTCTTTGTTGCAGTTTTTAAAAGTGTATCAGTTATTTTCTTATTAATTTCATTCATATCTGAATCACACTAAGTTTTAATTTAAATTCATTAGAATGTTTCTGAAGATTAGGAATATCAACTGTAAATATTATTTTTCTTAATAATTTTTGTCTCTAGTTTTGCCTTAACATATACCTTAGATCTTACTAATTGATGATCACTTCCTGTGTTAAATTTATTAAGAACATTACAATCTTGAAATATGTATTTTCTGTTAGTCAAAATATAATCCAATTCTGCTGTACCTTCATTTGGATGCTTCTATGTCCATTTCCTTTTAACATTTTTCTCAAAAAAAGATTTCATAATATAAAGTTTTTTCTTTTTCTGCAAACTCCACAAGTCTATGTCCTCTCTCATTTCTATTACCACAAACAAAATTACCTACAGCACTTTCATCTTTCATTTGTTTACCAATTATAGCATTAAAGTCCCCCATAACAATTTTAAAATGTTGTTTGCTCTGATCAAAAGCCTTTTGTACATCCATATAAAAATCTTCTACTACTTCATCATTATGAGAACTTGTTGGGGCATAAACCTGAATGATTTGCATTTAGTATCTCTAGGTGTGTATATATATATATTAATAAATGCATAATCCTAAAGAAATTCAAACATAGTAAATGAAAGCAAATCAATGTTAAAAAGTTTTAATTTAGCGCTATTTATATTTGAAAAACAAAGCTTGAAATATAGCAACTTAGGTATAACTAAAGTCTGCTTTTCTACCACTGCAATAAACTGTGCAGTGGTATTTTTACATTTCGGACATGTGATTAAACACTTTGGCTTTTGTTTTTGTCATGTCTGCAACTCTATCTTCAAAACGGAAGAATTATTATTTATAGGCAAAAAGACAAGATGAAAAAGCTAATTTTTTAAATAAATGACTTATTACGTGGGAAAGACTTTTCCAAAAACCCTTCATATAAAAACAGAGAAGGCAATACTCACAAGGCCTGCCCACTGTTAGCTATGAAAGTATTAAGCAGTTTTTAATTGAAGTTTAATCCTCTTGCTAAAGATAGATATTTACTGAGTAATGTTCAACTAATAGCCTATGAGCCAGCTACCTGAAAGAAAAATCCTAAGCATTTTAAAAATTAAGGCATTAGCTTGCATTCAAATTCAGGACTTAAATAGGCACACACACACACTGCACTACGACATCTTTCATATATACTTTATATATGATAGCAAGAGAAAAAACAAAATTAAGCAATTTATTTCTCAGCATATGTAATATATAAATAAAAATTTCCCTAAAAGAATAACACTTCAATAAAAAGCTTTTTCTTTCTTCTATTCTAATGAACTTAGACTTTTTACATTATTTAATCAGTGGAGAAATCAATTGCTTTCTTCATTGTATTAAGACAGATGCTTCACGACCACAACATCTGGTGGCATTTCTTTGGAGAAATTAGTCCATTTAAATCAGATACAACGACTGAATTTAAATGCAAAAACGAAACAGAAAATCAGTTAGAAGAATAAACTTCGCATTACAAAAACAGTCAATTTATTTTTAAAGTAATAGTTTTTATTAATACAAATTTTCCAGTAAATAAAATTGCTTTTTTTAAAAAAATGAACTGAATAATTCAATTTATATACATAAAAAAAACCCTACATGCGTTATTGAGAATAAATTTATTTATATAAAACAAACATAAATATATATGTTTGAAAAGATTATTTAGGTTACAATCAACGGTTGCTCTGTAGAAAGAAATAACCAAACAGAAGTTGAAATGATCTGCATACCCCTCTTTTCAGTGCTCTAACATGGAATAGAGGTGCTGCAGTCAGTCCCAAAACATATTGTGGAATAACTATCAGTGCGCTGCAATTATCCCCTGATCACTATAGTGCTCCATTAATTATTAAAAAATTCGTTGTAATACACGAATCGCCGTGCCACATGGAGTTATGAGACTGATAGATAGTATCTCCACTTCATATAAAAGCAGTGTGAGAAGGCGGGTGCAGATAATTCTGCTATCTGTTTAGTTACTTATATTCTATTACGCAATTACTAATTATTGTACAAACACATATTTATATTTAATTATTAATAAATATATCACATATATTAACTGTAAGTCAACCGAAATGATTTTCTTTTCCCTGTGTTTCCAATATCATTGCGTCACATTTTTTTTTGTCAGAATGTATTGGCGCCATATAGAAAAGAAATTTATTTTCATTGACTGCACAAATACAATCATATATATATGTACACACATATATAAATAAACTTGATTTAGCATAAGGCAGCAAGTTCAACAAATGTAATAAGAAAATAGCTCAAGCTTGTCAATACCAGGATTCTTCAATTTGTTATCAAGGTAACTTCTAAGAATCCATCCTTTATTCGCAAAAGTTGCCTTGACAACTGATTAAAGATTCCTCGTGTTGATAAGCTTGGGCTCACAAATTATAGCTCCGCAATTCACTTCTACGTTTAAATTTATTATGAACTCTTGAGCAATAAATCATTTAATTATTTATATACTTTAAGTAAGAATAAATATCTTAATAGCGTAGGAGTAGAAAAAGATGGCCGCTTAAAAGATAAAGACAGTTGTGCATCAATGCAAATGGTGTTGCATATATTTTTAAATTTTATTAAATTTAACGGCTAATGATAAGATAAAAAAAAAAAATCATATAATGATTTTCAATAATTCATGTATTTATTGAAAAAAATTGTTAATAGTAAGTGCTCAATAATTGCGGGACACTTTCAGAACAATTATACAATAAGAGGTATCTCTATAAATCTTAACACAAGATTAACGACTTTAAATGACAAGAGCGTCTTTTAAAGTCGTTAATCTTGTGTTAAGATTTGTAGAGGTTCCTACTATCGCACCGAGGCACATAGTCTTAGTATATTACTTACATAATGAGTATGCGCTTTATAAATTATTAATTACAACAATAGGAGGCAATGGAATAAAAATAAAAGACCATTTAAGCTCCCAGATTTTGAAGACATGAAGTTATTTTTACATTTTGAAGTCAATGATGCAATTTTTGCAAATAATACTTTATTTGAATACAAGTATAATTTATGTACTTGGAGTTTGGATGTAATTATAGAGAATTTGAACACAGACATCCAAGCTCCCTTCAACTATCCACTCTATCTCATACAAATGATACACATGATCACACACAATGCAAAAGATAAATGATCTCCAATATACATATTTTGTGCTGAACCAGCGCTCATCAGTTGGTCCAGATCATTATCTCTCACACATATGTAATCAGGGCTCAGTTTATATTAAGATAGCAAATCTTCAAACTTTAATGGACAGACTTCAATCTATTACACCCTCCAACTCTTCAGCTATTTATACCATTGAAAATCTGATGATGGAATGCCCAAATCCCTATATCCTGGCCATTTTTCTTCTGTGTATTTAAATGGATAAGGTTCTATACATGATGGGTCAGAGTCCCTTAAAGTCAACATAGGCATGACATTAATATTGGCATCAACAAGGAATTTGAGTGTTCCATCATCAGATTCTCAATGGTATGGTTGACCAAAGAGTTGGAGAGTGGAATAGATTGAAGCCTGATCATTAAAGTTTGAAGATTTACTATCTTAATATAAACTGACCATGGATTACATATATTTATGGGAGATGATGATATGAACCAACTGATAAGTTCTGATTCAGCACGAAATAAATATATTGGAAATCATTTATCTTTTTCATGTGTGTGTGGTTATGTGTATTGGTTGTATGAGATAGAATAGAAAGCTGAAGGGAGCTTGAAATATTGTGTTTAAATCCTCTGTAATTAAATAACACTTTAGAAAATATTACATAAACTATTAACTGAGTAAAAAAAGATAGATAGAATGAAGATAAATGCTAAAAAAAAAAAAAAAAAAGGGGGGGGGGGAAGGTTTTTCAGAGCAAATAAAAATTGATAGAAATGAATTAGAAGTGACCATTAGAAATACTTTGGTCACTTTAATATTAATAGAAACAGAATAGATGAAATTAATACAAAATTTGGATGGAAATGATTTTGGTAAAAATAACTTAATAATAAAAATGTGTTTGAAAAGTCTATTTTTAGTAAATACATTCACCAGTACTTACATAAGAATTGGAAATTTGAAGATTAATAAAAGAACATAGAGACTTTAGACCACACAGCAATGTACAAAAGATATATGTTAGTCAGTAATAAAAAGAGATAGAAAGTAAAATACAGTGATGAAAGAACAAACAAATATTTTTATCACTGAAATTGAACTGGGCAGACTTATAAAAGAAAAGTCAACAAATGGACAGTTGTAATTTTTAACTAAATCTCAAAAGATTATAAAAAACTATATGTGAGATAAATAGATGAGATGAGAATATTACTGGAGTAATGTTGAGAAAAGCAGCAATGAATTAGTAATGTTTCAAAATGATGATGTAAGTATGTAAAGAATCTACATAAATAAAATGGAGATAATCTGGGTGAACATGAACTTAGAATTAATACATAAGCAAGATTAACAATATTGTTTGTAATATTTAGATTTTAATTAAATCTTAATAGCTCTACTAAAAATATTAGATCTGCATAATATAAGATGTTCTTTTTTGATACATTTGTATGCACCAACATCATACATATCATCATAGCATGAAAATATCATTAAACAATCATTATGAAGCATTATATACAAACAATCAATATGATTATATATAATATCTTTGAACATGTAATACCAGTACAATGAACATTGTGATTTAAGTTTCAAGTGCACACATTGGATGCTATACTGGAAAAACAATGACATTATGCATGACATTAGATTTCAATAATGCTAATGACATTATGAGGTCAAAAGCTCTCCATAAGTGTTGAGAAAACCCAGGGAAGCAGTCAATGTTCAATAGGCTTTTTGGTTGCCATATAATGTTAATATTTTTTTATTCTATTATCTACACATTAAATACAATAGTGATATCTAGATATTGTGTAAATATTTTAATTCCATTATTTTGGATAGCACGATAAACATAAATTTCTACATACAGTTAAAATGAGTTGCAGAGATTTTCTGACTTTAAAAATATTGCTGCACTTAATAAAAATAGATGGCATCACTAGGTTAGATAATAAATGTAATATATATGAATGCCTAGTTAAGGATAAACAGAGTTTTAAAGAAAAGGGGAAGAAAATAATGGTTATAGGGGATATGAATGGACATATTGAAGAAATTGATTATGTAGATAATAAGAATGGTCAGTTTTTGAAGGAATTTTGTCAAATAGTAAATTTGAGCATTGGGAATTTATCAAATATGTATGAGGGACAATACACATGGTCTAGAAATAACATATTTCACACAATAGATTATGTATTGGTAGAGAAAGAGGGAATGAATAAAATACAGAAAATTAAGATGTTTGATAATGAAGAGAGAGTATGTAATAGTGATCTTAACTTTATTGTAATAGAAATGGTTAGTAATGTGATAGAGGATGGAAGTAAAGGTAGAAACAATAGTGAAAGATGTGGATGGAGAATGAATGATAAGAATAAGTTGGAAAAATATAAAATAAAAGTTGAATAAACCACAGAGCAGTTGGTTGGGAATGAGTATAAGGACTAATGTGGTGAAATAGAAAAAGTGGAAAATAGGATTTTAGTTGAGAATATACAGAAGAATAAAAGTAATAAAAAATGAGAGTTAGTAAAAGTGTAAAAGAGAGGAAAGAAGCATGCAAAGAATATAAGTGTGCTATTAAGAACAAAGAAAGTAAAAATGATATTAATGCTAAATGGGGAAAGTACTTAGAAAAGAAGAATTAGGCTAAAAGGAATAATTATAGAGAGAGGATGAAGTTTAATAGTAAATTGTTGGAGGATATTAATAAAAGTGAAAGAAATGGGAGTAAAAAATTTTGGAATTACATTAAAAGGAGAAATGTAGGGGAAAGAGAGATAGTATTAATAGATGATGAGGGAATAGAGTGTAGCTCTAGAGAAGAGGTAGAGAGAATCTTAAATAGATATGTAATGGATATAGAAAAGATGTTAGATGTGAAGGAATTAGTGATAGAAAACATGAAAGCAGTTAGTAATGGAAATATTAAGTTCACAAAAAATGAACTGAATGAGGCAGGAAAGAGATTGAAAAGTGGAAAGGCAAGAGGTTTAGATGGATGGGCAGCAGAGATGGTAATAAATTTAGGGCATAGAGCAAAAGCAAAGTTATTATCATGTTTTAATAAGATGACACATAAGAGAGTTTTTCTGGGTAGTTGAAGTAATGATTATTATTTAAAGGAAAGGGTAAGGATCATAGAAAGTTAAATAATTATAGACCGATAGTGGTAACATCAGTTTTATATAACGTTTTCTCATATATAGTAGCTGAAAAAGTTGTAAAATGGATGGAAGAGAATAAAGTAGTGGGGGGTAAGGCAAGGAGGTTTTAGGTCAGATAGGCATATAGAAGATAGTTTGTTTGTAGTTACACAACTTATGGAGATGAGTAGGAATTCAGGTAGATCATTATATATGAGTTTTATAGATATAGAGAAAGCATATTATAGAGTAAATAGAAATAGATTATGGGTAAGGTTAGCAAATTTGGGAATGGATGAAGCTTTAGTAAATATTATTAAGAAATTATATGAAAATAATTATTATACTTACCAATTAGGGGATATAGAATCAGTTAAAGTTAAAAATGGAGTGGGATTAAGGCAAGGATGCCCTATGTCATCTATTTTGTTTTTGTTGTTTTTGAGTGAAATGGAGAAAGCAATAGAAAGACTAGGAAGAGGGGTAGAGATACTGTTAATAGGTGGTAAGGGAGTATATACTTTGTCGGGTCTTTTTTTTTGCAGATGATATCTTTTTGTGTGCAGAAAGAAAAGAAGATATGGAAATTATGTTGAGGACATGTGCAAAGGTGGGTAAAGAGATGGGGATTATATTTAGTGAAGAAAAATGAAATATAATAATAGTTAATACTGGGGAAAGAGAAGATGTAGAAATTTTTATTGGGGATATAAAGTTAAGTGTGGTGGATAGATATAGGTATTTGGGAATCATTTTATGTAATCAGAAAAATTGCATGGATGAATGGGAGAAAAAATTGGTAAATGAAGCAAAGAAAAAAAAGGGTTTGGTAAAGAAACTAACAGTATTTTCATATAATAAATGTGATGCAGCCAGAATTGCATGGAAGGGAGTTACAGTAGCAGGGTTAACATATGATAATGATACATTATGTGTTAGAAAAAGGGTTTTAGATTATTTAGAGAAAGTACAAAGGGAAGTAGGAAGACATGCATTAGATGCAGAGATGTGGACAGCAAAGGAGGCAATTCAAGGAGAAATGGGATGGTCAAGTTTTTATATGAGAGATGCAAAAAGTAAAATGAAAATGTTTGATAGGTTGCAGTTTATGGATAGTAAAAGAATAGCCAAAATAGTGTTTAATTGGGTTATGAGTAAAGGGCAGGTAACAAGATAGATGAGAAAGGTAATGTGATATGCAAAAGATTTGGATAAGGAATATATATCAGTATACTTGTATAAAAGGTGGGATGATTGTGTTAGGAGGATTGTTGAGTGTTATAGTGGTAAGGAATGGGATAAAAGAATAGAAGCATTAATAAAAAATAGGGAGTTGGAGAGATGGAGAACTAGTATGGAGGGTAAGAAGAGTTTAAATGTATATAGAAGTAAATGGAATATTGGATGTGAGTTAATTTATGATAATAGTAAGGAAAGTAGTTTATTGTTTAAGGCTTGAATGGGATCTTTAACAACAAGAGAATATACATGTAAATGGAAAACTATGGGTGATTTAGTGTACAAATTGTGTAAGGAAGGTATAGAAAATATTAGGTATCTGTTGATTGAATGTAAATGCTTGAAAGCAGAAATGGTACAGATAATGATTTATGGGAGAATAGGTATGAACAAAGTGACTATACAGAAAGTGAGTTATTAGTTTTTATGCTGGGTTTGTGAAAAGATAAAGGGGATTTGGATATAAAGGCCATAGAGTTGACAAAGATTATTTTGTGGAAATGGGATGGGGCAGAATATGAGAAGACTTAGAGTGGGGAATGGAAAATAAAGTGGCTAACAGGTTTATCTGGGCATAATTGCTGAGATATTCTTGACTTCATTTAAGGAGAAGCCAAATACATCACATCAACATCACATATAGGCCCTGAGAACCATGTTATACTTTTTCTAACAAATAGGCAAAGAGTAAAACATACTTTAAATCACCACAAGAAAACACATGCATGTTGTGCCATAGTTGGCCAATAGAGAAACCATTTAATCAGAAGTTTGTAATATAATTAACTTTAAACCATAATTATTCTTTTTATTTTTTACCAATCTAAGATTGTTTACAATATAAAAACTTTCCAAGATCAAGTTGCTGACCTTGAACAAATTGTGTCATATTTAATTGGTATATTAACATCCTTATTAGAAGCATTTATTTTACATATTTTTAAATTAATATTTACTCTCTTTACTTTTACCATTCTACGATTGCTCATAATTTAAAAACTTTACATGATTAGGTTGTGGGATTTGACTTTCAAGCAATTTGATATGGTAAGTCAATGCATCAGCAATTTTCAAAATTAATTAACATTTAATCTAGTAACTATATGTAGGTCAATTTCCATAATCTAATATTAGATGCTAAATATCTTCAGAAAAATTCAACTTTATTTAAACTTTTCAAATACATTCACGAGTTATAGTGCACAGATTAGAATATAACACAATGTTTCAAGAGATATTATTCCCCTGCCCTCCTCAGGTTTGTTGTCCTGATTAGTGACAGTAGTAAAAAATAAATCAAATCTTGGATCTTTAGTTTCATAAATATTTACTTTAAATCAATCCTTTAACCAATTAGATAATTCTGTTAAAGGCAATCAGCCATTAGAAATTTCATATCCTTCTTAAGGCAAGGTTGATAAGTAACATACACACTTTCTAAATTTTTACAATAGATTGGTTTACGTCAAACATTATAAATTATTATTTAATCTCTTTGAAATTATTTATGAAATAAAAAAGAATGGAGAAATATGGAAGTTGTCTATCTATAAAAAAGATAATACGCATGGGAGAAAAAGAAACGTAAATAGCCATATGTGTGTGCTGAAAATCAGATATATTAATCTTTAACTTGGATTAAAGTTTATATCTGTGCTAGAGAAAATCTCTAGTTTAATAAATGATTAGTAATAATCATTACGTGTTTATCAAAAAGTTGATAACATAAAGATTGGGAGAGGAGTAAATTGACGCTTGAAAATAAAAATGAGACAATTTGCTCTACATAAATAATCTTCATGTAATAAGAATATATATGAGAGATGATGATCTGGCCCAACTGATGAGTGCTGGTTCAGCACGAAATGCATCTTGGGGGGTTATTTGTGTTTTATTGTATCTTTGTTTATATGGAATTATTTATGAAATAAAAAAGAGTGGAGAAATATGGAAGTTGTCTATCTATAAAAAATTGTGATATGGTTGGCTAATACACTAATCACTTCACCAAAATATTTTAATGTAAATATTTTTCACTAATAGTTACTCCTTTTATTTTTACCATCTAAGATTGCTCATAATTTAAAAACTTTTCAATATTAAATTGTTGGATTTGATCCATATGTTGTAAAATAGTGAGCAAATAACAACTTTATCAGAAGCTGATATTTGAAAAATAACATTTAATCTCTTTATTCTTATCATATTAAAATAGTGTATAATCTATAAACATTTTAAGTTTAAGTTTTTAGACTTGACCCTCAAACTGTCACATGGTGGACTGATAAATTAACCAGTTCATTAGAAGCTTTTTATCTATATATTTTTAAATTAGCAAGAACTCTATTTATGTACACTATCTACACTGATAGTTTTAGTTGTATATTTTTTGGATTTCGTCATTAGTCGTATTCACCATTTTTGAGGACCATTTCCACCCCTCTAAATCCTAGCTTAATATCATTGGGTTTACAACATTCACTTTGTCATCCTGTCATCTTAATACTACTGACTTCATTGGAAAGATATATATAGTAAACAAAACTACAATTTGTATTCCATCTTTAGTCATTCTGAAAAAGATATTCTGCCTAATATCGTATATTATTATTCTATTTTCTTCTAAATAATACCATTTTTTGATAACAGCTGTCATTTAAATCAATAATCAAAAATTTATATCCCCCCCCCCTTAAAAAATCTGCTGTTTTTTTTTAATTTCTCTGCTTTTTTTTTTTTCAAATGCAGTTTTGCACGTACTTTATAAAAAAATATTTTTGTTCAAAATTCTTTAAATCCCAAACTCTTCAGAATAAGAAATTAAACAAATTGTTTTAAAATCCTTCCATTTCACTCCATTAAGTTTCTTTTTTGTGTTGCTGAAATGAGATCTACAGGCCATTCAAATAGTCATAATTTGAATTACAAATATTAACTATTTTCTTTTTTAAAAAGCAATTGGAATATTCTCTTTCCCTCATGCATACACACACATATTAACTCTTGTTTTTGATCCAATTTGTATTTGGTTAGAAACTGCAAATTTTCTGTAGAATTTCCAAAAAGGTTTGCTATTTAAGTATATTGTATACATACGCACACAGTATAATAATTAAACAATAATATAAAAAACATTTTAATGTGCAATAATTTCAGAAATCGATAAAAACTCCCATTGGCGTTTTTATTAATATTTAATAAACTATCTTGCATTACGTCATCATCTAATCATTTTTAGAAGACAGAAATAGAATAATAATTACTTTTTGTATTTTTCTTAGTATGGCAAGCGCAGACAATGATGTTTGCAAGCTTCATATTAATTTAAAAAATTTTAAAAATATAAGGCCAAGATTCTAAAATTAATCAATAGGTTCTTAGCTTGTAGGATATAATACAATTGAATCCACTATATAAAATCACACTTCGTTGAAATTGGACATGGAAAATAAAAGAACAATGGAATACTTTCTAAAATGATGTTTTATGATGAACTTGAGCATGGGTTTAATATGAGACATAGACTCCATCTATGTTATAAGGATTATCTCAAAGACATTCTAAAGAACTGAAATGTCAATTGTTTCCATTGAGAAGATATGGGAGAGAATAGAATACATTAGAGAGCTGAAATTAGACATAAGGTTGAAATATTTCAGAAAGAAAAGTTTTCTGATGAGGAAACTAAAAGACAATGTCAAAAAGTATCAAGTAAACAGAAAAATGGTCATGTGTGTTTTATATGTGGACATATTTGTGCTTCACAAATTGGTTTATATAGTCAACACAAAATTCATTTAGAGTAGTTTTTTCTCTTTCCGTTTTTGAAGTTAGAATGACTATACTTATTTATGAGTGATTGTTTATTATTATAATTATTATTGTTGTTATTGTTAATATTCTTCTTACAGTGAACACCTGACTCTTTTTAGTCTTAAGAAATCTTCACAAGGTAGAATGCTGTAATGCCTTTGTAAATTTTATAATTCATCATAAACATTATATTACTTGTAAATAAAGTTTTGGCATAAATTAATGTTGAAACTGCAAAAGTCATTATGTATTACCTGTCATCTTTACATAAACTCAAAAAGCAGTTGGAAATGGTATCATGTTCATCTCTAAAGGCAGTTGGATTAATGCAAGACAGTTGTTTAAATTTAGTAAGACTGGTCACAGAAGGATTTTTATCTGCTCCTGAAATCATATATTATATACTAAAATATATTGTTAAATAAAATTGTTTTGGTTATTTATAAGGATTAAAGACAATTATTTACTCAACATGGAACCAAACAGATTTCCAAATTTTATTAGTACAGCCTTGTCTCAAACCAGTGTAAAAATTCTAAACAATCCTCTTTTACTTTGATTGCATTTCATGAACAATGGTAAATCCTCAGGTGAATTAAGGGCATAAAACATCTGTATCTTCAAGCCCAAGCTGAAAGTTCAATATTTTTATATAATTAGATCTGCTTGGATTTTAAGCTCAAATTTATTAGTAATCAACTTCTTATTACATTCAACTTTTCAATGCTATAATCAATGTCACTTAACTGAAAATATATATTTAACTACTGCAAAATAGAATATATTTAATCCATCAATTTTTAATTTTTCCTAATCAGAATTCTTTTTAACTTTGCATTTCTTTACCATATTGAAAAGATAATATTTATTTAAAGTACCTATCAAATTAAAAAAAAAAGGTTAATCATTTTATTTAGTGAAGTAGCAGACACTTGTGGCCGTGAAGGGATTCTTTTTCATGATTAAAGTTAAAAAAAGATTTAAAAGGTGCATCTTTTAGCACAGAATTGTCCAAAACATGGCCTGCTGGCCACATGCAGTATGCACTGATGATTTCTGTGACTTGTCTAAAGTTTTTAATACTGTGATTATAAAAAATGATATAAGTAGTTTATAACAATCATTAGCTACACATGAGTTGTATGGATTTAAACATTTCAGGAATACTCTATACAGAACATGTGTAAATTAATGATTCCCTAATGATTGTTACAAATTAAAAACATAGATCTATATAAATAAATAACTCAAAATATATATATATATATATATATATGTATAAGTAGTTTAGTAATCAAAGGCAAATATCACAAAGCTCTCATTGAAATATAAACAATTATTATATCTTGTTTGCCATTCAATGAACACTTTTATAAGCACTATAACTTTTCTTTTTTATAATATTTTTGAATACCTGCTAAACCTAACTAATATGACACACTCCAATAATTCAACATATGCACTATAGTTATTATTTTGAATGCAGTCCTTAGGTAAATATTTTTTTTAATGCAGTCCTTGGATTATTTAAGATTGGATAGCCTTATTTTAGTAAACAAAATGAAACTATAGAATTGAGTTATTCAAAAACTCTTATGTTTTAATTATGTGATACTTAAGGCTATTAAAATATTAATCTAAACATAGCATTTTAATTATTTAAAAAAATTTCAAATAGGGAAGTAAGATCTTATCTTACACAGTTGGCATTTATCAGAAAAAAAATATTGTTTTCAATGGTCTACTACAAAAGTTGAAATAAAAAGTGAAGTGATTCTATTATGCACTGATATTGTAAAAGAAATCAAGGAATTATAATATTCTTAGAATGCCCATGACTGAATGAGATAATATGTGTGACTATTTCTACCATCTATCAGTAAATGTTGAATGTATAGAAAATTTTAAACTTTCTTTAAACTTTTCAAATACAAATAATTTATTAGTAATAAAACACAAAATAGACAACACAAGTTAGTAATTGCACAATATTTTGAATAGTATTATTCTCCAATCTTTTTCAGGTGTTGCTAGCTTGACTAGTGCAAATATTAGCATAGGAGTCAAACTCACATCTTTAGATTCTCGATTATTGAATTTTAAGGCAACGCTCTAACCAACTGAGCTATTCTTGGATAATTAACTATTGCAATGAAATATTATGACATACGATTTAAAACATCTAGATCATTGCTCAAGAGAAATTGAAATCTTGTTGAGTGACATTTAGATTTCTTAAAAATAGCAATACAGATCCAAGTCTTTAACATATTGTGAAAAAACTTATGGATCATTTAATCCAGGATTTCATGATTAACAGATAAATAAGAATAATAATAGATATAATTTATGTTGAATTACAATTTAACTGTATATTTGACTTTAAAATGATTTGATAATTTCTTAAAAAGAAGTAAGAATCATTAAACTATTTTTCTGGGTGAGGATGGGTTAATAGTTGTAAGGTGCAGTAAATTTGGCACTTTTATAACAAAGTTTAATGATTTGATAGTGGTTAAAAAATGAGCAAGGTTAATAAAATCATGTGTGAAGTAACTTAGTGCTATAAATGGGTTGATATTTCAGCATAATGTGCATGGGGGGGGGGGTGCATTTGTATTAATGTTCTCTATGATTTTAATGAAGAATTGAAATGTTAGGATGATCTTTAATTTTAAAACGATATTCATTTCTTTGAATTAGAAAGCAGTAAATAATAGTTTGTAAAGAAAATGTTGGTTGAAGCCTATTTTTTAAAAATATAATTGTGTGTATGTGTAAAATATATTTTATTATTTATATTTATTTTAAAATATTCTTGTTAGTAAATAAATATATGATAGACATTGGATTAATGATATTGTTAATTTAAATGAACAAGAAAGTTGTTTTAAATCTTACTATGGAATACTATTTATTTGGTCAAAAAAAGAAAAACAACATTAAAGTAATAGTAAGATAACAATGAAACAGTAAGTTCTAAAAAAACCAAACCATGTGGGATTTACAGATGGTATGTAACTCAAGAAATTAAACCAGAAAGATATATTTAAAATTAAAGAAAGAAGAAAGACAAAAATATATCATGAACATTGGATGTAAAGAGAAATACCCCTTTGAAGCTGCAATAAACTGTGAAGAAAAATTCAATAAATTATTCAAAATCTTGTTTGAAAATATTAATGAAAAGATACTTGTTCGATGTGATGGACAGAAGAATATATCAATTTAGTCTGTCATATGGATACATCCAGAGGGCAGTCACATCACCCATTCCTCCATTTCTCCAGACCATTCCCTTCATTGCCTAACTCTCCAATTCAACATAATTCTTTCTATATCATATATCATCTAGTAATGACAACCTTTTTCATGTTTTCTTCTTGTTCCACTCACTATTTCCTCCAAAACATCTTTCATTAAACTATACTTTTTTCTTAATATATGTCCAATCCAGTATCTTTCCATCTCCTTTTTTTATTTACTTTTTTCAAAACTACTTCATTTGTTATTTTATTCCTCCAACTGATTTTTTCCATCCTTCTTAATAGCCACATCTTAAATGCTTCCAATATGTTTCTAATTTTATTATCAGTGTCCACATTTCACAACCATACAATAGTACATTTCATACATAGCATTTTATTCTTTTCCTTAATTCTTTCTTCAAAGACTGAAGCTTTCTTTGGCATCATCCTAACCTAGATGTAATGCCATTTTCTGATAATCACATATATATAATAATCATGAATTGTATGTATTATTTATTTTGCATTATATAAAGTTCAACTTCATAGATAATAATACTTGCCATAACTTGTATCAGCCAAGAAGAATTTACACAAACATGTAAATCTATGTTGAAAATATTTATAACATACATAGTTTATCCCAGTAGAAAATAATTAGTATCTGGCTTCCTCTTCAAGTTATCATTAGACCCATATACAGTCACCACAAAAGTGTTAAAGTAGTAGCCTATATAGAGACTATAAGTTATAACATAAAATGTGTGTATTGTACTTTAATTTACAATCAAACAATGCATTAACATATAATTTTATGTTAAATCAGGCAAAATGGCTACTGAAATGTTTGAAATGATTCAAAGTGTGTTGAGAAATAAATCAATAAATTTTAAGAATGTTTTCAAGTGCTTTGAAGATTTTATGATGGCAGGAGAGGCAATGAAGATGACATATAAGGGACAAAACATACTTTTAAAATTCATGTCATAATTTTCAAAATTTTGTGATGAGAGCTGAACTATGTTGCTAATCATCATATGTTGATTCAAAAAGAGCATTTCAGGAAGAGTTCACTGGAGCACACTAAAATGTATACATATTTTTATACTCCATTGTACAAACTATAATTTACTATTTTAAAGCTACTTTAAAATTCAATGTGATTGGATGTCATTGCTTTATATTTTATTTTAATGGCAAACTAACTTTAAACCAAATAAATACACATTAGAATGTTAATGAGCAATATTAAACTATCAAACATCACATGATCATCATTCTTTATGCATACACAAGCTGTTTTTTTACAGAGGTAAAACTCTCTATACAATAGCACCACTCAGTGCAAGCCAGAGTAATCGATTTGCATATAAAATCCCTACTTATTGCCTACTCACTTGATATTCCCAAGCTAGTTTTTAGCTTGTGGCTTTCATCAGTGAAAAACTTCAGTTCTGAGAGCACTGCATCTAGATCTTGGTTATCTAAAAAGTAAAAGGTGGCTACTGGAAGATTTCATTAGACCATAAGATCTAGGTGCAGTGCTCTCAGATCAAAAGCTCATCACTGATGAAAGCCACAAGCTAGAAACTAGTCTGGTAATGTGTAGGCACTACATAGGGATTTTATGAACAAATCTTCATGCATCCATTGATTACTTTGGTTTGCACTGAGTGGCACTATGGAGAGTTTTGACCCTGTGAAAAATGTTAACATTATTTGTCACTCAAAAGAATAATGTGGATTTGTTTAGAATTAACTTTATTATGTTTGTAGATATATTAAAAAAATTGCAGTGATATAAAAATTGGAAAAAAAAGATTATCTATATGAATTAATTTATATATTATCTAAATAATTTATCTATGTACTAAGGTATCCATGTTCCTTTTTCTAGTTGAATTTTTTTAATCAATGTATAATATAATAACCAGACCTACCGAGCCTATAAAAACTATGGTTTTTTTTTAATTGGTTGCTTTAGCAAATTTTTGTTAAGATTTAATGTATATTAAACAAAAGTTTTTAATATTATATAAATAAATGTGATAAATCTATCTGGTCAATTTTGTATTATGATTTATTAATAGAAGAATTACTTTCTAGCTGGACTGAAAGAGCGTTCTTTTGTAATATTTTTTTTAATTGGTTGCTTTAAATTTTTTTTTTTTTTGCTTTTACAGAATTATTTGCTTTGAATAAAATGCTTGTAATCAAATCAAGTCTCTAAATTAAAATATAAATGTTTAAATATACCTATTTTATTTGATATACAAATTTGACTGCATTTTGGAAAACTATTAATGCTACAATTATTTCACATAAAATATTCTTTGTAAAGTGAATAAACATGATATTTTTTTAATTGGTTGTGAATTTGACATATGATAGCCTCACAGATAAACATACATTAACCAATCAGACAACAGAAAAAATAGAAATTATATATATATAACTTTTTGAAATTCTGTAATTGAAATAGAAGTAATTGCTCTCTTTCATTGTTTTTGATGTCATATAACTCAGTGGAAGGTACTTACTTCTGTTTCAGTTATGATGTATAATATTCTACACTATCTTGCCTATGCCTTTTCATCTGTATATAAATTTTCTTCCAATTTGTTTTCTAATTTCTCTCTCTCTCTATTTTTTTCAATTATTTTATATTTGTTTTTTCCTCTTTTTCCCAGTGTTATTCAATTTAATATTTGTTTTGATAATGTTTCATGAGATATTCTTTATGCCTGTTCTTATTATTCTGTCTTACTCTGATTTAATTTACTACACTTAATAGTCATTATTTTTCAAATTCTTTTACTTGTCCTTATTGCAGATTATTAATCCATTTCCAGTAGCCATCAATTCTCTTTATGTTCTTTTCTTCAATTATCAAACTTTACTTTCATATGTAATGGTATTTTTCATTATTGTATCTTATAGTCATTGCTTATTGACTTTTGTTATATTTTGATCCCACAATATTTCATTGATCAGTACTATAGCTTTTTTACCCAGCACCTTTTTTTGTCTTATAGCTTCATCTTTTGTTTCTCTTTGTGTAATCTTCATGTCTAGATATTTATATTCTGCATATTTTCCATTCCATTGTTCATCTGCCAATATTACATTATATTGTGTTCCACCCCCATTCATATATACATTTTTATAAATTTTCTTCAAGGCTCCCTTTTTTATTATGAATTTTCCTATTAATTTTTGAGCACAGAATAATGATTTTGAGCTAAAGCTATTTATATAATCAGCATAGCACAATCTATAAACTTATTATTATATAAACGATTTCCCACATTTTCACAAAATACTAATTTTTATTAGGAAATTAGTATGATAGATGAATGGTTTCCCATTTTCTAACTATAAATATATAATCAAAAAATTTATTACAATATGGTTAATCTCATGTTGAAGACAAAAAAAGCAACAATTATTAATTTTGATATGTGTTCATATCATAATATGTTATTTATAATATTCTAATGATTTTTGTATGGTTGTCTTTATATTATTAATTTTTATATTTTGTGATTAAAGGTATTGATTTATATATTTTTTTTGCTCTGGTATATCTGGAGTTTCATCTTTTCCCTAATCCAGAATTTAGAGAATATTATAAATGTATACGTGAATGCTTATTACTGGTTTTTGCCTCATTTTAGTGACCAACTAGCATCCATAAATAAAACAAATTAGGTGGTTTGTATAACATCCATTAACATCTTTTATTTACTTAGGATCATATTGTAACATTACATGTGTGGCATGGAGCAACGATTCTGTGGGAATTTTGGAACTCAAGAGATTGCTAGTATTCAAACTTCTCATGATCTCCTGGGTAATAAACTATTTGATAATTTTTTTATATCATTACATTATATAATTTATTTCCTTGATCAGTTTTTTAACAGGTCTCATTCACTTTTCTGGAATATTTGTATTTTATTAATTTTGAAGTTCTATCAAGAATTATGTAACAAAGAACAATTTTTACTTTAAAATGACAAATAATTACTTAATTATTTATTAAAAACTGATTGTTGTGAATGGGCTCATACTAAAAAGTAGCCCCAATAAGATACAATTTTATATTATATTTCAATGAAGATTTTATGTGTGCCATTTCTGGAAGTGAATGTAGTTAAGCTTTAGAAGAATATCTGGTTTCTACCAGATAAAAATGTATTGTAGGGACCATTGATGTTGATTTCTAGTGGTTTCATCGGTGTGATTAGAATATATAAGAAGACCTATCCTTATTGGAAAAATCTCTGCTCTCCCTCCTCTCTCTCTCTCTCACACACACACACATATATATATATATCAAATATTTACATATATGTAAATATACACATTTATGACATAAAGCACATTTATAAAACGTATTAATGCATTATAATTTGATATTGAAGTGTCAAACTTTATGCATTCAAATTTTGATAATATCCACTTCAGTTAAATATATTAATGATTATTATTAATCATTATTGGGCTAACAACATTTATTTTACTCCTAGGCAGATATAAACTTTAAACTACTGTATTGTCTTTACTACAGATTGATCTACAAATGTCAAACTTTCTGTACTCTCAACTTTGATATTATCTACTTCAAATAGATGCATTAATAACTATTGCCAATCATTTATTAGGTTAAAGATTATCATATCCAGATATAAATTTTAAACCTCAAACTAAAAATTAATGTATGCTTTTTTATTTATTAAACACAAACACATGGAGTAAATCAACTTTATCTCCCATCCCCCGTGTAGTTTATTTTATCCTTTTAGTTAGACAAAACTTTCACTTCACACGCATTTTTGAAATATAGGACTAAAAATATCTGAAAAAAGATAAATGACCCCCAATACGCATTTTATACAGGAACGACACTCTTTTTCTAGCCCAGGTCATAATCATCATCATTCAGTCAGTGGTAAATTTCCTCACTCGCAATTTTAACTTCTTTTCACTTCAGGTAAATGCATTAATAATTACTATTAATTATTTATTAGATTAGAGATTATCATATCATTACTAGCCCAAAGAAATACATTTGAAGTCCAATTAAGATTCATATTTTTTAAAATTAAACAAAAACACTCTAAACAATTAAGTTAATCTCTCGTTTTACATGGATATATATATATTTGAGTTATTTTAAAATTTCCACTCCATAACACAACATTGATACCTGAAAAAGATAAATGGCCTCCCCTCTCCACCAAGATGTATTTTATGTTGAACCACCACTAATTAATATATATACCCAAAAGTTTGAATGCAAATATACATATATATTTGTAATTTTCATGTATTGTTTAATTCAGTAACAAGATATCATTGGTATTTGATTTTTCATATAGTGATTTATAATATTTTCTAAAGTTTTATCATCACTAAATTTAATGTGTTTATGTTATCTTTATAGTTTTTTTCCGACTAAAAACGATAAAGGGTATATGTGCCCTCTTTTTATAGTCTTGTTAAGTTCTTTTTTTGTTTCTTCGTAGATTTGTTGTATTACTGATAGATATTATATCTCATTTTAATCAATAAACCTATCAAAAAAAAAAAAAAAAAAAAGAGGAAAAGAGCTATAAAAAAAGCGAAACAAAATCAGTCCCATTTATACACTTTATTAATATTACATAGACGAAACTATGAAGATAATATAAAATACATTATATAAAACGTTAACGAAACTATCAGAATTCACGATGACCGCTACATATTGTGTGTGCATATATATTATGTGTGTATGAAGCAAAATTGTATAACTAGTAAGCAAAAATTACAAAAAAATATATGCATGCATATATATTCAGATGTACATTTGTATTTATATCCCAATGTTTATATTTATATATTTGATATATACACTTACATTTATGTGCATACATATACATACGTTTATATATATGTCTATATATACAGAGATATTTACACATGTATATATTTATTGTATTCACATGCATATATATGTTCTTATACGTGTAGATGCAGAGAACTATCTTTTTTTGTAAACATAATATTTGCATATATATTGTTTACTCTATTTATAATTATGTAGTTCATTTATGCCCCAGTTGGGCAAGTCATCAATGGTAGGTATTTTATGTTCATTTTATTTATAAGTGATTTATAGGCTAGTATCAAGTTATTTGGCAAACAATAAATAATGTCATCAAGCCCCCAGTTGGACAAGCCAATTGTAACAGTAGGTATCCCTCTTTACCTCTATCTGTCTTGCCAGGGCATAACTAGGCTATTTAAACCTAGAAAAAAGCCATGTTGGGTAGACATTTCTAAAAGTAAGTAGTTTGAACATGAATTGGTATGCCATTTATAACAGTAATTATCTAGCCCTAGTTGGTGCACCATTTATAACACTATGTAGTTTTAACATTTATAACAGTATACAGTTTACACTTATGTTGATGATAAATCACTTCATCAGCCCACAATTGTGCAGACAAATTCTTACACAAACTTTTAGACAATTTTTCATACTGGATTAGTTTAAAATGAATGTTGCACAAAATACATATTTTTACTTTCTCAGATGTGATTGAGATCAAGTTGAGTGGCAATTTTATAGTGATGGTTACCAGTATATGATCATCATGGTTCACAATTGACTAGCTATATTCTTATACCAGATTAATGTATAGACTAGCTCCTTACTGGTAAACATGATCTAGCGAATTGGTAAGAGAACAAATAAATTCCTATACTGGAGTGACACAAAACAAATGGATAGATGTATATATGATAGATCATGTTTAATCACTCAATGTCATAAGTTTTCATAATTCCTATTTTAATCAATTAACATCATAAAATCTTTCTAGGTCTATTTAATCAGTTAACATCACAAATCTTTATAGAGCATATTTAATTACTTATCATCATTGGTCTTTATAGATCATATTTAATAATTCAACATCATAAGTCTTTATAGTTAACTGCTGGGAGGCATATCTTAGATCAGTTCACAAACAATAAATAAACAAAAAGGACAACCACTATTTGTATGGCCATTTAGTCTAACCATCCCTAGTTTAGTACTCAATATAATAATGATGATGATAACTCTCCCATCCATGGTCTTATAACTAACATCACAACCAACATAAACCATATCTGTTATTAATTTAGCATTGATAAATAATATTCTGGTATACACCAGTATATAATATAAAAATTTTTCAATAGTTCAATGGATACTCTGATGACAACAGGTTAATATACATGGCCTCTTTTAAATCATATTATATAGCTTCCATTATCTAGTTATTTATTAAATTATTAATACATTTTCTAACTATGTTTTATGATTTGAATATACCCACAATATTGGTTACCAAGCTAATTTCCTTAAGAAAATTAATTAGCCTTGGGAAATTATATATAAATTTCTTCAATCCAAAAAGAATAAAATTCTATTATAAGTGATTTATTGATACAAACAGAAAATTCACCTAATAATCAATAAAGCTTGGTCATCTTTAATGATAATAACAACAATAAATATAATCTTTAAACTATATTTTATGATTGGAATCCACTGGTGATGATGATACTGACTAAGCTATTTTACAAGAAAAATAATCAATCTTAAGAAAACTATAAACTTCTTTAATCAAAGAATTGAATTTTTATTATTAGTTATTAATATACATTGAAAATGTAATATAAAATCAATAGATTGGTTACATTTAATGATTACAAGAAATGACTTATATCAATACTGTTTTAACACTTTATGTCATCATCATCACTATCAATATCTCAGTAAACATTTCTAAGAGGAGAGAAATCTAGTTTAGTAGGTTATAAAAATTATTTATGCATGTTTTATTTATTTTTGATTGCAGAAATTATTTTATCATGAAGATATAATATAATAATAATGTTTAATTAAAGCTCAGCTCTAATTTACTACAATTATATGTGCACACACACTACCTTGTACTGTATCAGTGAATAGTTAATCTTACTAGGGTATTAGGATATACAACTGTTATCAGATGTCTTTTCAGCAATTGATGGTTGGTATTGTAAGCATTGTGCAATTCTTGTGGGGGAACTAATTGGGTCATTATTTTAATGTCAAAATTAGCTAGAGCTTGTTATGGATTAATTTATTGACTGGTAAGATTTAAACTTTGTTAAGAGTACTTTGCATATATGTTATTACCAATTTGATATTTACCCATTTGGTTTATTACATAGATGGTACTAGTAATTCGTGTTTTAAGATGATAACTTATAATTGGTTTTTTAATTCTGCTTTAGATTAATTTATCTTAACATTTAAATAACTTATAATTTATAAAGATTTTGTCTTAATTATTTCACAGTGTAAAATCTAATTAAATTCGTTATTTATAAGTAAAAAGTCTTTGTAAATTACATTAAGAAAATGAATACTATATGGTCTGCATCCAGTTGATAAATAGTGTTATATATTTCCCCTGAAGTAAAGTGATTGGTTTGTTATTTTGATGTGATATAGAAGTTGGTAAAAATTTGTTGCATTTATATAACTTAAACTTTAATTCTTAATCAGAAAGTAATCAGTCTTCTACATATGCTATTTAATCATCATACTAACTCATCAATGATACAGGGAGTATCAGGACAATCTCAAACCCAAACACAAAATAGAGACCTTTAAAAGATAAGAATGACCATTTCATCTTTGTATCTAAATGCAATTATATAGTCCAATCTAAAGCATTTTGGAATGAGAGTGTGAATATTTTATCTTTATAACTTCAGTCCATTACATTATTAATTTATAATTAAATCCATTACATTGTTATTAAATTGACAGGCTGGAAATTTGAAAGCTTTGCTTGGTTTAACTCTAAATTTATAATGTGATGGACATAAAATTTGTGAAGATTAAATCTTCATGCTTTTGTTTCAAAATGTTTAAGATTGGCCTATATAATTGTATTTAGGTACAAGAATAAGACAACTATTCTTATCTTTTAAAAGTATCTTGCATTTGGGTTCGAGAATGGCCTACCCGTTCACTATACCATTGGTGAGTTAGTAACACCTTCTGATTAAGAATTACTAATGAAAACCACATATATAAATTATGTTGTTATTAACTTAAACTTTATTAAAAATAATTTTCTGGCATGTATATATTAAAGCTATTCATTCTCAATGAATCCTTTAAATGAACATGCAAATAATGTGACCTTTTGCTACATCACTTCCAATTTATTTGTTTTTGATATGCTATAAAATTATTGCATGATCACTAAAATATTAGAGTTTCATCTAAATTAATCTTTAAAACTGTAAGCTGGCTTCATTAATATAAAACAAAAACTGCTAATAATGAAAAATTTTAGGTTTTTTGAGTAGTAATGTTGCATCTATTACTATATAACAAACCAAAGTCAGATAATCATCTTTTATCTGACAAAATAGATTGCACTGATGCAAAAAAAAAAGATAGGCATTATTTACAAGTTAATTTAAAAGATTCTTTGGAAATTTTTTCTTGTGAATTACCTTAGCAATGTATTTGATCTTATTTGTTTCATAAATAGGTTTATATTCTTTGCTTTACATATTTGATAAATTGTAAAATTATTTAAATGATCATTAAAATCATTATATATATATATTGAAAAGATCATAAATCAAGTTACACAGATGATATAAATTTCAATCTAAAATATTATAAATATACATAGGGATTTAAGTTAGGAAAGTAATTTAAAGATTTCCATTTATAGCATCATAATCACAAATAGTTGGACAAAATGAAGTCAAAATAAATGAATATCCATTTAATACATATGCCCCCAAATAAATATGTACTTAGGAACAAATATACAAACACTGAATAATTTTCTTACTCATTTATTTAATTTTGACTACAAGACAAATTGAAAAGTGGATTGTGTAAGTGATTTGAAAATATTGAAGGCTGGGAATTATTTTATGTATGAACATTACAAGATACATAAATTTTGAAGTGCATGTTTACAAACACTAAGCAGATAAAATTCTATCTTTTATTACAGTGGAATTCGATATTCAAGAATCTAAAGATGCGAGTTCAACTTCTAAGCGAATACTGTCACTGTGCACATCAGGCCAGCAACACCTGAAGAAGAGTGGAAATAATACTATTCAAAACGATGTGCAATTACTAACCTGTGTTGTCTATTTGTGTGTTATTACTAACAAGTTGTTTGTATTTGGAAAGTTTAAAAAGTTTAAAATTTTCTATATATTCAACATTCATTCATAGATGATGGAAATAATCCAACATATCACATCTAATAATATATCAACATCACAAACCTTCAGAAAAATACTGAGCTAAGTTTTATATTTGTATGACTATACGAGTAAATGAGCTTACTATTGTTTAAATACTTGAGAAAAAGAGAAGAAAAATATTAATCAAAACATTACATTTTATACTATCTTGGGTGTTATTAATAACAGTTAAATATATTTAAAAAAGTTTAATCAAATGGGAATTCGAAAAATATTTAATAACTCAGCTAAATGATGCAAATAGTCCATTATATAGCTGCAATTATTTAAATTTTTTTATTTGCATATCCACTTCGATTATTTTGGAATGACTAGTAAAAGAATAAATAATTTTAAAGAGCTCATAAAAATCAAAGATGATACAACTATTCTAATTTAAAAATAATAATAAAAACAAAACTAAATAAAATGTTTGCAAAAGAAAAAAAAAAGAGCTTAAATAACAATAATTTACAGGATTAATATAATTGATTTTTTTCTCTTTCAGAAGCTAATTACTTATTAAATACTAAAAAAATGATTACTGAACAAAAACCAAAACCAAGTAGAAAACAGTTTTTTACATATATGAAAAAGTAATTGCTATGGACTAAATTAACTGAAATAAAAATAAAATGATATACATACATTATAATCATATCATAGAACATTCTCGTTTAAATACCTCACTCAGAATTTTTTTCAAGCAGACTCATAACGATTCATTTTAATAAACTTGCAAATACAATTTTACTTTTTATTTCTGAGTAATGTATTTGGATGAGAAAGTTCTGTGATATGATTATAATCCTAAACATTGCATATTTAAGCAATAATAAAAGTTATTTATATGCTGTTAAAATTAGTAACATATACATATGGGTGTCCAAAACTAATTTACATTTTTTCATACAATTATAATTTTTTTGCCTATATAAAGTTAGTTAATGCTATCACAATATGCATTTGTTTAAATTTATTACCGAAATGCATTTTAATGCCACAACAATTCATGATTTGGGAGAAGTTGCATTCCTCCACAATTTCAATAGTCATAATTATTTTAGCAGATGTTTGTCTTATTCATCAGGTATTCACCATTTTAAACCTTCTAACACTGCTATTTAATAAGCACAAAATATTTCATTTGGTTTGGAGACTTTTGGAGAGAGCCCTGATAGACTTTCAACATTGCTCTATTCTACCAGCAGTCACCAGTAGCACTATTTTTCTAGATTTGCATTCATTTTGACAGCAGAAACTATTGATTTATTAGTAGGTGAAAATCTGAAGAAGACAGAATGCTACAAACAAGATAAACTTCAAAGGGTTCAAACCATGCCCACTAGAATGCTGATTGGTAGAGAGTACTTGTATGGGTAATTGCCCACTTGATTATTTTGTTACTAGAAATCAACAAAATTGCTTTGTTTTCATGATTTATTTAACTATTTATCATTATTTTTACACAATATGTGTGTAATAATTATTTAATAATAAAAATATATGATTACAATTTGATTTTATCCAAAAATGTTTTATTTTTAAAAATATAAGTTAACAAATTCAATTATAATGGCAAACAGATGGTACCAAGATTGATAAAGCCTTTTTTAGCAATGCAACTTCATAATGTTTGTAATATTTTAAAAATTATAAATGCAATTTTATATTTTAGAAGAGAAATTTGATAGATATATGGTAGCTTCACATTACATTTTAATGAATATTTATTCAATAATGATTTAGTTAATTTTCTTTTTCATCAGTTGAACAAACTTTTCTTTATACTGTCTAATCAGAGAAAAAGGTCATTGTTTTTAGTACATCTTATTTTTAATATTTCAATATTTGTAAAGTTCAAATATGATTATTTAGAATATATTTCTAACAAATCAAATCCAATTTATGAAATTCTAATATATAAAAAAAGATTTAATACTAAAATCAAATGTTGAATGCTTATAAAAAATTTCTGTCATGGAGAATAATAGAAATGTTTTCACCAATTGAAGGAGTAAACTAGATATTTAAATTAGTTAATAGAAATTCTAATTAGAACAAAGCACATGTACTTAAAATCTATTATTTTCTTTGTGGAATTGGTTGAATTGCAGGGAGCATTTTTGATTGATTTTTTTTTTTTTGTTACCACAATTAGATATAAACAAGTAAAAGTACATTTTCAAAAAATAAACATCTATTACTCATTTATTATTTATTTATAATATGCTTATAAGAATAAAGCTTGATTATTTTGAGAGTTGAAAACTTTATGTTAAAGATAAAAAACATGCATAAATGTGCTAAATTAATTTTTTCATAAAAATATTAAAAATGTTGTAAAAAACTGTTTATCAATTTTTTTTACTTAAGAAAATATATTAAATACAAATATGCTAAAAATTACATTTCTGAAAAACAATATGTAAACATACACAAAACATCACATATTGGATATTATGCTAAATAATGCCAAAGCTGAAAGGTAAACCGACTCTTTTAATGCAAAACTTAAAAAAAAAAAGGACTAAATCTTCTGGAAACTAATCTGATTAAAATGAGTAGCCTACTGTTTAAACATATATTTTAAGATGTGTTTAAACATTCATTTTAAGAACATTTATATCTTTTACTTATGAGATAAAAAAGGCACATGGTTTTAGTGCTCAGGAGTTTATAAAATTTGAATTCCAGACCTGAGAGCACCAGAATGAATCATGAGATCTCCCAATACAAATTCAGTGCTCTATCAACTACATTAAATTGTGCAATGTACTTATGAGATGAACATTCTTTATAGATCTATTGCACTTTGATTTTTTCTATTTTTATTAAAATCTTTGGTTTTCTCAAGTTAAGTGGACCATCTAGAATATTATCATTTTTAAATTACTTTTAATTATTTAACTTCCTACACATTAATTGTTGGACTAAAAACTTAAAATTCAAATTAGTCTAAGATTTGAATTCAACAACATTTTAAAACTATTATATAGATTGATAAGACGTTAGCAATTATATGTTTTAATATTTTCATTTTTTTATTAACATTAGGCATTTTATTCTCCTTACTTGGATTGTAATAAAAAAACCACCATCATATTCAGTTTAACCAATAAACAAAAGCAAGTCTCCACTTTACTGCCAACTGGTATAAATCTGTGTAATAACAGTAGAAAACTCCAATACAGTAATGCCATCCAATGCAACCCACAGTGTCTACTCATCCAATATCCCCAAACTAATTTATAGCTTGTGGTTTTCATCAGTTGAGGAGCCTTGGATCTGAGAACACTGCACCTAGACCTTAGGATCTAATGCAAACCTCCAAACAGCCACCTTTTATTTATTTAGTTAGCTATAAAGCTATAAACTCAAGATGAAAACACAATAATGTTTTCAATCAAGCTCATTCACTCGTAGTTCAGTATCTATATATTTTTCTGTCTTTGTTTTTTTTTTTTAAAAACACAGTAATCATTATTCTATAGGCAGAATAGATATAAAATCTCTAAATCATCACATGATTACCATTTTCTATGCTTACACAAGCTGTTGAAGCAGTATCAAACTCTTCATAAAGTAGTTGATGAGTAGGCACTAGATAGAAGTTTTCTGCACAAAATCTTTTTGCATCAACTGATTATTAAACATCTGTCCTGAAGGATCGTATTGTATGAAGAGTTTGCTACTGTTTTAACAACTTCTGTAAACATAGAGACTGATAACTATGGGTAAAGTCTGAATAATCATAGATTACCAGATGTATTTCTTCTAACTTTGAATTCCAGTCCTTAATAGTAATTTGCTGTTATTACTAAATCTATCTACCTACTTACCTACCTATTTACCTACCTACCTACCTACATATCTACCTACCTGTTTGTCTGTCTGTCCATACATCTTGCTCACTACTCTCCCACCTATCTATCCATCCAGCTATCCATCTATATATCAATATATATCAATTATCCATTCATTAATATATTTCTCCATCCATTCATCTATCCAAATATCTCTCTCAATTCATTAAAATATCTATCTATCTATCTATCTATCTATCTATCTATCTATCTATCTATCTATCTATCTATCTATCTATCTATCTATCTATCTATCTATCTATCTATCTATCTATCTATCTATCTATCTATCTATCTATCTATCTATCTATCTATCTATCTATCTATCCATCCATCCATCTATCTATCTATCTATTTATCTATCTATCTATCTATCTATCTATCTATCTATCTATCTATCTATCTATCTATCTATCTATCTATCTATCTATCTATCCACTCATCTATCCATCCATCTATCTATCTATCTATCTATCTATCTATCTATCTATCTATCTATCTACCAATCCATACATCATCCATCCATCCATCCATCCATCCATCCATCTATCTATCCATCCATCCATCCAACTATCCATCTATCTATCTATCTATCTATCTATCTATCTATCTATCTATCTATCTATCTATCTATCTATCTATCTATCTGTCTGTCTGTCTGTCTGTCTGTCTGTCTGCCCATTAAAGTATGAGGTTCGGCTATCTTAATATATATCTGAGTACTTATAGCATATATGTATAGAGATGGTAATCTGGACCAACTGATGATTGCTGGTTTAGCATGAAATATGTATATTGGTGATTATTTATCTTTTCACCATATATGTGTTCAAGTGTATCAGTGTTATGAGATAGGGTGGAGAGTGGTGTTGTGAAAGTCTGTGCTCATATACCCTATATATTACATATATAGACACAGGTATATAATAAGCCGTTGTGTTTCAGTTATTACATAGTAGAGATGTCTGCCCATCCCTTGTATATGTATTAAATGGATTTTGTCCTGTACAAGGGGTCAGATTGACCTTAGGTCCACAGGTCAATCTGACCCCTTGTACAGGACAAGAACCTCGGCCTTAGGGTGGCCTTTGAGCATTCCATCATCAGATTTTCAATTGGATGGACAGTTGAAGAGTTGGAGTGTGGAGTGGATTGAAGCCTATCCATTAAAGTATGAGATTTGGCTATCTTAATATATATCTGAGTACTTATCACATATATGTGTAAAGATGGTAATCTGGACCCACTGATGATTGCTGGTTTAGCATGAAATATGTATATTGGTGATTATTTATCTTTTCAATATATATGTGTTCAAGTGTATCAGCATTACGAGATAGTGTGGAGAGTGGTGGTCATGTGAAAGTCTGTGCTCATATACTCTATATATTACATATATAGACACATGTATATAATAAGCCTGTGTGTTTCAGTTATAATATTGAAATGGAGTTTTTAATAATAGCTATTTGATATTTATTAATGCATATGTATACTTATGATAATTTGATCACAAGTTATGAAGATGTTATCTCAACTTACCTTTAACTAATGGAGTAGTGCAGAATCCATCTTATCTTGATGGGAGCATTTATAACACACAAAAAAATGGATATATAAATAGATAGCATATGACTAGTGTCAAAAACAGACCAGTAGGCAATGATGCTTACTGAATCCAATTGTCACCATTACGGATCAGGATCTGGCCATAAGTAGTCAATCCATTTGAAAAGTAAAGTCAGACAACAATTTCAATCAAGGCAAGATGGAATCTAATCTAGTCTATTAGTTAAAGATGATTTGAGATATAACTGAAGTTATAACTAATTATTTATTCAATAGCAATCGAAAAATTAAATGTTAAGCCTTTCTCACCTTTCACTACTACATTGATGAAGTGACTGAGTCCTCTTGGTGTTGTACATGTGTATATACCTGAATCTTTAGGATTAGCATAATAGATGGACAGTCGATATTCCAGTTCTCTATTAGCAACTTCCAGTGACCAACCAACAGGATATTTTCTATAAGAGTGAGTCCAACTCCAGGTAGGATTACCTCGTTGACGTCTCCAAAGGCATGCCAAGTGAAGAATGCTTCCAGGATAAACTATTAATTTCCCATCATTGCTGGGACCCGCTGCTCCAGATGGAACTCGGTATAAAATAGTTGGAGACATTTGAGCTAAAAAATAAACAAAATAATAGTAATTGAATTACGATTTAATATACAAATGTAAAACTTTCTTATAATTTTAATGACTAGTTATCATCTTTTGGATAAATACATCATATCATTTATAATTTAATTATGAGGCCAAAGATGTTATATTTAATATTAGTTTAACCATAAATCAGGGGTAGTCAACCTTTTTATGCCCTCCGCCCACTTTTGTATCTCTCTTAGTAGTAAAATTTTCTAACTGCCCACCGCTTCCACAGAAATTGTGCTTTATAAAATAGGGAAGTAACTTTACTTGATAAAATTTATAAAGCAGAATTACAGCAAGCTTAAGTACATAATAATAATTCCTTACCAAATTCTTTATGTTGGACTTTCACTAAGTTTGGCAGAATAAATCTTTATAAAGCAACTTATTGTAGTTAAATCTATCTTTTTATTTATACTTTGTCTATATAGAAGCGTGAAGTCTGATGAAATTACATTTAATTAAATAAATTATTAATGACATCTCTGAGGCTGCTACTGCAAAACTAAATACTGGATATCTGACTCAATTTTTGTAAGGAACAAACAAAGGTCTCCTCTTTTGGAAATATTCTGGTGGTTTCTTTCTTTGGTCATAATATAATTAACAGCACTAATGCCTGATTTCACAAGATATGAAGTAGGAAAAGGTATCAATAAACTGAATATTATTTTTTACATATTTGGATATAAGACAGGCATTCTTATTTTGCTATAGGTTTTCATATCCATCACTATTGAATTTATGTTTACTTTCTTTATCATATCTAATTTCTAACAGTTCTTTTTGGCAAGTTGTAGCAGCCTCTTCAATATTTGTGATAAAAGAATTTTCCATCCAGACATACACCGTCAATTTCAAAATATCTTCAAATCATTTTTCTATGTCCAATTAAAGTTCATTGAGGTATCTGTCAATATTCTCTGGAGTTACATAATCTTTTATAAATGATAATTCAGGAACCTGATGGAATTCTTTCTTCATTAGATTATAACAAAGTAGTTCAAGTTAGTCAATAAATAGTGACATAATACTTTGGTAACCTATAAGAGTTTTATTAGCTCCTTGAAGCTTCAAATTGATATCATTAAATCTCTTGAAAATATCTGCCAAATAAAAGGCATAGGCCTTTACTGTTTTTAAATGTTCACATAGATTGGTTTCATAATTACTTTCAAAAAATTGTATGAAACTATCATATAATGCTACAAAATGAGCCAAAGATGTATGCTTTGACAGCCACTGAACTTCTGTGTGCAAAAGTAACATATTAAAATCTTCAGTATTGTCCTGGCAAAGCTGTCAAAACATTCTATCATTTCTTGCATTGGATTTGATCTTGTTTACAGCTCAAATTATTATAGTTAATGATGAATGGAGACTTGTAGTTAGATATTTTCCTACAAGATGTTATCTGTGCACCACACAATGAATACATAAAACATTTGGCACTTCTTCCTTAAAATAATCAACAAATCCATGATAGCCGCCTATCATTGATGGTGCCCCATCAAGTATGATTTCACAGTATTAAATATAGATAATGCTTTTGTATCTGTAATTATATTTATTGGAATAACATTTCTTCTTGTAATATATTGTTTTCATCAAAGTAATGTACATATGCCATCAATAAAGCACTATTATCTTTAATGGTCCAATTGTAAGGAAAATGAAGAGTTTTGAAGAATACTTTTGTATTTTTCAACATTAACTGCCATTTCTTCAATTCATTACTTTATTGTGCTATAGCTTAGGGGCAACACTTTAAAAATTTCAGGTATATCTTGATGCATTACTGTTGAGATAAATTCTTTTATAGAGGATATTATTACAAGTTTCTCCAGTATTACAGCTTTTACCATTTTTGCAATTAATTGTGAATTGTGATAAGAGACAATTAATCCATCTTCATTTGCTGCATGTTGTTTCTTAAATGATGCAATGATTGTTGAATGATTTTGAAATTTTTTATATATTTCCTGAAAATTTTCATTGGGTTCTTATCATTTGGGTGCTTTGTAGCAAGATGTTCTCACAATTGACTTGGATTCACTGCCTCATTGGATAATGTTTTATGGCACAATAAACACATTGAGTGTTGTTTATTTACAACAGATTCTGAAATTCATCTTTAGATACTCTGGTAAATAGCCATAAGCATATTTTTTTTGAGACATGGGCTTACATTATTCATAATATTTGTTTTAAGCTGTTGGCACATGCTCACTCTCAGAATTCTGTGTACTGACCAATGCAAATGCAAATAAAAGAGCTTGTGCTGCATACATCATGGATTGGGTTTGGGAAATGGGGGGAGACGCATGAGCTATTCTAGGACAAGGCTTTTTTGTTAGCAGTCACACTATAGCTCCATTTAGTTTCACTTATGCAACGTGAACTTAACTTATGCACAGGAAATACATATAGTATATTTTCAGAAATTTAAATTGTCATGAGGAATTTTATAAAAATCTAATGAAAATGTTTTTAAATAATGCTATGAATTTTTTTTAAAAAGGTAAATTAAAAAAAGGAAAGTGCTTCAGTATAGAACAAAACCCCTACCACCCACTGCGAAGGCTGG